>OZ023313.1:31380530-31503730 GCA_964007375.1 Ophion obscuratus | reverse complement strand
GTGAGTGAGTGAGTGAGTGAGTGAGTGAGTGAGTGAGTGAGTGAGTGAGTGAGTGAGTGAGTGAGTGAGTGAGTGAGTGAGTGAGTGAGTGAGTGAGTGAGTGAGTGAGTGAGTGAGTGAGTGAGTGAGTGAGTGAGTGAGTGAGTGAGTGAGTGAGTGAGTGAGTGAGTGAGTGAGTGAGTGAGTGAGTGAGTGAGTGAGTGAGTGAGTGAGTGAGTGAGTGAGTGAGTGAGTGAGTGAGTGAGTGAGTGAGTGAGTGAGTGAGACAGATGCAGAGGGAGAGAAGGTTCTTTATCGAACGAGCATGATACAACTTTTTGTATCCTCATACTCTCGTTTGTGGGCTCATCCTCGCCATTCGATGAGATCTTCTTCCAACGAATCAGTGATGTCCACATTGCTTTGTACTCAAGAAGGATTAAACGTTTCACCGAGAGATCTTAAGGCCGCATTCTAATGTGACCACCCATTTTCAAGGTGATTTTTTGGGAATTAAATTTAGAAGAATGGTTGAATCTACCGTGTTAGTATTTCACAGTTATGTTGGTACATATTTGCAGTAACTTCTTAATTTTTTCAGAGAATTTCATTCGAAATTGTATATGATATTTAATGTTTCGCAGGTTATGTCGCGAAAATGTTTCATCATCGGACGGTGAGATTGCGGCCGTCCTTGTCATCTGAAGTCAACTTTTTTTTGTATTCCTATTCTTTCCGAATGTAGTTATCGTTCGGACCTCTAATAAAATATGCTAGGAACAAGTTACAAATGGCGCCGTTTAAAAAATAGTACTTTGATTGCCGAACGATAGCTAGACATGTATTCTATGTGTGCAAAATCGCAAGTTGATCAGCGCAGTAGTTTCTGAAAAAAATACACGCCCGACGATTAAAAAAATTTGCGATATGACCTACGTAACATCAAACATCATGTACAATTTCGAAAAAAATGCTTTGAAAAAATTGAGATGTTGCTTTAAACATGCAGATAACTACGAAATACTAACACTGTAGATTTAACCGTTTCTCTAAATTTAATTTGCAATAAATCACCATGAAAATCGGTGTTGTCACTAGAATACAGCCTTCGAAGAAACACGTAGCTTCTTTTTAGAAACGGTAATACGTTACATAAAAGCTCAATAAAAGATTCAATAAAAATAAACTTTCAGGGTATTCGGAAGAAAAAAAATTGACGAATGGATCCAGTTTCGCACAGTACCTCGGGATAAAAATTGCAAATTCAGCTAAAATTTGGTAATTGGCAAAAAGCCTTATAGTGAATCATGGAGTCCCATGAGAAACTGTCTTGAGTTTCGCAGATATTATTTTTCGGTAAAACTGCCAAGGACGGGCCTCGTACCGAAAAATTGTGTACGACAATGTCTTAACGTATTATTATCTCCTGAATCATTTGCAGTGAACGAAAAATACGTGCTTCTCCTTCAAAAAAAGCTAAAACGATCGGAAACTACATTATTCGCGAAATCCAAGAAACCCAAATGAAATTGGAACTCCTCATTATTTTCTAAATACTGTTTATCCATATGTTCACTCACAGAATGTGCGAAAAACTTGTGAAAAATGTCAGATAAGTAGTACCAATTGAAAAAAAAAACATCGATGCACCTTTTTCGATGGGAAGTTGCCTACATTTTTAATTGCAATTTATTCGGTGGATATGAATACATCGACATGATAGTATACCATTATTGGGGTGGTATTATTCTTCTGCATTTTATCAATTTTTCCTCTCAAAACCATCGTAACGAAATTTAATTCTGGACAAGACAGATTGAAACTTTTACTTGTGCTATCTACGTGCTTAAAAAAAAAAAAAATTAGTATGATGTAATATTGATTGTTAAAACGCTCAACTTTGTCTACTAGGTTATGAATTTTCTCCATCGTTGGAATGTCGCGAAAATTGAGCCATTTTCGTAGCCTGATTCTGACGAAAGAAATGTGGGCGATAAAAAAAATCATTTTCATTGTAATTCAGACGATGCAAGCTCCAACTACAAGGTATTTTTCCCTAAACAGATTATCCCTCTGAACGTGGTTGGGATACCGAATTTGGAATGGATTCGAACCACCCCCTTATATCGGAGATTCCGTTGTACCTCGTTTCATACGCTCCCTGAAATTTCCTAGCCAGAGTGAATGGTCGCACCAGGTCCTGGATTTTAAACATATACATGTTAAAAAATTTAAACAAGCTTTTATACAATGTACTAAAAGGCAGAGAATTTTTTTTTTTCCAAGTCGCCTATTTGTGACTATAAATAAAAGCTTGGGCCGCTCAACTTTGTAAATGTTTAATGAATTTGATCAATTCAGTTTCATTAATCGTATTTAATTTGGGACAATAGTAATTAGAGACTTGTAATATTCTCACACGTTTGAACTCAGTTGCAGGATTTTTATTTAAGAAATCTAAGGTTACTTTAGAGTAAATTAAATACAATTGATATGTTATCGGTATTTATGTAAATCAAAGATTATATGTCTAAATTTTGGGCGCCCCAAGCTTTTGTTTATAGTCACATATACGCGACTTGGTAAAAAAAATATTTTCTACTTTTTTGTACAATGAAAAAGCTTGTTTAAAAAAAATGTTAACATATAAATTATTTCCTTCTTTTAGTCTTTCATCGATTTTAGCTCTAAGTAGTCGGATAATGGGTAAAATGTCGATTTTTCGTTTTACATCTCACAAAAAAAACATCTCACACCAAGTCAAGTTAGGTAAATAAAAGCTTGTAATAAAGTTTCATCGCTCGATCTTGTTCGTCAAGATTTTGTTCGATGTCGTCGCAAAACATTTGCACGGTGCTCGTATAATTCATAAACGCTACATTTGCAATTCTTACACCTCGGTCTAACTAATTTCGACAGAAATTTCTTTCTTTTTAGTCAGAATTTCTCTGTATTTTGAATGGTTGAAGCGCGGATACGCGAAAGTTTGAGTGTCCTTGGAATTTTGTATGTTTTTAGCATTAAAAATGCGTTTAAAACTGTACATGTTTGTTTGGTTATAGGGGTCTGAGTTATTTGGATGTCACACGAAACTAACGCTATCCCCACTCCTCTGCCACTGTGTTGTAGTAGAGTGGGGGGAGCGACATGCTGGACGCCTGTGATCGGTCCAAAAATGCCCTGTCCCAACCCGATTCTGATCTTGTTATTAATAGCAAAATTATATTACAACTTATATTACAAATATTTTGCAAAAATTATTTAACAATTATTATACAAACCCAAACAAACCCAAACAAATCCAAACAAATCCAATTACATACCTCAATGTATTAATATTTTTTGAAAAATGACAAAAACCAACTTATATAAATTAGACGTACCGGTTTTTCATTACCCGAAAAGTCTGATTACATTTACAGCACTTTGTGTAATATCTGTAGATTGTTTTTTCTAATAGAGTTTTTGAAAAAATACCAAAATGGCCGTTTCTCTTCTCTCTCTCTCTCTCTCTCTCTCTCTCTCTCTCTCTCTCTCTCTCTCTCACTCTCTCGCGTGCACGTTCAATCGGCGCGGCGCCGAGGAGACGCCATGATGGTTACGAACACTCAACCATTTCTCGGTACACATAACAGTACGCGTAGTAGTTAAGGCCAGCCAGCGTTGTCGCTGCTATCGGTTTCAGGATGGAGCTTTCCGCCACACGGCAAGCACGTTTTGCATTGTTATTACGCTGTCTCACTCGCTCCTCCCTGTTGATAGCGCATACACTCCCATGCCACCTCGACCTTATGCAAATGTACGAGGAATCGAGAGGGGGAACCCCTATACTGCAACCCGTCCACCCACCCCGCCGTCACTTTTGTGCATCTCTCTTCGTCGCGCGAAACTTCAAAAGCATTTTCTCCCTCTCGTTATTGTTTCTTCTAGCCCTTTTGTCTCCGTTCCCAATATAAAGGGTGTCTCAATATGATCTGACATTTTATATTGTTCGCCATTTTTTTTGTCGCGAACATAGAGTACTTCGACAACTTGGGGGTTTCCTGAAAGGACAAGCATATGACAATGATCCACAGACCATTCCGGAGCTCGAGGAAGCAATTGGACGCACCATTAATGAAATTAGTCCGCAATTATGCTAAAATCTTATTGAACATTTCGTCAAAAAAGCGAACGTTTGCAAACAGGGATTTTTTGTGAGAATTTAAAGTCCTTCGTGCTCAGGTAAAAATCTGGAAAAATAGACTATTAGTATTTTTTTTTAAATATGACAATTTTTTGCGTAATGACATTTGAATTTTATACTTGTTGTTTTTATTAAAATTGTGCTAATAATTATCAATTAAAATCTATAGTAGTAATTGTTATAAACTAGTAATATCGAAATTGTAAATATAATGAAATATTTATTGTGATTTTCTATTAAAACAATAACGTTATTGAAAATATAATTCAGCAAATTTACTGTACTCTTACAGATGGTGATCGTCGAACTTGCTTGGAAAATATTGCTGATGTTCGATTGGAATTAAACCTCTGTCAAGCATGGCTTGTAAATATTTTTTTCTTGGTGCACAAAGCAATTTTTTATCTGACTGTTTTAATTGGAATATTCGAACATCATCCATGTTTTTGTTTTCTTTTAAAGATTTTCATCTCTCGTCCTTCTTGGTCAAAATCATATTTAACGTGGATTGTATCGACGTAAGGTTAAATGGATATTTCCCGAATACTTGAAATTTTAATTGAAGTCCAATAAAATTTTTTTGAGAGGTCAAAAAAATCGTAAATTTCCGATTGTGGTCAAAGGAATTGGAGTAAAAAAATAGAGTCAAGGCGTAAAAAAGCATGGAAGAAAAGTCGGAAACAATTCCAGTGTTACTGAAATATGTTAATTTTAGCGGTGAAAGCCGAAACGTGCTAGTTTTCGCGTTAAACATCGAAAGGTGCCAGTTTTCGTGGCGAAAACCGAAACATGCTAGCTTTCCCGTGGGAAGCCAAAACATGTTAGTTTTCGCGGTGATACAAGCGTGCTTGTTTTTGTAATAATTCTGAAATATGCTACTTTATTGAAATATTCGTACTTTAAAAATAAATAATACGTTTTATGAATAAGTTAAAATGTCAGGTAATTTTGGGACCCCCGGTATATAAACGTGAGTATGAATGTATATAGTTCTAGTCGCCAGGCACACTTTGTTGGTATTATAAAGACCGTAGTACAGCCATCTCTTCTTTCTCTGTACTGTGCAATTTGTCCCTCCCTCTTTCTCTCTTTCGTGTGCTCGTTTCGTGCGGGCTGGCGCTCTACTACGCCGTACTCGCACAGCACGTGGCGCAGGCGTGGGTTTGTTGTCCCTCGTTCTCTCTCCATCTTTATGGAATCGCAGTGATACCCTCTCCTTTTTCTCATTGCTTCAGCCTCTCTCGGCCAACGGCCGTTGCATTTATTGAACCGATTTTCTCCCTCATTCCCTGCCCACCGACCCACTCTCTCTCTCTCTCTCTCTCTCTCTCTCTCTCTCTCTCTCTCTCTCTCTCTCTCTCTCTCTCTCTCTCTCTCTCTCTCTCTTGTTGGAGAGTACTGTTCGCATCGAATAGATAGACGTGAAGAATTCTACGCCAAATAGATCCCTTCGCAACTATTGAAGGATCACCATAGGGGAACTGGTCGAAAAAATAGCTGATTTACGCGATTTTTTTCGATGGTTAAGGGGCTATACTAGTGTGAACGCTGAAAATTTGGGTGATTTTCGGGAATTTTTGGGAAGAAAAATAGTCAATTAAATTTTTTGGAAAATTAAGAATATATTTGACTATATTTGACCTATATTACATAATTTTTTCATAGAAAAATATTGAGATCCAAGCGACTTATGCGCTGCCTTCGGAGGCGCTACATATCAAAATCTAACAAAACGGCGTAGTTATGAAAAAAAGTCTGTCTTCTTGTTTATAAAATGATAGTTTTTGTTTTCAATCCCAAATCGTCAATTTTGATCCAATCAAAAATATCCTACGTCATTGTAGAGTAAATATATTCAACAGTTCTCAGTTTGAATTTTAAGTCAATCGGATAATTGCTCTTTGAGGTACAATGTCAGCAAATTAAAAAAAAACTCATTTCGAGTAAAACGCGTTTAAAGATTTAACTATCGACTTTTTACAAGATAAAATGATTAGAGATACGACCTTGAAATTTTTACAGGTTGTGGCCGTAAATATTATCTGAAATTAAATTTGTGAAAAGATTATTAATCAGTATGAAAACCGCTATCTTGCTATGGAGGGTTTTAAAAAAATCAAAATTGACTAGAATGGCGGTGAATATTTGTATCGAATTTAGCCTATTTTTTCGACAGTCTTTCATTAAAAAAAGATGAAGATTTAAAAAATAAGCTTCCATATCAAGATGAAGAATGGCGCGAAGAATGTTATATCAAAATTTGAGACGGATAGCTTAAAAACTCTTCCTTTGAGAGTGTACACTGTTTTTAAAAAACGACATTTCGAGAAAAACGCGTTTACAGTTTCGAGTGCGGAATTTTCATATAAATTGTCTACTTCCGATTAATCGTCGATGCCAGGTCCATGTTAGTAACTTCCTATACTAACGGATAATGCACAAAAAAATCGATTTGTTGAAAATGTTACACTGTGATGATTTCCTTAACTCTTACGATTCGGCTTGCATTTTTTTAATCTTTTAATCTTCGAAAGCATTTTTCAATCTTCGAAAGCAGGTGCCTTCTCAAGTATTAATTGTACAAATATGTTCTCGGCCTTTTTTTCTCGTAAATAATTATTTATTTACTTAAAATCATTATTTTAAGTAAATCTCCGTTGAAATAATTATTTTAAGTAATCTCCGTTTGCTTCCACACATTTCCTCCACCTGTCAGGCAGATTGCGAATTCCTTGGCGGTAAAGAGATGGTGGTTTTGAGTCGATAAAGTTGATAGTGCATTTTTTTACTCCATCGAATGTTTTGGAGTGGCTATCAGCCAAATGATATCGGAGAGATTGGGACAAGTGAAAATCCGATGGAGCCAAGTCTGGTGAATACGCCAGGTGGGGCAAAACTTCCCAGCCCTACGAATGTAAAGCTTATCTGGGCCTTCTTGCTGTGTGTGGTCTGGCATTGCCATGCAGCAATATGACCGGCCTAGACCCTTTGTCTGCGTAAGGCCGCTTTCACTTGCCGAGCTTTTCAAAAGACTGGAAATGTCTTGTTGCGTAACGCCTAATGCAGTAGCAAGCTCCGATCGCATTTGGCAAGGATCTTCGTCCATCAACTACTCCAAATCCTCGTCTTCAAATGTTTTGGTCGTCCTGCTCTTGCTCCATCCCCGAGGTCGAAATTTTCACTTCGGAATCTTTGAAAGCATTTCTTCACGTCACTGATGGATACGGTATCTTCCCCCAATGCCTGATAAATCATCTCCTTAGCCTAGGAAGTATCGTTTTTTTCAATTCGGACGCGAAAAGCATACAGTGTCTATACAGTGTTTTTCAACCTTCTTGAATACGCGACTCCTTTATAAGACCGTTGCTTATTACTTTTACCTGGCTTGCCGACCCCCCCCCCCCCCCCCCCCATGGAAATTTATATACGCAAAAATATACTGCAAATTTAAACCGATGTGTTGGTCTAGTGGTTAGCGTGCTTGCCTCTGAAATCAACACATCGGGAGGGCGCGGGTTCGAATCACCGTCTCGTAGTTTCGTCGAGAAATAAGAACACAGGCGTGACGTAGCTCCAGTTGTACACAGATGTCGCGCACACGGACCGGTACGTGTGTGTGTCGGATGGGTATGGCTGTAGCCTGTGAGCTATTTCTCGACGAAACGCGACTAGCTCCGAGGCTGGGAAGCGAACTCGTCGTGACCGGCTGTATTGGTATAGGTTTTCCGCAGTTTCCCTATACCCATGACAGAAATGTCATGATGAATATAATACAGACGGGGAAGTCGGCTGCGGCCGCTATGGGGAGGGGAGATGATGGAGAGAAAGAACAAGTGTAGAGAGGTGGACATATAAGTGTGGAGCCTTGTAAAAAGCCGAAAAGGCTGTGCAAGTAAAACTTGAAATAAAAAAAATATACTGCAAATTTATTTTATTAATAATTGTAATGAATGTGAAATGTATGCCATATATTGAAAATATTGGGAGTACAACTTTGCAGTGACCGTTTTTTTCAAAAGTTTAAGGCTTTATTATACAAAAGTGGCTACATATTTTTTAATCAAAGTACTGCCCGTCGCTAGCTACGACCTCGGCCCATCTTTCAGGTAGAATTCAAATCCCGCGTCGATAAAAGTCTTGGTCCTTGGAGGCAATCCAGGAATCGACCCAATTTTTGACTTCTTCGTAAGTACCGAAGTGCTGGTCAGCCAAATCGTGTGCCATTGACCGGAACAAGTGATAGTCGGAAGGGGCAATGTCTGGAGAGTATGGCGGGTGGGATAAAACCTCCCATTTCAGCGTTTCCAAGTACTTTTTCACGACATTTGCAACATGGGGTCGGGCATTGTCATGCTGCAGTATCACCTTGTCATGTCTTTCGTTGAATTGTGGCCGTTTCTCTTTGAGTGCCTTACTCAAGCGCATCAACTGACGTCGGTAGAGTTCCCCTGTGATGGTTTCGGATGGTTTGAGCAGGTCATAGTACACAACGCCCAGCTGGTCCCACCAGATACACAGCATCACTTTGGATCCGTGAATATTCGGTTTGGGCGTCGATGACGGAATATGACCAGGCAGTCCCCATGATTTTCGGCGTTTAGGATTATCGTAGTAAACCCACTTTTCATCTCCAGTCACAATCCGGTGCAAAAATCCCTTCCTTTGTTGTCTTTGGAGCAGTTCCCGCAAATGCTGAGAATTCGGCTCGTAGGTTGCCATGTTTGAGTGCCAATAACTTTATAATGCATACACGTATCCGTTAGCTTTTTTAAATTGTTTACATTGGCAGAGCCTCTAGTTTAAAATGGCACTTTTTTATTGAGCTAGGGCCACTACTTCGGCCGCAGTGGCTCTCTAAGTAAAACGGTCACTGCAAAGTTGTACTCCTAATATATGTTGCATATATGTGCCAAATTCTAATTTACGTAACGTTTTTATATATGAGATATATATGCGTGGTTTTACTGTATATCAATGTATCATATATCAATGATATATGTAGCATGTACCCTGCATATATACCACATATATTTAGCATACATGTTGCATATACAGTGCAAACATACCACATATATACTGCATAAATGGTACATATATGCCACATATATACAGATATGCGTAGCATATCTGTATATAGTGTTTATGTGTAATTGCGTACTTTAACTGTAAGTTAAGTTTTATTAAGTTTAACTGTAATAGTGTTTATACACAGCATATATTTCTTGTCAGGAATATCTATCAAAAATGTATGCGTCGTATATGACGCATAAATGACACATATATGAGTCACATATGACGCATACATTTTTTATATATTTATCTGACAAAAAAATATATTGAAAATATATCGAAAATATATGCGTCGTATATGCCTCATATATGCGTCATATATTTGGTGCATATATAATGAATATATACGTATTATTCTATTTTTCGTCACTATATATGCGACCGATATATATATATATATATATATATATATATATATATATATATGTAACATATATTTTCTGCATATATTTTACATACATCAATTTCCATGCCCCCCCCCCCCCCCGGGAGACGCGACCCACACATTGAAAAACACTGGCCTAATATACGCGTTATTATTGCATCTCATTTTGCTCACTGTGCTTACGATGTATATTTTGAGGTTATGTTAAGCTGTTGGTCCGGAAAAACAGTCTACTAGGTTGGTATTACATGACACCAGACATGGAGGGAAATTTTTTTCATTCAACTATTCAATAGGGTCAAAGTGGGAACAGTGGCAACAGTGGGTACACTGAACCTTTTCTGTTTCTCAGAAGTGGACATGTATATATGTGCGTCTTTTTCACATTAGAACTGCCCTCGGATGCCAATAGGTTTGAACCTGTCTGTGAGACGCGCCCGCGTAATTCGGTTGTGAGAGGTGATTTTATATTATTTTTGTTGTCGAAAGTTGATAAACCAGCTGAGTTTGTATGTTTTTTGCTTCTTTACCTATCGCAGTTATGTTCGAAGGCATTGTTCTCCCGCAATATACAGCTATATTGCGGTATTTGAGCATTGTGTTTGTTAACCTAACAAAAATAGAAACACGTCAGTACCGGCTTCAGAAAAAAAAGAACAGGTCGGTACACAGTGGCTCAATTTTTCGAGGTACACAGAGGTAAGTCATAATATGAATATTTTCGCGTTGTGATTTAGATAGGTACTGGTACTACCTCGTTAGGTAGGTACTCATTGTCCATTCATATTCAACAAATGATTGTGATTGATCTCAGAATATGCTGTCTTGTTAAAATTAATTTTTCAATAGTTTACTGTACAATACTCCCCATTGTATAGAGAAAAGCACTTCATTACCTACAAGTGTACGGTGGATCAGTGTAATTTTCTTTAAATTTTGTTTGTCTGTGAAATTAGGCAAGTATGCAAGGAAATTGCATTAGGAAGGAAATTAGGCAAGGCAGGCTGAACATTTCTCAGGCCAAGAACTTATTTCTACACCTAATACTTTTACTAGTCTATACTCAATTATCATCGAACCTGAACACTTTAATAATGGATTGTACTTATTAGTTGGATTTTATTTTTTACAAACTTTCAAACGTTTTGCGAATGCGACCAACGAAAGGAGAATTGCAGATCTATTTTGTACGTCCCGTGAAATCTGATAAATTATGTGTACGAGCGGGTCGGGTGATCGGCGAAGACTCGTATTTGCACTGTACAGGCTCGTGATGTGAACCGAGCGCAAATATTTGTTCGGTGGTCTCCGCATGATGAGTATCTACGCTATGGTTTTCGACGTGTTTATCTTAATGTGTATTGCGTATGGTTCCCGTTTCAGTAAACACATTTTTATAAATGCATTGTTGCGAAGAGACGACGCGTATGTTGATAAATTGTTATCGTTACTACATCTGGAGAGTATAGGCGATAAAAGAAAAGTCGGATTTTTGTTGCGCTTTATCGTGCAATTTCGATTCATCAGCGATATTCGGGTTCCGTTTGTTCCAGTATTTCAAGTCGGATTGCGCTCGATGATTTTTATTTTAAATGTTCGGGCGGAATGCAGATGATGTTGATCAGTAAGTGAGGGTGAACGGTTGGCCACCTCAATAAAAAGAGTCTGTATTGATCATCTGCAGGAGTATGACAATTTTCGAAGTTTTTCCACCCACTAGTTTCGCAGATTTACTCTCCTGGAAATTCTCCAGCATGCATGGAGAATTGCACCGGGAATTGTTTTTTTTTTTAAGAAAATAGTAAAGGGTGTCTCAACATGACCTGATATTAAATTTATCAACAAAACGAATTATTTATTTGAAAAGTACGAATATTTTAATTTTAACATAAGGTACAAACATGGAGGTTACGTGTGCACCACAATATCCGATAAATGGCATAAACGGCATGGACTTGGAAGATATATTCTTTCAACAAGATGGTGCAACCTGCCACACTGCGGGCGAAACAATGCAGTTGTTGCAGACAAAGTTTCATGGCCGTGTTATCTCGCGCCGCGGCAATGTGAATTGGCCACCAAGATCGTGCGATTTGACGCCATTCTACTACTTCGGACTACTTCCTTTGGGGTTTTCTGAAAGGAAAAGTGTATGCCAATGATCAATGTCTAGTCCCCTTGAAACATTTTGGATCTTCGCCCTATCTTTGTGGTTGGGGTAGAATATCCATAAGTCGAATTACCATAACCGAATATCCATAAGTAAATATCCTTAAGTGAATATCCATGAGTAAGTATAGAGTAGAAATGTGTGCCAGAAATGGCGGGAGGTAGAGAAACAGTGGGTATAGAGGGAACCCAAACAAACCCAAAGAAACACACTTGTCGCTATCTTCCGCCATTTCTGGCACTCATTTCCACTCTATACTCACTTATGGTTATTCGACTTATGGATATTCGTACTTATGGATATTCCACTTATGGATATTCGACTTATGGATATTCGTACTTATCGATATTCGACGTATGGACATTCGTACTTATGGATATTCACCTTATGGATATTTACTCATGGACATTCGACGACAGTGATCTTTGTACCATATGATCTAACAATGCAAAATCGTTTATTTCGGTTTTCTGTATTATGCAGTATACTAAAATTAACGGGGTGTCCCTCTCTGGTAGCCCAATTTGAAGGGACAGAATGATGCATCTTTTTCTAGTAACACATCGGTTGGAATACATTTAGTTCTTCCCAGCATATTGTACACATGTTTGTCATTGCAATGTAATTCTTTCGGAAGAAAATCTTTCAGCGTTCGTGGTGCTGCAGTTGGCGTTGCAGTCCTTTAGCGGCGAGGCCTGAAACGGCGGGATTTCTAGCAGGCTCAAATGTAATATAAAACGAAAACAACAACATTTTTATTTAAATATATCCAACTGGCTATGCGTTCACGATCTACTTTTCGAAATTTCACAAAATACAAAAAAAGACAGCTCCTCCAAAGAACACCTCATTTTTCTCTTGAAAACCATCATGCTGAAGTCATTGTTATTAGCAAATGGTTCATCCAATTAAAAAATGCGATCGTGAACCGAAAATGAATACTGTTTGAACGCTAACTGTGCAAATTCAAGTCAATAGTGTGAAAGTTACTTAAGGCCTTACCCCCACTTGTAGCGCAAAAAAGGCCTTTTTCATGAATTTTTTAAAAGAAAACTACAAAACTTTTTTAATCGATCAATATACCATCTTAAAGAACACATCTTGAAGAACTTTCAGTAATTTTTTTATTGAAAAATATTACATTGTTTAGTGGCAAATGGCCGTCAATAAAATAATGTTTTTAAATACACGGTTTGCGGTGACCAACATTGCGGCGAAGTGGATCATCTGAAAAAAAAATGCGGATGGATTTAGTCAAGTATAAGTATAAACTAGTCTTTAATCGAAGGATTTTAAAAAATATTCATTTTTCACAAAATGGCGGACAGTCAAAGTTAATGGTTCGATTTTAACGAAAAAAAACGGCCGTTTTTGGCTATAAAACGGCCATTTTTTTCGAAAAAAAAATCGAACGTTTAAAGACTACATTTTTATGTATTAAACAAGCCTGCAAAATTTCAAGAAGATCGGTTTATTAGTGTTCGAGTAATCTTGGTCACCGACTTCAGAAATGCCATTTTGAGAAAAACGCGTTTAACGTTTCAATTTCAGTTTACACGAAGAACGGATTCTTCTCTTTCAACGCTCATATCTCAGTCAATTTTGTTCGGATCGACTTGAAATTTTCAGGACATATTCTCAGATACTTATACTTCAAAAAAATGCAATAAAAAACATCGATTTTTTCAAAATCGCAAGTGGGGGTAACCCTTTAAGATATCAATCCCGCCGTGTCAAGTTATGTAGTTTCGAGATAATCGCTTTCAAACTCGACTTGTTGGTCTTAAAATATTCTTGAACGTTCACACCATAACAATATGCAACAAAAACGGATTTTTGATGTTTTCAAAGAGGGATACCCCCGTAATCAAGCATGAAAACGTAGACGAATGTCATTACAAAACAAATTTGTTCGCCTCACAAATAAAAAAGTAGGTCTCGCCATACATATTTTGGATTACCCAACTTTTCCCATTTTCAAAAATCGTTTCGTATGACATTACAACACTTATTTCTCGTTTCGTATGAAATTACAATACTCATTCCTCGTTCAACGAGGAATTCCCTATGGATCAGGCTATCGTCACCGTATGCAAGAGGATCGCGTTAATGCCAATCGAAATACGGATTTCATTCATAATGTTATCGCGTCTCGATTCGTAAATGTCGAATAGCGCGTGCAACACGTAGATATATCATTTTATCGGATAAAACGTTTGAGCGGAAGTATATCTGCATTCAAAGTATTGTGAGTTTGCGTTATCACTCGGGGCAATATTGTGAGCAACGTATTCTCCGCATTGGAATGTTGTTTGATTTCGAGATTGCGGATCTTGTCGTGTTCTCGTATACGTATACGTATATACATATAGACGTAAAAAGGCAAATAACGGCGCCACGGGTTCATGACTCATCTATTTTGGTATCTCTTGAAGCTCGAACAGTACAAGCGGCAAATGGGAAAGATATTTCTTCGCAGTGCCAAGTTGGTATCGCAAATAGTAATCGGGAATCAGAAATTGATAGACCACCACGATCGGGCTGATCTAAAAGATATAAGTAATTCGTCATCTTTTGAAAATAGACACTCGAAAAGCGCGAATTTTTTGTGAGTCTAATCGCAATCTTTCGTTTCCACTTATCACTCGAACCTATGCCCATGTAGGATGATCGGTAGTGGCCAATGATTGGCCGATGCTCGACGCCAAGCTTGCCAACATTAGCACTCGAGCTTGGGCCGATCATCGACCGAGCCTTGGATGATAAGAGCGGCCCGATATTCGAAATCAATATTGGCCCTAGAATGGCTTATGAGAATCGGCTGAGCATGGCGTAGGAGTTCATTCGAGAATCGGCCAACAATAAGCCCCCTCAAGATTGCCATCATTGGCACTCGAGCTTGGCCCGATTATCGGCCGAGTCTTGGCGGATAATTGTGACCCAATATAGATCACCAAAATTGGTCCTGCACTGCAAAAAAAAATTATTTTTGTATTGTAATTCGTCATTACCTGGTCTTCCGAAATGATTAGTTCGAAGAAAATATTTCACCTATATGGGGCTCGAACCTTGAACTGCCCTACTCATAGCCAAACACGTTGCCCCTATGCTACCGAGTGCTTGTAACATTTGAATCGCAGATATGGCATAAGATACCAAATGGATTCTCATCATTATTTGTATCACATAAACTATATCAATTATTTAATATCATTGTGATAATTAGAGAGTGTTATCGAATGACATGTTATAGAATTTTCAAACCTAACCTATATATATAATTCCTCTCTCTCCACCTTCTCTACCCCCACAACCCGTTAATATGTGTGTTGCAATAAAGACAGACCATTAGTTCATTAGTTCAAGTTTAATTTGAATAAATAAATATATTTAAAATGAATAATTCCAATAATGGAATGCCATAGGAAAAATTTGATTTCACGAAAAATCTAGTTATTGGGAAACCAATGATTGGCCAGTCTATACTTCGCCAAACATCGGCCTCGTATCGATAAACCAATAATGAACAAGTCTATACTTGGCCGAACATTGGCCTCGTATTGGCAAACCAATGATTGGCCAGTCTATACTTCGCCAAACATCGGCCTCGTATCGACAAGCCAATGATTAGCGAGTCTACGTTTGGTCGAACATTGGCCGCGTATCGGCAAACCAATGATTGGCGAGTCTATACTTCGCCAAACATCGGCCTCATATCGATAAACCAATAATGAACAAGTCTATACTTGGCCGAACATTGGCCTCGTATTGGCAAACCAATGATTGGCCAGTCTATACTTCGCTAAACATCGGCCTCGTTTCGACAAGCCAATGATTAGCGAGTCTACGTTTGGCCGAACATTGGCCGCGTATCGGCAAGCCAATTATTGGCGAGTCTATATTTGGCCGAACATTGGCCTCGTATCAGCAAACCAATGTTGGTCAGTCAATACTCAGCCGAGCATTGGCGTACAATTGGTTAATCAATCATCGTATCGCCAACATTGGTCCAAGTATTGGCCGTTACGGTTCGATTGGCGAAACCTACATGGGTGGGAATGCCTAGCACGGACAATCTCAAGATTCTCTACTGCGGATGGCGTAAAAATGAATCTGTTCGAACATTGACAAGTCCCATCAAAATTGGCCAATAGTCGAGCATTGACGTTGCGCCTTTCGTACTGTATTCATCGAGATGACCAAAGATCCAGTCCAAGTGACTCGAAGTTGCGCGCGCGCGCGCCCGCGTGGGACTTCCTTTTGATTGAGATTGTCATGGCCGTGTTACCTCAAGTGGGCGGGATCGAACGACAGCAAATGCTCGCAAACGAGAGTATTAGACAAGGTCGCCTAACCGATTTGACCCGTCAATGCAGGTCATACGTACGTTTACGTATGCACGTGCGTGTGCGCGCATAAACGTGTATACTTGATTCTTGGGAGCGCTGCGTCGTGGACCAGCCTCATCGAACACATATATCTTAATCTTCGTTTATCTCTCGCGACACGTTGATCAAGTTCTCACGGCTTCTGTCCCTCTGGAGTGCATGCCTCTAATGACCCACGACAGTTCTTATTCTGAAGCTTGGCGGAATTCCACCCAACAATTTGTTCGTCATCGTTGGCCACCATGTTTTTACGATCCGAGGCCAACATAAGCCAATCGATGTCGGAAAATCAAATATCGACGTCGAAAAATGGTTGATTCGATGGTTTTTCTTTCTTTCAAGGGTATTTATTGTTCTTATTAGTTACATATTTATGTTTAGTTTTCTTGGCACTAGGGTCTCTAGAGTATTATGGTGTAGGAAGTGAGTGTGTCGCACATGAGTGTATGCATTATGTTCTTGCTGTCTTACGACTTGCTGTGCTTGTTTTTCGACATGATTTTTCCTTAAGGCCTTAGAACACAGTAACGGGTATAAAAAGTAATACGCGTTTTGACCCGACGACAAAATATCCTCGACAAAATATCCGCGACAAAATATCCGACGACACAATATCCGCAGGACAAAATATCCTCAAGACAAAATATCCTCAAGACAAAATATCTGCCGATATTATATACAGTTTAAAGTATACAGTCTTGCCGTTGAAACTTATTCCATGTCAAGTGTACAGTCATGCCGTTAAAATTTATCCATCATAAAAAGGAGGAAAATTGTTATTATGTGACGGATATGTTTGGGTTTGTTTCTTTGTTTTGGTTTGTTTGGGTTCAATGAAGAAATTCGTTTTATGCCCCCACCCCACTATCTCACACACCCCACAAAGATTTGTTATCCTCATGACAAAATATCTACCGATATTATATACAGTTCAAAGCGTACAGTCATGCCGTTGAAATTTCTTCCATGTCAAGTGTACAGTCATGCCGGTGAAATTTATTCCATCACAAAAAAGAGGAAAATTATTAATATGTGACGGACATGTTTGGGTTTGTTTGTTTGTTTTGGTTTGTTTATTTGTTTGGGTTTAATGAAGAAATTCGTATTATGCCCCCACCCCACTATCTCACATACCCCACAAAGGTGTTTTATCCTCATGACAAAATATCAGCCGATATTATATACAGTTTAAAGCGTACAGTCATGCCATTGAAATTTCTTTCATGTCAAGTGTACAGTCATGCCGGTGAAATTTATTCTATCACAAAAAAGAGGAAAATTATTATGTGACGAACATGTTGGGGTTTGTTTGTTTGTTTTCGTTTGCTTGTTTGGGTTTGTTTGTTTTGGTTTGCTTGTTGGGGTTTGTTTGTTTCGGTTTGTTCGTTTGGGTTTGTTTGTTTGGGTGCAATGAAGAAATTCGTATTATGCCCTCACCCCACTATCTCACCCCATAAAGGTGTTTTGCGCGCGACCCCGTTGATGTGGTGGTCGAGATTTAGGATTTTGTCTCGTGGATGTTTTGTCATGAGAATATTTTGTCTTTCGGATATTTTGTCTTTCGGATATTTTGTCCTCGGATATTTTGTCGTGGATATTTTGTCGTTGGGTCAGATGTGATGCAGCCGTAGAAAATCATGTGCGAATTAAAAAAAAAAATTTCCTATGAAAAATTGATTCACTCATCAAATTAATTGCACATCTATTTAGTATGAATATCAAACTGTTAGAAAAAATGTATATATTTTTTTCGATGTACGAAATGGCCGACTACTAATATTTTCTTTTGTTATCTTTTTTTTAAGCGCTCCGCAGCGTGACATGCATCCACAATTTTTGACCTAGAGGAAAAAAAACATTCTCGTCAATCTACATTAGAATACCTAGAGAAGTACGTACGGAATTTGAAAAGTATTGTTTTATTGAAAGTTGAAGGTAGTTGAATTTAATTGTAGGTATTTGAATGAATTTTCAAAAATTTCGTGTAAAACTGCTCATAAAATGAAAAGTTTTGGATTAATCAGAAATTCCGTACGCACTTCTCTGCGAAATGCAATTAGGAACATAACATTTAAATTTTAAGTAAATCGAGTCAAAATTGTTGAAGTCATTTGTCACGCCAATTGGAAGAAAGCTGTTTGGGGCCGTCCATAAATTACGTCATTTTAAAATAGGGGGGGGGGGGGGTCTGGTCGTTAGATGACGGTAACGTTAATTTGATCACAACGATATGACGGATAGGATGATTTCAGGGGGGGGGGGGGGTCAAAAATCAGCAAAAGTCGATGACGTAATTTATGGACGGCCCCTTTCGAGAAAAACGCGTTTATAGTTTTAGGTACTCTATGGCTGTGCCAGAGGTGGGCTTACGTTATACGCTCAAAGTGGTTGAAAAAAAAAATGTCTTGCTATAAATCGAGCAGTAACTTATTCTTATGATGATAAAGCACCATTTTAGCGAAAAAAATAGTTTTTTGGAAAAATCTACTGTGGCCTTACCCCTTAATTCTAGTGAGGTTGGGTGATTGGACGCAAATTCACAATGAAATGAGGTTTATTATGGAATGAGTTTTATTGATCGTGTTGAGGTATTGGGCAAAGAATATCATTTTCTGCCACTGGATTGCCGTAAGGACGTTGGTCGTCTAGTGTCAGTCCTTTTAGGTAAGGACATGCGTGGTTGCGGAGCTTTTCTATCCCGTCTCGGTATAGTTGGCGAAGGCGGGCGAGGAACGATTCTTCATGAGTCACCCGCCAGAGATCTTCTGCTGGGAAGAATATTAGCAGCCCAGCAGCCTGTTTCAATGTTTTTTTGTAACAGATCTCCATTTTTTTAAGGCCCGTTTTGTTATATAATGGTAAAAGACATTCCGTTCCATAGTTTATTGACGGCAAAACACACGCACGGATCACACGCCATTTGACGTATGCATCGACTTCAGAATATCCCCCTATGATGCCTTGAAGACAATTGATGACGTATTTTGAGATTGCAAGTCTTTTGAAGGATTGCCGCGTTATTTGTAACCGTCTCGAGATGGTAATTCCGAGATAGCTCAATTTTCTCGTTGGCTCGATCGTCACGATGTCCGAGTTAGAGGGTATCCGACAATACTGCGTTGGTCACGTGTACGGTGTTGAGGTCCTAGGAGGATTATGGATTGGTTCGATCGTGCAACGACAGTTTTTCATTTAGTTATCTTTATTACTGTCAAAGATCGCGCTTTGCAGCCGTAGGTTGAACATGTCTGATGAGGATCCTACGGATCCTTTGAGTGATGATCGTACCGTGGACCCGCCAGTAACATCCCGAGTAGAAATTGTTCTAGCCTGTCTGAGTTACGACCTAGTAACTGGCTCGCCCAATTGAGCTCATACGAACTGACCAATGGTTGGCTCGCTATGAGCTAGTAATATTGTGAATGTTTTGTTATCCAGCCCTTGTCTAGGCACTGCCCAGCTGATCTTGGTCACAAATGACAACGTGCGGTTATCTGACTACGTATGGTTCCATCGAGCGAATGGCTCACGGCTGACTAGCTAACTTGAGTTTTAGATGGCTTTGCAAAAGGAAAAATTCTCAAGTGGGCATGACGCCATGACCTAGCCAACACTAGCTAACTGTGGCGATGCGCCCCTTGGCTAGTCACTGCCCAGCCGAGCTTGGTCACGAATGATAAAGTGTGGTTTGTGACTACGTGTAGTTCTATCGAGCGATTGGCTCATGGCTGGCTAAGCAACTTGAGTTACAGATGGCGTTGCGAATGCAAGCATTCTCATGGCGAGATACCTACTTGCAAGTAGGTATCTCGCCATGACCCAGTCAGCTATGCGGCTGTGCACCCCTTCGCTAGTCACTGCCCAGCCGATCTTGGTCACAAATGACAAAGTGTGGTTATGTGAATACGTGTAGTTCCATCGAGCGGCTGGCTTATGGTTGGTTTAGCAATTTGAGTTAGAGATGACGTTGCAAATGAATAAAATCCTAAAGTCGGTATATCGCAATGACCTAGCCAACACTTCCCAACTGCGGCCCCACTGGCCGGAATAAATGATCGGACAAATACAATTTAAGGTTATGTAATTCTATGCGATTATCGCTCTCAATGCGAACGCAATTGAGTCATTGATCCGATAATGTTATTTACATTTGTTAATCCACCCAGTTTTCAATAATCTGACATTGTGTAGTGTAACATATGTAAACGATAAGAAAATTCAGAAATTAAACAAGTAGAATTGGCTCAGTGGACAACGTCACAACTCATCACCCAGAGGTCCCGGTATCGACACCACGTTACGGCACAAGCGGTTGTCTGAGATAATTTAAAATTGAACCATTAATATATTTACAGCACAAATATCATAACTCTAATTAATGAACGACGAAGAATATCGTAAAAGGTTCCAATGATGTAAATAATGTGCAAAAAAAATCACGAAAATATAAATATATAGCCGCAAATATGTTTTATCTAATCGCCACCTAATTTTTTATTCCCAGTCGCTAGCTGAAAAAACTAGTTCATGGCTCGGTCAGAAATATAATACAGCCGTGGGATATTTCTTTCTATCTAGTCACCATCTAATTCTTTGTATTCAGTCACTAGAGGGTCCAAAGCCTTACAAGGCTGGGTAGTCAATCGCTAAGACGGCTAGCTAATGGCGATTCGAAACATTACTTTACTAGCTAGTGGCTAGGCGGTGATGAGTTACGTTTTCCACTCGGCATGTTGGCAATGGCAAGAATGTTATCTACATTACATTTCAACGCGGTCTTCAATATGATTTCATCAAAAGATCACCGAATAAGCGGACCAAGCTTTTAGGTTAGACAACGATCGATGTGTACGTAAATATTAAGGGATCATCACAGTGTGACCGCCCGACAAATCGCCGATTTTCGTGATGTTTTTGAGGTGGATGGGATAAGCTAATTGGTCTAATTTTTTTTACAAATTGAATCACCGACAAAGAATACGAAATGATTTTTTAAAATTTCTTTATTCATTGTTTGACATTGTTTTTACTTGTGGAAATTTGCGTAGAAAAAAAATGGTGTACCATGGTGGCCAGGATTGCGGCCGCAAATTTGATCTGAAACAAAATGTTTTAAATGATTATTAATCTGTAGGAAAGCCGCTGTGTTTCTATGGAGGTTTTTTTTAGCGAAATTTAAAATAATGGCGGCCGTTTGAACAAAAAGTATCAAATATAGCCTTTTTCGATATTTTTTCGTAAAAAATAGGAAGATTAAAAAAAGCTTCCATAGCAACATAAGGCATGACGCAAGAATGTTCTGTTAAAATTTCAAACGGGTAGCTTGAAAACTCTTCCTTTGAGAGTGGCCACCGTTTTGAAAAACAACATTCCAAGAAAAACGCGTTGAAAGTAGGGAGTGCGGAACTCACGCTCCAATCACTTTTTCTAAGCAAGGCTGCAGCGACTGAAATAATTAGAATTTCGATCTAAAAATTGGACAGAACATTTATAACGGTGTATACTATCGGTTAATGCGAAAATTCGATTTTTATGAAATTTTATACTGTGACGATTCCTCAAATTGAGCTTCGAATCGATTTAATACATTAAGGAGTAGCTTTCAAAGCAAAAAAAGCATATTTTCTCTATTTAAAAGAAATATAATATGTTAATTATTTTATTCAAAATATTCAACACATAAAAGAGCAACACTTCAGCAATATTTAAAACAAATTTCATCCAAAAATTTGGAAATTTGAAAAAGAAAGTGTCCTCGGGGTGGTCAGATCATGATAGCTTTATCTGAAATTAAAAAACCAAATTTTTTCTGCTAGTAGATAAGTATAGCTCGTGATTGAAGGAAGGATTTTTGAAAAAATTAAAATTTGAATTTTCGGAAGAGTTGTATGCAAAATAGTTCAATTTTTGGTACAATTTACACTACGCTTGTAAAATTAGTTGTCACCGAAAAAAAACCTTCGTTCAATCACTAGTCGATGCTATTTTGTGGAAGTGTGCAAAATTTCAATAAGATCGGTCCATCAGTTTTTGAGAAATCGTGTCCACCGACATTAAAAATATTGTTTTAAGAAAAATGCGACATACCTGGGCCGCTCCCGGCCGGTCTTTCCCAACGGGAGGAATCTCAAAGGCTCTGTCTCCTAGACTTTTACTCCGATTGACTCAAAACTTTGGGAGAATATTCTAGACATATTTTACTATTAGATAATGAAATAATTGAAAAAATGGATTTTTTGAAATTTCCAAACCCACGCAACCCCTTAATGGATCATCATCATTATTAAGCAGGTTTTGTTGCGATAGGCTGAGGCAAAGATTTATAAATTCTTTTACGACTGTATATTGCACACGTCGTTGCAAATCGTCGAGTCATCGATGAAATAGCAATGCGGAATTATGAGGAAAACAGGCACAATCGTCGAGTGTTCAGAGACGTGTGTGAATTAAGGCTGTATTGTCTAGAGCGCTTTTCTGCCACCGATTTTTCAAGATGGGAGACCTTAAAGAATAACTAAAAAAATAAATACACATGTTTATTGACCGTTCAAGGATATGTGCAAATTGGAAAAAAATATATTATTGCGTTTCTTTTTATATACGTTTGTTTTCAACGGCGTACGAAAAACGCCTCCTTTCGCGACCAGTTATGGACGTTTTATTCACCTGAAAAAAGTGGTTTTGAAGTTTGCATCATTGCAATGCAACGAAAATATTTTTTTTCCGTGTTGCCGTATTTTGTTTAAATACTTAGGCTACGAAAATTACTAAAACATTCTTGAGAATTTTTTTAAGGATCTATAATCAAAACCTGCAGAAAATGATTTTAGTTAATAATAAAAATAAATAAACGACGAAAATTAAGAACGATTTTCGTTGCATCCCGACGATGTAAATTTCAACACCATTGAAAAAAACCAAACTTATTCTTCCTCTGTATGAGTGTTGTGGTAATTCATGCTAGATTCTGCAAACAATGTAGAAAATAGCGGCATGCTAAACTACGATTATCAATTTTTCCTACTTTTCTGACCATTCTAGGAGTTATATAGAGAAAAAATACATATTCCAGTTGTATGAAGTTATATAAAGTGATATAAAGAAACAAAAACACAAAAATTTATAAAGGTATGTTCCCCCTTAAGGGGTCTTCTCACTTCGGACGTTAAAATAACGCTATTTTCATGAATTTTTTTGACAGGTTTATATTCTAGATATTGATATAAAAGTTGTTACACTTAATAAATACACTTTCTAAATACATTTAAAAAAATGTTTTTATGTATTTATGTAACCCAAACAAACTTTAAAAGCGTTTTTCTCGAAGCAACGTTTTTCGGCGGCTTGTTGATAAAATCTTCGAAAATATTGAACCTTATGAAATTATAATCACATATTCTTTACAACTATAGCTATAGCGCATATCGAGGATTTTTAAAAATTTTGATATCTACTATTTTTTTTGCCGAAAACGGTGAAAGAAACACGTTTTTTCGAAAAATGTCCGCCATTTTGTTATTTTTGCATATATCAAAAATCGTATGATATGCGCTATAGCCATTAACCTACTGAATCTAAAACCGTTTGATTTTTTGTTTCGGATGATCCATCTCCGAGATTTCATCAACAGCGCAGACCTACAATTTTTTCGGACATTTTTTAACTACCATTTTCGTCTATAAATAGTGACTTAAATAAACAAAAAACATTTAAAAAAAATATATTTTGGAAGTGTATTTATTAAGTGTAACAATTTTTATATGAATATCTATGTGTAATATAAACCGATAAAAAAAATTAATGAAAATTGCCTTTCTTAAGCATCCAAAGTGAGAAGACCCTTTAATTCTGCTACCAACGCTGAAAAACAGTCTTCTGAAGGTGTAGATCTGAATCGGCCAATTGGTTATCGAGATACCGTGGGTGCCGATTTGAAAAGCATAGTTTCTCCTAGTCAAATTTTTCCAAGTCTTATCATTAATATCTTTTTTAAACCTCCGGTGACCTCCTATTTTTACTGTCGTTACGGAATCTTCAGATTATTTTACACGCGTGAGCAGTTTATATCAGGTATCTGGAGTTATTTAGTATATAAATAATTCGAAAGAAATGTGGCCCGCGTGTCATCTCCATAAAGAGCCGTATGCATGAGATGATTTTCAGAGCCGTAATTTTTCGTTAAAAGTTCAGTAACGGCTTGAAATTTTGCCAGTATTCTGGGATGTATTTTTACTTGATTATAAACGACAATCAGTCAATTGTTAAATATTCGGCTTCGGGAAAGGAATACCTTAACGTTTGCTGCATCTCGACCGCGCTTCTCATGCCTGCTCCTTATAATTTCTATAACTCGGCTAATTTTACGAGTATTCTTGAACGGTTTTCGCATCCGTTTTCAGAAAGGTCTATAAAGTAATAAAAAAAAATGAAAAATAACGACCTATTCAAATTTCTAGACAACAATACTGCCTGAAGCAACAACAATGTATATGGAATCTCTATCGCTTTCACACAAGGATTAAGGGGCTATACCGGTGTGACACTTAAAAAAAAATTTAAAGATTTTTTTTTGCCTTTTTCCACAGTTTATACTTTCAAGAATATCATTATGATTTTTATAATTTATATCTATATCATTTTATCTTGCCAAAATCGATAGTTAAATCTTTAAACGCGTTTTCTCGAAATGAGATTTCTCAAATTTGCTGACATTGTAACTCAAAGAGCAATTATCCGATTGACTTGAAATTTGAACTGAATTCTCTTGAATATATTTACTCTACAATGACGTAGGATATTTTTGATGGGATGAAAATTGACAATTTGGCATTGATAAAAACGACCATTGTATAGGCAAGAGAACATGCTTTTTTCATAACTTCGCCGTTTTGTGAGATTTTTATATTTTTCAAAAATTCTACGTCATTATACAGGAAATACCTTCCAGTTTAACGCCATTTTTTCCTCTTTCGGTTTCAGCTACTCAATCGGTCGAAATCATGTCAGAAGTGGCGGAACTCTTTTTTGGCGCCTCCGGAGGCAGCTCATAAGTCGCTTGGATCTCAATATTTTTCTATGAAAAAAATTGTGTAATATAGGTCAAATATAGCCAAATATATTCTTAATTTTCCGAAACATTTAATTGAGTACTTTTCTTCCAAAAATTTCCCGAAAATCACCAAAATTTGCAGCGTTCACACTGGTATAGCCCCTTAAAAAAATGCCATATTCAGATATTGGGCATAAATTCAGCCTGTCCATAGTGGCAAAAACTTTCTCCTCAAAGTTGTCGAAGAAATGATTCTCAGCTTTCAATAATTATAGAACCCTAACTAATAAAGCGTATCTCAAAATGATCTGACATTTTTAATGGCGCGCCATTTTTTTTTGTGACGAACATAGAGTAGGGAAAGGGGGCCCAAAACGAGCACCCGGCCGACCTGCCGTAGTCGTGAAGTTCAACTGCGGCGGACCGCGCGGCTCGTGTGACAAAAAAAATATTCCACGGGTTTAAAAAAAAAAGTAACGTATGTACATCGTGTTTTGTCTATATGTGAGTAAAATAGATCAATACTAAAATATGACTATGGTTTCATGCCTCTTTCACTTTGTTTTGTTCACATTTGCTTAAATGTATTCCAATGATTTTTTGGTTAGGTTTGATGAAAACGTCAAGTGGCGCAAAAAGGCAAAGCGGGCCGGGCAAAGCGAGCACGTGCCTGCCATGCCCAGTATAAAAGATAGCTATGGGGAATGTATTTGATACTTTATTTAAATAATTTCCCTATGTTTAAAATCTTTATTGTAATGTAATTGAAATTCAAATGATAATAGAAGATAGAAGATGACTATGTGACTTTATTTTAGTAATTTTCTCATTTATTGATCTTTGTAGGAACTCACCAAAACGATATTATTGTTTGCTACTATGTTTTTTTTTACATGTGTGAAAGTGCTATTGTTACCTTCTTATAACGATATCCATTATTATTTTTAGACAGTAAATAAACATACAAGAAAGACAAAACAAGCTTCTTGAGATGAGAGCCTTAAGAAGGATTTCAAAAACTAATGAAAAGCCAAAAAGGTCAAAAACGAAGAAAAACTACAGACAAGGAAAATTACGTGTGCATTATATGCAATGAACCATATATAGATCCTGCCAGCGAAGACTGTATTCAATGCAAGGACTGTCAAATGTGGGCTCATGATGCATGCACTGCTTACCCTGGTGTTGAATGATTTTACTCTGATGATTGCCAAAAAATAAAGTTCACGGACTGTTAAGAAGACACGTTAAGTTTTTGTTATTTTATAATAATAATAACAATAATGATTTTATATTTAATAAACATAAACTTTATATTTAGTCTGCAATAAAATATGTGTATACATTAATAGTTTTTCTTTCCCCTTATGATTCCCTACTGTCTTCTCATTTATGCCTGATCTCAGGAAAAAATAAAGGGTGCTCGCATTACCCTCTACGTACCCGCTTTGCCCAGCAGGCGTGCCCGCTTTAGGCTACCCCCTGGGCAAAGCGGACATTTCTTAAAGTTTTGAAATTGGTTTCATTGTTTGTATTTTGAAGATTTACGGGAAATGCGTGAATGTACTATTAAACTACGATAAATTTATCACCCGCTAGCAAAAAAAAATCGTTTGAATATGACATTGTATAACGGCTTTTTTTCAATTTCCCTTAGAGGGCAGAAAGTGGGCCCATCTTCTGTCGGCCATTTCGTACATAAAAAAATATATATTTTTTCTAACAGCTTGATATTCATACTAAATAGATGTGTAATTTATTTGATGAGCGAATCACTTTTTCGTCCGAAAAAAAATTGTTAAATTCGCACAAGATTTTATACCCGTTACTGTGGCCTAAGGCCTCAATGAAATTCGTCCGCAATTCAGCCAAAATGTTATTGAAAATTTCGTCAAAAGAGTGAACGTTTACAAATAGGAACGAGATGGCCACTTATCGGATATTGTGTTCCACACATAACCTCCATGTCTGTACCTTATACTAAAATAAAAATATTCGTTTTTTTTCACATAATTAAGTTTTATCAATAAATTAAAATGTCCGTACATTTTGCGAAACCCTACAGATTCGAAATTAAAGCCCTTTTTTGGCCGCTCGCGAGACTCAATCGTACTTCAGTGCATCTCCGAAGGACTCGATCATTTTCGTCCCCTTATTTTGGCGTATATCTGCACACGTGAGCCAGATGATACTCAAAGTAGGGGCACCCTGTAGAGGACGAATCGTAATATGTACTTCTGGAAATGCAGAGTCGCGGCGTGGCTGGAGGGGTGGAGGGGGAGAGTAGTAACGGCGCTCTGACGTAGTATGGCAGACGGCAGTAGTGGCAGAAGTGTTTTGGAGCAACGCGCGAGCGCGCTTCCCGCCAAAGGGACGGGGGGGGGGGGGGAAGAGCGTGTTCGACTGCCGGACGGAGGGGTCGCGAGCGGCGGGAATGGATGTCCCAGAGGCGGAGAGAGCGAGAGAAGAGAGTCTGTCGTCGTCGAGGATCGATCGTACAGATTCCGGGGCTTCGTACCCCGCGCCTGCCGCACAGTGACGTCACGTTACGTCACAAAAGCCATGGCCGAGAGGGACGGAGGAAGAGAGAGTACGCCTCGTGTTTGCGCACGCTCCTCGGTTCCCTCCATCGGTACACGATTGGAACGAGAACGCGGAGCTTGCGCGTTTCGGTGAGCCGCTTTTTACCCTCCAGCTTCCTCCGGGATTCTTCTCCCGCTTACGTCGCGTACACAGAAGGCGCGAGTCATACGGCGTTTGTACTACAAATTTTGTTCAATACTACGCTACGCTGGAATACGCGCGGCAGCGGTAAAATAAAAACCGTGCAAATTGGAACTCGCACATAACGCGTTCTCATATCGACTTTCGACCATTCACAGCTCTCTCTCTCTCTCTCTCTCTCTCTCTCTCTCTCTCTCTCTCTCTCTCTCTCTCGCTCTCGCTCTCCCCCCTCCGTCTTTCTCTCTACAGAGTAGCAATCTTTGCTTTCTCGTAGCGGCTGCCTTGCGACCACGACCCAATCATGAGGACTTTGCTACAGACGCGAGCTTTAATTTGCCGCACTTTCGATAGTATCTTCGAACTTCCTTCTCGGGGGATATTTATTTTTTATTTTTTAATGGGTGACCCCAATCGAACCTAGGGTACATAACTGTACGCGATTTTTTTTTGCGTTTGCAGAGTCACAAAGAGGCTCCATGATACGTGTTTTTTTTACACGGGGGATAATAGAATATGAAAAATGCGTCTCTTTGTAGATCAGGTGACGAAACATTCGGCGGAAGACCAAAAAAAATGTGGTTTAGCAACAGAACCACGTGAAAATTTATGGTATTCGTGTCTACGTTGGCTCGATTTTCTTTTTAATGTCGACGATGCAAGCTTGAGCCGTGCAAAAGTTTATTCGACAACCGCTCGAACGCGTTTAGAATTTTTTCTTACGAAAATCTCAGTATTCGGGGAGTTGACAACTCTTAATCAACTCCGATGAAATTCATCGCTCTATGTGCCTACCTTCGATTAATCAATTCGTGTCGAAAATTTCGTTTCTATCGCCGTAGTCCACACGTACGGTAGGAAAGTTATACCTCTCCTGGCTAGTCTTTTGGCCCCACAATTAGTCAAAATTGAAAATGAGGTTTTTGGGGTTCTAGATACGCTCGCATTTTCATCTTTTTTTTTCTTTTTTTGTAACGTTCAATATATGGATTGTACTCGATTCCAGGGTTTGTAAAAATCCCAAATTTATTATAAATATTGGAAATATTCGATATTTTGATATATATCCGATTTATGTATGTTTTCGATATTTTTGATGTTTATAAAAAAACCCCGATTTTTTGCTGTTTTTTTTAGAATGTGTTACGCATTTAAAAAATATGAATGTGAAATTAAACGCCAATTTTAATTATTTTAATATTTATTTTTCACTTATTTTTTTACGATAATCAGTCTGACACACTTTAAAAATAAAGTATGTCCAATTAAAAAAATTACGAACGTTTCTTTGTTCACCTAATAGATCAACAGTTAAAATAAAAGTTCCTATTGAACTTCTCACATTTATAAGCTCTAATATCTTTAATATTGATTATTTACCATCTCTTGTTTTATATTAACAGAAACATCAACGAAACACAAATATCAAACTACGAATCTGATATTGATTGGATAGCCAGTTGAGAAATCAAATACAGTCCGACCTCCGAATAAGCAACCCGGCAATAAGAAACTTTCCCCAGTTTCTCACTCGAGCACTTCTCCCACTCCGACTCGAACTCCGAGCTCGAGAATTTTGTGCGCGGAACCTCTGGTTAAGAAACCAGCCTGGGACTGATTATTCGGGCAAAATAGAGTGAACGTTGTAACAAAAACGAATGTAACGAATGTAAACGAATGTAACAAAAAATCTATAAGTTTATTATATATTTTTTGTATTCATTCAAAAGATACATATTTGCGTTGACAAGATTTCATGTAAAGTAAAAACAAAGATAAGGGCATTTGAAGATTTTCATATAAAACAGTAAAAGTTTCCGAGACGTAAAGAAAAGCGTTTTCGTCTTGTTGCGTATTATTTTGATCCGCAACGCACTCAACTGACTGTGGAATATTTTCGAACTCTGCCATTGAAGATGAATCCTCAGAGATATTGACTTCTTATTCTTTTATATAAATGTGATAAAACAATATGGACACGAAGATCTTTGTTTAAATTATCACGTTGTGGCGCAGATTCTGTAATGTTTTCTTCGACTTGCACACTACAGTTTGATCGCTTACGCTTCTTTATAGTTTCGGTCATTTTATAACAGTTAATAGTAATTCAGATACAGTAGTACACAATAATATTCAATAGTATGTGTATTAACGTGAAACAAAAATTCACTAAATAAACGTCCACGCGCAGTCGAAAACGTTTTCGCATGGGCGATGTGAATACTAAGTTGCAACTCGTTCGAGCGAGTTTCTTGTTGAGAGGATCGCATGTGGAAAAGAGTGAGAGAGACAGACAGAGGCAGTGAGCGCGGAGCGCGCGCCTGGTGGGGGTATGCGATATATAAGAAAAACTCTTCCCCTTGGAGGCTTTTGGTTTCTTATTCGGAGGTCGGACTGTAATGTAACTTTATAATCGTTACGCGCACGTACGCATCAGAGCCTAGCCAACTAATTCTCAATTTAACATCATATTATTATCATAATTCATGGCGCAACCAACATCTTTACCTGTCTAAAACCGTTGTTATTGCACAAATGAGAACGTTGAGCATAATGGAGGAAACACAGCTGGTCGAAAGACAATGGTATGCTTTAAAATTTCGGCAATTACAAAAAATCTTGGAAGCCTTTTTTTAAGCCCATTGGTAACAAATACCAAGGACAAATGCATAGATAAGTCGTCATAATTTGTTATCTTAAAGTCGAGTCAACGCAGCACCATGTACAGTTGCATGAAAATAAAATTATTTTTATTAAAAAATGCTTATTTTTGTTGTATTTTAGGATAAATATCAATGATATTTATCCAAAATAAATATCAATTGAATATATAATTTATTAATTTATTATAATGATATATAACCAAAATAAATATCAACAAATAAATTCACATCAATGGATATATATCGTGATATATATCGGCTATATATATATATATCACTTGATATACGTCATGCGAACCCTGCTCAATTCTAAATGATAGTTCGGCAATGTACCCGTAAAGTGTAATTTCCATGGGCATTTTCTCACTCTCTCCATCACTTTTTTTGCCGATCGAGTCGATCGCGGATAACTCGGTTATTGACCATTCACCGCATTGCTCTTTAATCGGATCACAAAGTTCTACGTCATTCGACGTAATATATTGTATAAGATAATTTATGGAATTGAAATATTATTATTTCCTTCTCGCGCAGTGTTTATGCAGCAGGCGCAGCCACAGCCCGCGTCGTCAGCTTGCACATGCGCAAACGCGTTCTCCGTTACGTTGATCTCTACAGTACTACAGTAGTAACGGCGCTTTGATTCACCTTTTCTCTCCTTGTTCTGCGCGTACGCGCGCGTTCTTCTCTCACACATACAACGCCCCGACAAGACCTACGTCAATGATGTACTTACCACTCCGTAATACTCGTTCCCGCAGATGTGACTCTCCCCTTGCTCCGTATCTTTGGTACCGCGCATTTTTAACCATCCCTTCGATATGATTGATTTCATCTCAGCGGAGAACGCTCGTCCATCTTTTGCATCTTTCGTCGTCTCTGCAGCTTGGATGCCTTCCATATTGTGTTCGATCGATTCACGAGCGATCAGCTGATCTTTTTTTTGCGCGAACAATTCGGATTCTCGCAACTTGCAGGCGTGACTTTTGCAGCTTTTCTCAAAGTTGAAACGTGATATTGGAAAATTTACCCTTAAGGGGGGAAATCCCTTTAGTCGACCGAAAATGAGTCATTTTTCATGATTTTTTTTTACGATGATAAAATAATCATATCATTAAAAAAAATTGCCATTATCTTGCTACAAGTTTCAAGCGGTGCATTTTTTTATTTTTTAAGCAATACAAAATGGCGGTATTATAGGGTATACCTATAGGCGTCTTTTGAAAAACTGCTCATGTTTTAGCTCAAAAAGTTGTTGATCGATCTGGCTGAAATTTTGGGGGGTTTCTCACTATAACATTATTGGAAGGATATACCTAAGGTTTTGAGGTTATCGCGTAAATAAATTACTCTTTGGGGGTAAAAATTGTCGAGAAAATGGTCACAAATATGAAAACTTTATTACCAAGCATGCTTAATTTTTCATTTTATACTTGTTTATATTTGTGTAGGTACATACTTTTAATAATGTTATAGTGAGAAACCTCCCAAAATTTCAGCCGGATCGATTAATAACTATTTGAGCTATAACATGAGCAATTTTTCAAAAGACGCCGAAAAGAATACCTCGTAACCTCGCCATTTTGTTTTGTTTAAAAAAGAAACAAATGTAACACTTGAAAGTTGTAATAAGATAATGTCAAAATTTAAAAATGATGCAATTATTTTATCACCTTTAAAAAAATGAAAAATTACTTATTTTCGAGCGTCCAAAGGCAGGATATGCATTCAGACGGCAAAAAATTAAGCAATTTTGAGGGATTTATTGAAAATGAGAAATAATGATTCTACATTTATCGAACTACAGGTATACTTTAATAGTATATTCGATTAAGTATACAATACAATTTTTTCAAATTTATTTATTATCAAAATGGCAGAGCTGTGGCAGTGTGTTGCAGTCTAGCTTCCCGTAGACTTTGATTTGCAAAAAAAATCAAAAATTTGTTCAGTTAGAACAGGTATAGTTTCTATTTGACAGCAATTAAAATTAAGCGAATGCAAAATTCAGAAAATGGCACACATTTTAAAAAAATCAAAAATTCTGTAAAATTTGGATTAAAGAAGTAGTTTTGTTTCAAATTTTTCAAAAACTATTCTCGTCAAGTAGAAGGTAACGATATTATCAATATTTCTAACAATTTTCAACTCAATCGGTGCAATAGTTTTTGAGTAATCCTGCACGCCAATTTCGAAAATGCAGTTTTGAGAAAAACGCGTTTGAAGTTTACATAGCATTTGAATTCAATTGCACTAGGTACTTGTGGTAGCTAATCACTCAAGTAAGCTCTCACAAAGTAATTAAATTATTAATTACATTCGTAATTGTAATTGTTAGTTGCTAATGTAATTACTGTTTGCCCATCTTTGCCTACCCCTCCGCGTTGTCGCTTCTCAGCGTTGACGGGCTGTAAAGTTTGAAGTTTCTTCGAATTTCGCTTTGAAACTTCGGGAAAATATTCTACACATATAGTTCTATCGTTTAATGAAGAAAAAAAAACGATTTTTAGATCGTTGTAAATGTACATCCCGCCTTAACGGGACGTCAACCATCGAGAGGCATGAAAAATGCATGTCCTTCGAGAATTTTTTTCTATATTACATAAATACTTTTGCAAATGGGTTTCAACATACTTTGTTCTTCTATCAATGCAGAACAAATTCCAAATTTATTTATTTAAAAAAACCCAAAATGGCGGCTCAAACTCCCGTCAAATAAAACCATGCATGGCGCGTTTTGGTCTGCGTGGGGCGCTCCACAGCCTTGCCAGTTCATCTGAAACAATAACCGGTTAAAATTGATTGAACTAGACTAAATTTGGGGGGCCTTATCGTTTTTTGTTTTCTGAAAAACCCTTGGATAACAAAATGGCACCCATTTGAAAAAAAAACCATTTTTTTGCCCCGTGTTAGTTTGGCTTCAATGGACGATTTTTTTTTCGAAATCAATTTTTGACAAAAATCGGTTCATCCGTTGAAGCCGTAGAGTCCCGCGCGCTGAAAAATATTGTTTTCAGAAAAGCCCTCCAAGCGCCTCGGCTACCTTTTTTTCGAGCCGGCGGACGGTTCCGCTCAACAGGCTGTAAATTCTAAAATACTTTAGATATGAAAACATCATTTTTCCCAAATGTTCTAAACACTTTAAGGATGCAAATAATGTTTTAAAAATCGAATTTTTCATCCTCATGAACGGTAACCTGTCCTTAATACATATGGTACATTCTTGAACTGTCTGAAATATCCCAAAAGTTGTAATGAATTTCTTGCATGTAAAAATGGAGGTATATGTTATTGCAGAAGGTTGCTACCAAGGTGGTAGTTTATAGTATCTAAATCGATACTATAGTTGTTCCTGTTATTATTTTTTTGTTAATGACGATCCATAATCTCAAGGAATCTGATCGTACAAATACTCTGTAGGAAGAATAATGGAAGATGTAATCTTAGAATTTTACAATGAAAGTTTTGATCAACACAATCCTCCCGGATGATCAGAGTTCTGCATTTCATTACTCAGTTGATAAATTATAAAAATATAGCAAGGTCTTTAGGATGGTGATCGCGACTGGTCGCTTCAAGGTCTGGAGACAGAATACCCCTTCGATGTCCATTCCTAGGCCCCTCGTCTAAAGCCCTTGGGCCCTTGTCGTATCCCTTAGCTCTGGAATAAACAGGCCTGTCGTTTATGACCCACTCAAGAGTCATGCAACCCGATATCCCACAGAGTCCCGTTGCACGCATAAAGAAACGCAACGAAAAACTTTTCCCACAGCTCGGACATCGAAATTTCAATTTGACCGAATATTCGACCGTAACTTGTCCCTATCATCGACTGGCGATGAATATGAATCGAATGGTGAACGAAAACAAATGGTTTCGTTAAGGCCTTAGGCCACAGTAACGGGTATAAAATCGTATGCGAATTTAACAATTTTTTTTCGCATGAAAAAGTCGTTCACACGTAAAATTAATTACACATCTATTTAGTATGAATATCAAGCTGTTATAAAAAATATATATATTTTTTCGATGTACAAAATGGCCGACTACTGATCTTTTCTTTTGTTATCTTTTTTTTAGGCGCTCCGCGGCGTAACATTTAGCATCCACAATTTTTTACCTATAACAAGAAACAAAAATTCTCGTCAATCTACATTAGAATACCTAGAGAAGTACGTACGGAATTTAAAAAATATGGTATTATTTAAAAGTTATAGGTATTTGAACTTATGAAATGAATTTTCAGTGCACTGAGAAAAAGAAATCGTTGAATGTGCAAAATGCATTTTGTTGTCTCGAAATTTTGTTGTTTTAACAGTTGCTCAGACATGCTGAATAAGCTACCGTTCACACCACTAAAACTATCAGTTAGATTAACCAAACGTTTGTTATGCCAATCAAAAATCAAGTTTAACGTATTTAAAGATACATTTTGTTAAGGAAACTCAATTTTGGTTGGATGGACGAATTTTTTTTCAGTGTGAAAAATTTCGTTACAACTGCTCATAAAATGAAAAGTTTTTGACTAATCAAAAATTCCGTTCGTACTTCTCTGCGAAATGCAATTAGGAACATAACTTTTAACTTTGAATTAAATCGAGTGGAAAATGTTGAAGTTATTTGTCACGCCAATTCGAAAAAAGCTGTTTCGAGAAGTTTCGAGTAGTCGGCCAATTTGTACATCGAAAAAAAGAAATTCTAACAGCTTAATATTCATACTAAATAGATGTGTAATTAATTTGATGAGTGAATCAATTTTGCATACGAAAAAGAATTGTTAAATTCGTACATGATTTTATACCCGTTACTGTGGTTTAAGGCCTTAAATATACTATATCGATTCACTTACTTATTGCTGTCAATTTTTGTTAAGTCTTGAGACAAAGTTTTTCCATCTGTTTGACAATATATAGTATGCAATGAACATTACATTTTGTTATACCCTCCTTTCACTTGTTCATCGTGAAAAGGGGCCGAAAAATGACCCTTCGGTAATTTTAAAACAAGCCAGTTTATGAAGAATATTCTTCACTGCGCGACTATTATATAGGGTCCAGCTAAGGTCAGGAGCCCGTACCGTTATCCCGGCTAATAGTTGTTTATCGTTACGAGGTAGATGCTTTGCGTGTACCATAATGCACGTGTGAATTATTATCGTATAAACCATGCTCGATTCAGGTGCACCACTAGTGTGACTGCCCAAACAAAGATGATTTCCGGGAATTTATTGAAAGCAAAGTATTGCATCGAATGTTTTGAAAATTCGAAGATATATTTATGCATAAATTATGTATATAAAGTATTTTTTTGTATGAAAATATTAAATTTTCAGTGACTTCCGAGTTCCGAGTATTATCAACTTTATAAAAATCCATGAAAAAGGACTTATTTTCGGGAGTCTGAAGAGATTTCCCCCCTTAATCTCAAATGCTGGAGGGAAGGGGCGCGAATTTCAAGCTTTTGCCCCGGCTCGGAAAAATCGTAGATCCGGGGCTGCGATAATTTACGAATTATGAAATATTAATTGTACAAAATACTTGCGAATGCAGTGGGAAATTGGGACGTGGCTGACTGTTATGATATTTACTACATTTCTCATTTTATAACGAGACTCCAAAGTCAATGACACGATTTTAATCGTATCATAATATCGACGGTCCTTACGGAACGTAGCACGATTCGGAGTTCTTACGAAAACCAGCATGTTTCGGCTTTCGCTGCGAAAACTAGCATGTTTCGGCTGTCACCTCGAAAACTAGCTTGTTCGATTTTCACCGTAAAAATTAGTGTAACAGAGTAAGTTCAAAACCTTAAGGATTTCATCGCTCGTACCATCTAAACGAAAAGAGTTTTGGTGAGAATTTAAAGCCCTTCGTGCGCAGGTAAAAATGTGGAAAAGTAAACCATTGGGATTTTTTTGAAAAATATGACAATTTTTTGCGTAATAACATTTCAATTTTGTACTCGTTGCTTTTCGTAACGGTTTGATAATGTTTATCAATTAAAATCGATAGTAGTAATTTTTATTGAAAAATAATATCGAAATTGTACATATAATGAAATATTTATTGTGATTTTATATTAAAAGAATAACGTTATTGAAAACATCATTTAACAAATTTACTCTAATCTTACAGGTGGTTATCGTCGAATATGTTTGAAAAATCTTGCTGATGTTCGGTTGGAATTAAACCTCTGTCAAGCATGGCCTGTAAATCTTTTTTTTTCTCAGTGCAAGAGGCAATTTTTGTTCTGACGCCTGTTTTAATTGGAAAACTCGAACATCATCCATGTTTTTTTTTTAAAGATTTTTATCTCTCTTCCTTCTTGGTCAAAATCATATTCAACGTGGATGGTCTCGACGTAAGGTTGAATGGATATTTCTCGAATACTTGCAATTTTAATTGAAGTCCAATTAAACAATTTTGAGAGGTCTACAAAATCATAAACTTCCGATTGCGGTCAAAGAAATTGGAGTAAAAAAAATAGAGGTAAGGCGTAAAAAAGAATGGAAGAAAAGTCGAAAGCAATTTCAGTGTTACTGAAATATGTTAATTTTCGCGGTGAACATCGAAATCTGCTTCTTTTCGTGGCGAACACCGAAACTTGCTAGTTTTCGTGTCGGAAGTCGAAACATGCTAGTTTTCGCATTGATATTAAACGTGCTTGTTTTCGTAAGAATTCTGAAACATGCTACTTTTCGTAAGCAGCGTCGATGTCTTCCGTGGCATGCGTTTCCCCTTGTCTTTGAGTCCCGCGATCGCGAGAACAACGTAAGAATAGAAGGAAGCATTGTATTTTCGCGATAAATAACGCGGGCGAGACTGGGCGTGGCGAAATCAGGCTGCCAGGATTTTACGAGGCGGTTTCCGCAAGCCTCTTTGATCTTGCAAAACAGAAAGACATTCCGTGCGCGGGTTCTCCGATGACAATGAAAACAACGTCGGTACCGCGAACTCGTTATGCGCCCGTGTAACGCACGACCCGATATAATCCAATTGTCTCGATAAACGAGCCCCCTGACCGCGCAAGAACTAAGCTAAGGTCCGCAAACCGTGGGATGACGCTTGACGCAGAGCGTGTGCGAGCAAATTGGCTTCATCGATGCCCTCGTAGGAGCCGAGACTCTCAAAGTGATCCGATGTGATTGTGTATTTTAAGCCACCCACCCCCTTCCCCAAACGGCCCATTCTTTGTTCACTTCGTTTCAAAATGTTGATTACGATGAACCGGTGTTGAAAAACCACGAAAAAAAAGTCAACTTGAACTGTCAGGTGCTCAAAAAAAAGTGCTGTCACCTTTAAGGCCTTAGGCCACAGTAACGGGTATAAAATCATGGGCGAATTCAACAATTTTTTTTTCGTATGAAAAAGTGCTTCACTCATAAAATTAATTACACATTTATTTAGTATGAACATCAAGCTGTTAGAAAATATTTTCTTTTTTTCGATGTACAATATGGCCGATTACTGGAAACTTCTCGAAACAGCTTTTTTCCAATTGGCGTGACAAATAACTTCAACAATTTTCACTCGGTTTACTTCAAATTTAAAAGTTATGTTCCTAATTGTATTTGATTAATCGAAAACTGATTAATCGAAATCTGATTATCTTCGAAAGCTTCGAAACGATTAGCTTCGAAAATCGAAAGCTGATTAATCGAAAACTTTTCATTTTATGAGCAGTTTATGAGCAGATATAACGAAATTTTTCACTGAAAATTCTTTTTTTAAGTTCAAATACCTACAACTTTTGAATGAAACTGAATGAACTGAAATGAAAAAAACAGCTTGATATTCATACTAAATAGATGGGTAATTAATTTTATGAGTGAATCACTTTTTCATACGAAAAAAATTGTTAAATTCGCACATGATTTTATAACCGTTACTGTGGCTTAAGGCCTTAAGGGGCCACTCCACTTTGGAGCTACGAAAAAAGGCTATTTTCGCGATTTTTTAAAAGTGTTTTATAAAAGATACGAATGTAAAAGTTGTTGGGCTTGATAAATAGTCTTGAAATACATTTAAAATTTTTTTATTCATTTTTATTCATTTTTAAGTACAAAAACTATAGTTTAACGTAACGCCTCAAAAATAGGTGGACTAGGTAGCTCCATCGCAACGCGGCAACGGCTTGTCTGAAACAAAAAATCAAAGTCCATTAGATTCAGTATGACACCAGCTACAAAATGACCCTCGGATATAAAGTTTTATCAAAAAATAAAAAAAATGGCAGATGAAAAACGAAAAAAGTCAAAAAATGCGTTTTTTTCGCAGTTCTTCGCAAAAACAAAGAAAAAAAATCAGTATTTTAAAACCATCGAGGATCATCTTGTTGCGAATCATGTTTACAATATGTGGTTCAAATATCAAGAGAATCGGTTTATTAGTTTTAGGGATACGATGGAGCTAGATTTTGAAAACGCTGTTTCGAGAAAAACGCGTTTGAAGTTTGTACTATGAAAAACTCTTACCTAAACTCAATCGGCAATTCCTGCACCGTACAAAATCCCTTCTGATTGCTCATCATCGTCGATTTCTTCGAGACTTGCGTGCTTTCGATTTTTTGAAATTTTCAAAGTGGCCCCCTAAGAGAAACAGAAACCGGCAAGAATGCCTTTTTTTAATCGCCCTGTAGCGTGCACGAATATTCGCCCCGTGCAATCTCCACGCTGCAAGCCCAGAGTGAAAATTATTGTCGGACGAGTTTTAATGATGCCAAAGTCGTAAAAACACGTGCGCGTAGTATGTACGCATGCGTGGGGACCCGTGTGCGTGTGTGCGGAGAACGTCTATGCACCCATATTTTTCACTCGTGAAAATAAATTATCCTTGGCAATGCGAAAGCTCGCGCGCAAACTGACCGTAACATTTTTTCGCAGTAAAGTTGTAATCGAATATTCGAGTGACGGGCGTAAGAAGAACTCGAGTGAAGAAAAACGAAAACACATTTCTTTTTTTTTCTATACTTTACGAGCGCTTGTTTTTTTTGTTCTCATTTCTCGTGAAGAATATTGGCCAACATTGATGGCTCAATTCACAGACGATGCTGCATCGATATTCGCAACAAATATAACGTCTTTATTGTTTTTCACCGATTTGCGTGAAATTGAAAAAACGTTAAGAAAAAGTGGAAAATGAAAGTAAGCCGTAATTAAAACCTTAGTGTACTTTTTGTTCGATTGAGATTGAACATTCCACGCGTTCATCGTGGTTTCTATGGGTTTTCGGTAATTATTAAATTATAACGAACCTGCGATAGGGAAAGAACCTCTGAAGGTTGCCCTTGAGAAATCGAAGATAGGTGTGACTATGATTGCATCGCTAGAGGCTGGAAGCGAGCCCAGATGCTTCGCATGCTTCTCCCAATCAGTGCTCGATTGATTCTCAATGACACTTGAATAACGAACACCGTTGATATGTCATTAAAAATGATAATTCGACGGGATTGTACTGCGACTGTGGCTCTTTTTGGCCTTATTAGGAGACGTACGCAAACTACGTAACACAATTTCAGGGGGGGGGGGGGGGCAACGTTTGCATTACGTCACGATTTTAGACTTGCCAGAAACAGCAAAATTTCGGCATGTTCAAGTTTTCAATTTAAAACTCGCGCGCAATTTTACCGCGGAAAATTGACAGCTTTTCATACGAAATGTCAGTGAAGGGGGGAAGTCACTGTGCAAAAGTTTGCACATAGCTGTGCCCAAGCAAAATGTGAAAATAATTCTCTGTTTTTTATAATTCTTGAAAGTACATATTTTCAAAAATATGTTGACCGAATTTTTAGTCACAAGTCCGAAAATTGATAGAGTTACAGACACTTTAGTGAGAACAGGTAGCGCGACAGGTAAGTGCTCCCTGTCCCTAAAGGTATGGCATCATTCACAATAGATGAAGTGCAGGCTCTTATTATTTTGTGAAATATAATGAAGATGAAGTACCGTCATATCGCCCGGGACTAGATATTTTCATGTATCAATATTCTAGAAAAAAAAACATAACTTTATATTAAGAAAAACGGGACGAAAACTTTGAACGCTTTTTTCTCGAAACTACTTTTTTTGACGTTGTCCCAGCAAATACTCAAAAACTTATCAACCGATTTTCAAATTATTTTTACATTTTTGTAATCGCACTGCGTAAGGTTGTACGTAGCCGATTTTAAAAATTTAGATAATGACTATTTTTGAAGACTGCTTGAATACAAAAAAGGACCTTGAAAATAGACAAAAAATGTCCAGACCGTCGGCATTTAAAAAAACAAAATAAAAAAACGGCTAGGCAAAACGATAGCTACATTTGTATAGATATCAATACATTTTTGACTTTTTATTTACAGATAAGCTTTCATAAAGATATCGATGGGACAATGAAGAGAATTTGTTTTCGTCGTGAAATAAAGGCATATATCTCGGTTAATTGTGAAGATTTTTTCATAAAAATTGGTATAAAACTAGATGAATATACACTCAATAAAATGAGTATAAACCCGATTCTTTCATAATTAGTTATGTCTATGAAAAAAAAGTCGCAATTATGTACGACAAAGCACCCGTTACGTAACGGAATATAGAAGGGGGGGTCCGGCCAGGCGTTACGGTCCTGGTACATGTGTGGGGGGGGGGGGGGGTCGAAAATTGGGCAATTTGGTGTTACATAATTTGTGTATGCCCCCTTATCGCTGACAAAAATAAGCCCTTTTCTATAAGTTTCAAACATCTTATTTGTCTGAGAATGAGTCGCGGACCATTCGTTCCGAGGAATTAAAAAAAAAAACCTCGACGAATTAATGGGCGTCTTGGGTATCATACAACGCCAAGGTACGCAATTTATTTTCTACTTTTGATTAAACATGAGAAAAGGCTTTGGGCTTGGCAATTTCATAATCCTAAGACGAGAGCAGGTGAGCGCGACACTTCGAGGGGTCCCTGAGGAGGAGGTGCACGAAAACGTCAACTCGAAACGAGAAATAGACACGTGCGCTTGAGCAGATGCAGCCCCGAGAGTCACTTGCGATTAAGTCTCTATGTATGCTCCATTTGACAAGGGTGCAAGCACAAGGGCGAGTCGGAGGGCTCCATCAACCGGAAACGCGCGGGAAAGACTTTTAAAGCTCCATTTTTTTACTTCACATACTTCGAGTATAGTACTTGATTTAACTGATTTGCAGTTTCAAGGTCGCAGCTTCTGTCAATCGTGTTCGATCGCCTCCTACGAGCTCTGCAGCGCAAGCAACCCCGAAGACAAAAAACAACATTTCATATTTTACAGCGGAATCTGGGCGAATAGATTAAAATAATTATGAGGCTTATGGCAAGTAAAATCAAACTCGCGCATGATTATTCTCCCAACTGTAAGTCTTTCCCACGCGTGCAACGTTTCTTTTGATTCCTCAAAGCTCAGAAGCTGCCTGGAAACGTGTGTATTCGTCACGTTGAGTACCGTAAAACGGGGCTACTTTGACATTCAGGGTAACTTTTACAGTTTGTAGAGCTACTTCGACAGAGCGCCAAAATACGTTTTAAATGTGTGCGCAGTGAGCCCGCTTGACCTTCTGTGACCGGCGGTGGGTGCGGGGAATCAACTTGAACAACAATTTGTTGTTCCAGTTTATTATAATGTTGCTCAAGTTGATTTTGATCTCAATGACAATTATAAGACTCATTAAGTGTCTATAAAAGTACCCCAGGTACTTGATATTTTTATATAAAATGTTTCCTTAAGGGAGGGCACCACTCTGTAACTGCCCATTTTCGACCGTTTTCTTTGGATTTTTATTTTAAGCAATGAATAAAATACATGGCCAAAACAGCTTTTAGGTTTTATAAGGTATATATTGAAGTATGTAAAAAAAATTGTTTATCAAAAGTATGAAAAATGTTCGCGCACGAGTCACTATAGCACTACTTTTTTCAGCCAACCCTCTCCGCGGCACGCAGTAGGACTGTCGTAAATTTAGTCGTAAGTAGTGTCGTAAGAGTGAAATATTTTCGTTAATTACATTATTTTTTGCAGTTAAGTACGGGGGGAATTAAAAAATAATCAAAAGAAAAATAAAGACGAGTTTGAAAAAAAGTACGTTTTCTCGATCATAATTTTCATTTAAAAAGTAATATATTTTTTACAATTTTCGATTCATCGAAAAAAGCGCTCGTACTTGACTGTTAAAGCAATCTAAGAAGCTACAGTTAAAATTTCAAGTCGATTGGACGAAAATTTTTCGAGTTCTGCTGATTGAATAACGATGACAATTTGGTTATAAAAATCGTTGTTTTTCAATTAATTCCATTTATAATGCATAAAATATTACATTTTTTTATCAAAGTGATTCCAAAGTAACCCTTAATCTTTGACATAAGTTGCATTTCAATGCCCTGTTAAAGAAGCCCCACACTACTTTGAGACTTTAAAAAATGTATATATATCAAATTGTGAGGGGGTGATGGAGCTTGACTTTCCTATACATTTGATAGCAAAAGGACACACAGTTCTATTGGAGCAAGAAAAGTTGGTATCTGGGATGTTAAAGCAAAAAAGTTATCTACAAAAACTTTTAAAACCTGTTCAATGTAGCCCATTGAACAGATTTTGGAATTTTTTTGACGCTCACTTTTTTTTAACGTCCTAAATTCCAACTTTTTTTGCTACAATAGAATAATGTGTCCTTTGGCTATCAAACGTATAAAAAATGGAACCCCACAACCCCCCACCCCCCACAATTTTATATATATTTTTGTAAAGTTCAAAAGTAACCTTGTGTGGGGTTTCTTTAACAAGGCGTTGAAATGCAATATGTCAAAGATTAAGAGTTAATTTGACATCAATTTTATGAAGAAAAAAAATTAATATTTTATGCATTATACATGGAATTAAACGAAAAACAACGATTTTTGCAATAAAATTATCTTTTTTTTTAAGGAAAGATTTTACATGAAAATATCAAATACCTACGGTACTATTATAGGCACTTAATCAGTCTTATAATTATCATTGCGATAATAATCAACTTGAGCAACATTATAATAAACTTGAACAACCAAATGCAGCAACAATAGAAAAAAAAAGTTAAAAAAAAGAATTAGTCAAAACCGTATTTTGACGCTCTGTTAAAGTAGCCCCAAAGGCTGTCAAAGTTACCCTTAATGTTTTTATTTAACTCCGTTTTACGGTACCACCATATCAGTCTATCAGCTATAAGGTACACTTTAGTATACGTTGCAGAATAAAAATGAAAGTTCATAAAATTGGAACGCGGGCAGGAGGCCGTATAGAATACACGTACAGGGTGTTTTTGGCGATATTGATGTAGATATTCGGCACCGGTACGATTTGTCTAGTGTAAAAGAAATTGAACAGCAGGGAGAGTGAGGGAAGTGATGAGATGATATTAGCTCGAAAAGCCAATTATCTGCGGTACAATGACAGGGTGACTTTGCGAACGAAAAAAAAAATGATATTTAGTGGTTTTTCAAGACCTTTAAAAAAATACATATATAACGTATTTTTTTCATGACTAATATTTGCCAGAAAGAATGGAGCGTTCTGGAAAAAAATTGTAATTCCATTTAGAGTTCAGTGGAACAAAGATAATCAAATTCCAAATACAAAGCACGTAAAAAACTTTTTTAATGGAATCATGTTCCATTTACCCACTTTGAAATGCATCTTTGATCATTTTTTTTTGTCAATGACCGGATACACAAAAAAAAGTTTTTTAGCGGCGTTTCGTAATCGGAATTGAAATATCTTCATTCTGCTGTACTCAAAATGGAAGTTCGAGTTTTTCCCTGAATGCTCATTTTTTTATGGCAAATACTACTCGTCACAAAAATTCGTTATATTTTTTTTCGATCAAGACTTGAAGGACCTTTACATATCATATTTTTCTCGGTCGCAAAATTTCCGCGCTAGACCCTTAACAAGTTACACGCAGTTCTTGGCCGAAAAAGAGCAATTTTGGTGATTTTTTTCTGGCAAAACGTGTGCAGGTTTTCCAAAAAACATTCTACATTAAAGACTGTGGTGGCAGGTGCATTTTACATTTTTCGTATTGAACAATATTTATAAAAGTGGTAGATGCAATGGTTTGTACAGACCGCCGTTCGAAGAACGTTCTTTGCGGTGACTACTGTTGTGCGGGAACAAATCGTCCGGAATGAAAAAATCAAACGCATATAGTTTTCGCATAATATTATCTAGTGCTTGGACGAAGAATTCAATAAAATATTGGTCTTTGAAAAAAAGGCCAGTGTTCAAATTGAAAGTATCGATTTACGGTGACAAAAATCCTTTATTTTCGTTGATGAAAGGAAAACTATGCAAAGAGAAAAAAAAATTTCGTTCAGGCCCTGCTTTTTGATATGTAGAAAAAGCTTATAAAATTTGAAATCCAATCGATGTAGTCATTACCGGCACACCGATTTTAGCACGGTCATTTTGAGAAAAACGCGTTTAAAGTTCGCCAGTTCGCGGAATCTCCCCATAACCATCCATACCCCCCCCCCCCCCCCCCGTCGCCAAATTTTGATGGACCGTCTTGAAAATTTCGAGTGCATATTTTTGAAATGTTATATTTTCGGTATCCGTCGAAACCCAAAGAACGATATTTTCAGAAATTTCAATTAGATGTAAGCCCTTAAGGGGCCATGCCAGTGTGACCGCTGGAAATTTGGGTGTTTTTCGGGATTTTTTGGAAGAAAAGTACTCAATTAAATGTTTCGGGAAATTAAGAATATATTTGGCTACATTTGACCTATATTACATAATTGTTTCATAGAAAAAATATTGAGATCCGCGTGAGTTATGCGCTATCTTCGGAGGCGCCAAAAAAGTTCCTCCACTGCTGACATGATTCCGGCCGATTGAGTAGCTGAAACCGAAAAAGGAAAAAATGTCGTTAACCTGGGAGGTATTTCCTGTACAATGACGTAGGATTTTCGAAAAATATCAAAATCTGACAAAATGGCGTAGTTATGAAAAAAGTATGTTTTCTTGCCTATAAAATGGTCGTTTTTTTCAATGCCAAATCGTCAATGTTCATCCAATCAAAAATATCCTACGTCATTGTAGAGTAAATATATTTAAGAGTACTCAGTTCAAGATTCAAGTCAATCGGATAATTTCTCTTTGAGTTACAATGTCAGCAAATTTGAAAAATCTGATTTCGAGAAAAACGCGTTTAAAGATTTAACTATCGACTTTTGCAAGATAAAATGATGGAGATACGGCTTTGAATTTTTTGAAAAAGGCGAAAAAATCAATTTTTTGAAAGTGTCACCCTGGTATAACCCCTTAAAATACATATGGCCACTTTATAATTGTCACCCGGTATATGTGTGTTTATATGCACACACGTACGTGTAAAAGTATGCATAGTATGATAAACGCACGAGTTGGTCGGTGACTCTGTATACTGCCTGCAGGGCTTCGTGTTGCTCGATATATACTCGGTATGTCTCCCTCTCCCTCCCCCCTCTCTCTCTCCCTCACCCCCACCCCCCTCTCTCTCACACACATACTGTCCCTCTCTTTATTTTCCCCCTTTTTCCATCTGTGTATGCATTGTCTCCCTCTCTCCCCGTCTCTCGCGTCCTCTCTGTTTTTCGTCTCTCCACCTACACAACGCACGCACACTTCGCGGCGATCTTACGAGGCTGAGCACAAGATACACCGGCGTGGTCACAGTCGATGCGCGTCTTACTCTCTCGCGCATCGGTGCGTTAACCTCGGTGAACGAGCGCGTGTGACGGAGATGGCAACATTGCCGAGGGTTGAGGTTTGATCCGGCGTAAGTGTGCGAGAGATTCCGCGTGTAAAATCTCGTGGTCGTTCGTCGAGAGCTCGTACTGTACGCGTGCACGGGTGTTTTATGCATCCACACGAGTGTGTACGCCGCATGAAGTTTCGAGTGTGTGCGACAGGCCTGCCGTGTGCTACAGTGCGGTACGATCGCGGTGTGGTAGCGTCGGGGAACTTCGGACGAAAAGAGAGAGGGATGTACGCGCCAAGCGCGAAAGGTAGAGGCAGACGGGGCGAAAGCAAGAAAGAGAGGGAGTACGCGTGGCGGTGTGTGCGTGGTTAGACGGAAAAAGGTGGGGGGGGGGTCGGAGCGAGTGCAGCGGCGGGGTGGGCCAGGGGGTGGGGGTGGGCGAAGCCACGCGAGCGAGTACGAAACACCGCGAGAGGAAACGAGCGTGAGCGCGTGAATGAAAGAGCGAGTGAGTGAGTCGCTGAACGAGCGTGATGCCACGCCACGAACGAGCGAGGGAGCGCGAAGGTGGGAGTGCCAGGCGGTGAACGAGTGGGGCCTGGACAGCAGCGCGGGAGCCGAGAGGGGCAGTGCGCGCGCGAGAATAACACTCGGTTTAGTACTACTCGGGACGTCACGCGACTGGCACGTTGCACCGTCGTTCGCTCGTCGCGTGCTTTCAACCCCCGAACCACCGGCCGCGTGTTTTTGACCTCTACGAGCGCGTGTGTGTTTGTTATTCTTCTCACTCTTGTTTTTTTTTAACTTTCCTCGTCGCATTTCGATTAATTTCACGCGATCGCGCTTTATCGCGCGGCTCTTTTCGTCGCTATCGTTACGCGAACCCCGTCTTTTTGTTGTTTTTTTCTTATCTCGTATTTTTTTTTCTCCTTTTACGCCCGTTTATCGAGCTTTGTTTTGTTTCGATGTAACTTATCCTTGTTTCACGAGCGCGTAATAGTGTGAAAAAAAGAAATAAATAAACGGCTATCGTCGCTGATAACGGCGAGGGATCGCGGGCGCGCAAGGTGCGCGTCCGTTTTGCGCGCGTGCAAAGTGAGCCAATAATAGTTGGTAGTGAGTGTAGTGATCGGTGAGATTGTCACAGCGTCGATGATCCCGTAGAAAAGTTGGTGATATTAAAAATTCGTCGTATTCGTGTGGCGTGATGTGCGCCGCGAGAGGCCTTGAAAGTGCGCGTAAACAAGGAATCCCCTGCTTTTGGAAGTGGATTATGTCGCTTTGCGAAAACGTCGCGGTTATTCCCCTTTTATTTGTGTTATTTCGTGCTCAATCGTGCACTTGATTCGCGCCGATCTTTGCCTTATTTGTACGCCGACACTTTTGCTTCGCTTGTTTAATCAACTCGTCTCGAATCGCGCGGTCGAAAGATTCTCTTCGTTCGCGTGCATACATTGTGAAAATTCGGGCCTCAAGAATTTTCGGCAAACGAAATCGCGCAGTCGCGATCTTCGCGGGCGATAACGAGAAACGGGGCAAAATACGATTTTTCGAGTTTTGACAGCGAGCGGGTCTTTGAAGATAAACACAGTACATACGTGGATACGTCTACATGCCCGCGAAAACACGACGCTATATCGATCGTTCGATACATATTATAAGCTCGGAGACGTCTCAAAACGGTCCGCGGGCCAAACGAGAGGAAAAAGGAGACGCGTCTTTCTTGCTCTTTCTCTCTCTCTCTCTCTCTCTCTCTCTCTCTCTCTCTCTCTCTCTCTCTCTCTCTCTCTCTCTCTCTCACGCCGTGGGCGTTTTCGCGTGGCGCGCGCGTTTCCGCGGGTGCACAACGACGCCACGCTTGCCAAACTAAACCCTCGCTTCCTCGCACTCCACAGGCTCCCTAAAAAAACCCACCATTCCGACAAGTTTTTCCGCGGCAATATTTACTTCCGATAAAACGTGTATTTTCGGAAATTGAAACGTCGTTATAGCGGCTCGGCGAACATTCGTCGATATTCGCCATTTTTTGTGGGTCTCCTTTGCTTTCCCACGAATTCTTTCGACACGGGCGGGAGATAAAGAAAAAACTTTTACGACGGTGCTCCCTCGAAGTACGGACTAGGTTTGTTGAAAATAAATAACACTTGGGTACGAAAATCAGAATTGGTCTTCGGGATTTTTCACGAAGTCGGGAGGTCGCAGAGGAGAACAATCCGTGTTGACGGTTTTCTTGCGATCGAACTAGATCGACGAGATATAACTTCGTGCGTTCGCGAGAGCCTGGAATTTTGATTTTGAGATTTTGAATGTTGATGATCTGAAAATAACGAAAAAGCGGGAAGAACGAATATTAGGAAACAATCGATTTTTGTGTGCTCGAAATTTGCTTCGGACGAAGGACTTTTTCTACTGGCAAAGAATTTGTACCAAAAAGCTGCTCTGAACCTAAGTTCTTCTCTATTTTCTTATATTTTTTAAATATTTATTATAATCTATCATTTTTTTATACGTTGAGGGCAGGTTCTGCCTTGTTGGGCCAAAAAATGTTCGATTTTTACACCAATTTTTTATGCGACAAGTATCAACTATCGAATGTTGATATTTGGCACGTTGACTAAGCGGACTTTATTGAACATCAAAATATTTTTTAAAGTTTGACAATACATCATGATGGGAGTGGGAGGAGCCACGTATGGCTGTGCGCGGGCGATGATATTCTTCGCTTGCGGAAGTCCCAAGTCTCAGACAGGTGATCTGAAGCAAAAAAATCAAACATATTTTTACTTTCTACAATATTGTGTATCAGTTGACCTAGAATCAAGAAGAAAAATTGAAAAATAAAAAAAAATCGTGAGCAAAAACTGCGAAAAGTTTTGGGAAAAAAACCAACTTCATTCTGATCGCTCACTATTTTTTATTTTTCAATCTTTCTTCTTGATTCTAGGTCAACTTATACACAATATTCTACAAAGTAAAAATATGTTCGTTTTATTGCTTCAGATCACCTGTCGGGACTTAGGACTTCCGCAACGTGGCTCCTCCCACTCCCACCTCCATGTTCTGTCGAATTTTAAAAAAAATTTTGACGTTCAATAAAGACCGCTTAGTCAACGTACCAAATATCAACATTCTATATTTAATACTTGTCGCATTTAAAATTGGTGAAAAATCGAAGATTTTTTGGCCCAACAAGACAGAACCTTTCCTTAAGCTCGGGGATCTCTAATGAGGATGAGAAAACCCGTTCGGGTGATTTTTGTACCCGAGATCGGAAAAATCGGATCCATAGAAAAGAACTTTCGTTGCATTCCAACGATGCAAACTTTAACATCATATTTCTAAACGAGAGTCGATGAATTCGTCTTAGGTATTCTCGCAACTTTTCTAAACCAGACAAGGTGTTCATTTCGACGTAATATCAGCCAGAGTTTCGCAGGCGGTACACACGGCGTCGCGTTATTATGATTATAACTTGAATAATTTTGTACATCTGCGAGGAATGACAAAAATCGTAATATATGAATAAAATGGCGAAAATCATGATGATCAATCATCGCAATTATAACATACATTTTGTTCAAATACATCAACGACGAGAATTACTTGATTTTTAGTTTTTAATTTTCAATATACTGATAACGAAACGTCTATTATTTATTTCACCGTTCATTCCTACCTCTGCCTTTTACACGTATATCCATGTGTGTAGTTATTTCCGATCTTTTCTTAACTCTTTATATATTATATGTGGATACGTGTGTAAAGGTTAAAAGAAGAAAAAAAAAAAAAGAAACGACGCTTTGCCCGACAGACGTTTACTGCTTGGAAATCGGGAGCCGTTTCAGCTTTTCCCGATTGTGTGTCAGTGCGGCTATGCATTGCTTCGGAAGGAGATAAAAAGAACAGAAAAGAGAGGACGAGAGCGCCTGGGTTGTTTCCCCGTTCGTTTCCTTTTGGCTCCCGTCTCTCGTGCGGCACGATGAATTTTTCTTCACGTAGATAGGCTGATGAAACATTCGTTTGCTCTGACGCCAACCTCGGTATTCATCGTTAAAAAACTTACGCTCTCACTCACGCATACCCCGGTCACTGCGAACTCGTCCCGAACGTATTTCGTCGGATTGCGAAACGGGCTCCATTCGTTATTCTACCAGTTCTCGCAAAATTGCCCTATTATCCAATTCTAAAATTCGCTGTTTCAGAAATTCTTCCAACATTGATTTTCGAATTCACTATATGTACCAAAGCCTCGTTGATGTTTTTTTTTTTTTTTTTTTTTTTTTTTTTGAATACGTACGTGACAATGCAGTTATTTCGATTTGTCACGACATACGAGTATTCGCAGGAGATTTGTCAATGAAGTTTGTCACATGATGACAAGTTGGGAAAAATCTTAGTGAGAGATAAAATATGTCATGTGGAACACTAAAAAAAATGTATGCTCGAGACAACTGTGAATTTTGTAGCTGGTATGCACAAAATTAAATGGAACGCACACCTGAAATGGTCCCTGAAAATCGTCGATGTTGAAGTCACACTGAATAAGGCCTTAGGCCACATTAATGGGTATAACATCATGTGCGAATTGAAGCATTTTTTTCGTATGAAAAAGTGATTCACTCATAAAATTAATTACACATCTATTTAGTATGAATATCAAGCTGATAGAAAATATATCTTTTTTTTCGATGTTCAAAATGGCCGACTACTAATATTTTCTTTTGTTATCTTTTTTTTAGGCGCTCCGCAGCGTGACATTTAGCATCCACAATTTTTGACCTAGAACGAAAAATAAAAATTCTCGTCAATCTACATTAGAATACCTTGAGAAGTACGTACGGAATTTTAAAAAATATTGTTTTATTCTAAAGTTGTAGGTATTTGAACTTAAGGGGCCAGTCCACTTTGGAGCCACGAAAAATTATTTTCGCGATTTTTTTTTTTGAGGATTTTATAAAAGATATGAATATAAAAGTTGTTGGGCTTGATAAATAAAGTCTTGAAATACATTTTGAAAGAATAGGCTAGGTAGCTCGTTCAAAACTCGGCAACGGCTTGTCTGAAACAAAAAAAATCAAATATTCAGTATGACACCAGCTACAAAATGACCCTCGGATATAAAGCTTTATGAAAAATAGAAAAATGACAGATGAAAAACGAAAAAAAGTATTAAAAAACGCGTTTTTTTCGCAGTTTTTCGCAAGAAAAGGAGCAAAATTTTGAAACCATCGTGGGTCATCTTATTACGAATCATGTTTACAATATGTGGTTCAAATTTCAAGAGAATGGGTTTATTAGTTTTAGAGACGATGGAGCTAGATTTTGAAAACGTTGTTTCGAGAAAAACGCGTTTGACGTTTATACGCGTTTGAACTTTATACTGTGAAAAACTCTTACCTAAACTCAATCGGCAATTCCTGCACCGTACAACATCTGTTCTGATTGCTTATCATCGTCGATTGCTTCGAGTCTCGCTTGCATGCGATTTTTTGAAATTTTCAAAGTGGACTGGCCCCTTAAGTAACGGATTTTCAGTAAAAAATTTCGTTATAACTGCTCATAAACTGCTCATAAAATTAAAAGTTTCGGATTAATCAGAAATTCCGTACGTACTTCTCTGCGAAATGCAATTAGGAACATAACTTTTAATTTGAAGTAAATCGAGTGAAAATTGTTCAAGTTATTTGTCACGCGAATTGGAAAAAAGGCTGTTTCGAAAAGTTTCGAGTAGTCGACCATTTTGTACATCGAAAAAAAAATATATTTTTTCTAACAGCTTGATATTCATACTAAATACATGTTTAATTAATTTTATGAGTGAATCACTTTTTCATACGAAAAAATGGTTAAATTCGCACATGATTTTATACCTGTTACTGCGGCCTAAGGCCTTGAGAATAGAGAAAAAGTAGTAATAAAAAAGACCATTGCAATTAACAAAAGAATTTCTACTTTTACGATATCCGTGCAGAAATTTGTTGGAGAGTTCTCAGACCCTGCCACACCCCTGTAGGGATTTTATACGGACCCCGCATGTAGGAAGTCCACATTGAAATCCAAGTGGATTATGCGCTGTTTCCCAATGCGCGGTTGATATTTTTTATTTGAAATTTTAAAGCGGAATTTATCGGATCTCAGGAAGAAATATTCTTCCGTGATCCCGTGCACAAATTTCTTGGGGAGCTTCAAGATGCATCCACATCTCTATAGGGATTTGTTAGGGACACCGCACATAGGGAGTCCTCATTGGGATCCAATTGGATTCTGCACTGTTCCCCGATGATCGCCGTTTGAGAATTCTTACCACGTTTGAACAAAAAATATGTGAAAAGACACGAGAAAAAAACTCGGCGTGTTGAGATATAACCTGCAGGCTTCGTGAGCGTGTACGTCTATGGTCATATTGTGGCAAAGTGCAGTAAAGTAAATAACAAATGATAATTAGAGTGGATTTTCATTGATGCGATCCAAATCGATTTCTAAGATATATTTTTTTGAAGCGATTTATATCTTTTAAGATAACATTCATATCTTTTTTAAGATCAACTCATTTTGTATATCTCCATATTTTGTTTAGAAAATTCAACGTACAGAATGTGATGGGATCCATCAAAAATCGTATTGGATTATGTTCGATAATACGGTAATCCTTTAGGATTCGAATTGGGATTGTATTGAAGTTTACAGCGTTGGAATGCAACGATAATTCTTCTTAACCATTTAATTTCTTCATTTTTATCGTCGTGTAGAATCCTTTTTGCAACTTCTGCTTATAAATCTTCAACAAGGATTATCGAAATCATGCCAGTAACTTTCGTAGATTTAAGTGTGCCGAAAAGAGAATACGGGAATAGGAAAAAAAATATTTTTTCCTTGCATTTCAATGACGCAAACTTCAATACCATCGAATTGGATTCGTAAACTGGATTCTAATGCGGAATCCCTATTAGAATTTAACGTACAAGCGTGACGTTTTAGTAAAAGAATCCAATGCGATTACCCATTGGATCCCTATCAGGAAGTAGGAACACCCGAGTAGAAATTTCTTAGGGTTAGCCTGACCAGGATCAGGCCCCGATCGGGGTGTGATACGGGTAACACCTATTACGGACATCCTGATTCGGCCCCGATCGGGCCGGAAGTATTTAGGCCCTAAATCAGGCTATACTAAAATGGCCCTACTAAGGCCGTCCCTGATAAGATCCTGCTAAGGCTTTTCCCAATAGGGCCCTACCAAGGCTTGCCCTGATAGGCCCTAGTAAGGCTTTCCCCGATAGGTCCCTACCAAGGCTTGCCCTGATAGGCCCTACTACGGCTTTCCCTGATGAGGCCATAAATAGGCTTGCCCTATAACTGCCTTAGCAGTCGCTAGATGCACATAACCTCTTATTTTCCACATGGAAATTTCGATTTTACAGCATCGTAGCTTCGGAGTTTCGATGCATTCCTGAATTCTATTTAAAAAAGGTGCTATAGACTGTCACGACAAAAAACGTAAGAGGAAGGCGTGCCTGTAAGCATGAACTTAGATTTAAATATCAATTTTTCTTCATGATTGGAGCAGTTTCGATTTTTTAAATCTAGTTTATTTGTCAATTTTTCAACACGATATTTCTGTGGTTTAAATAAATAAATTCGTACTGAACGAACTAGTATCACGATATCTTATGTGTATCTTATAACTAGAACACGATATCTTATGTGTACATTTTTTAAATATTATGTTTTTTCCGACCAATTGGATGACTTGTGCGAATAAATAATTTCTTTGCTTTCAATAAAACGAACCAGCTCGCCCAGTTTAAGGGGTTACCCCCACTTGCGATTTTGAAAAAATCAATTTTTTTTATTGCATTTTTTTGAAGTATAAGTATCTGAGAATATGTCCTGAAAATTTCAAGTCGATCCGAACAAAATTGACTGAGATATGAGCGTTGAAAGAGAAGAATCCGTTGTGTAAACGACCGGCTAATTGAAACTTTAAACGCGTTTTTCTCAAAATGGCATTTCTGAAGTCGGTGACCAAAATTACTCGAACACTAATGAACCGATCTTCTTGAAATTTTGCACGCTTATTTAATACATAAAAATGTAGTCTATAATCGTTCGATTTTTTTTTCGAAAAAAATGGCTGTTTCATAGCCAAAAAACGGCCGTTTTTTTCGTTAAAATCGAACCATTAACTTTGACTGTCCGCCATTTTGTGAAAAATGAATATTTTTTAAAATCCTTCGATCAAAGACTCGTTTCTACTTATATTTGACGAAATCCATCCGCATTTTTTTTTCAGATGTTCCACTTCGCCCCAATGTTGGTCACCGCAAACCGTGTATATAAAAACATTATTTCATTGACAGCCATTTGCCACTAAACAATGCAATAATTCTTGCAAAAAAGCAAGAAACAATGCTTTCAGTAAATTTTCAATAAAAAAAATTACTGAAAGTTCTTCAAGATCTGTTCTTTAAGATGGCATATTGATCGATTAAAAAAGTGTTGTAGTTTTCTTTAAAAAAATTCATGAAAAAGGCCTTTTTTGCGCTACAAGTGGGGGTAACGCCTTAAAATCCTGCCAAGTTTAAAATGTCCCTATGCATTATGGCGAAAGTAATTTTCAAATACATTTTTTATCCACAGCACTGGAAGTCTGATCTCAGTGAAATATGTGTTTGTATCTCAGCACGCAAGGAATATTTCTATCTAAATTTAAAAAAAAAAAATTCTGGCCAATCCGGATGTTCGATGTGAATGGTTTATCGTGAATTTATATCCTTCGTATTTAATAGATTTTTCTGGCAAGATGCAAATTTAAAGTTTGATTTTGATGTGATTAAAAGCATTCGACAGCAGCTAAATCGAACTATTGTTCCAAAATAATAGGATGGTAAAACTGAACGTTCATCAAATCTAGTATGGAGGACCTTATTGTTCGATCTGTATATTGAATACCAATATACAATAGCTTCGGAAAGTTAAAAAAAATTGACAAATAAACTAGATTTAAAAAATTGAAATTTCTTCAATCATGAAGAAAAATTGATATTTAAATTTAAGTTCATGCTTACAGGCACGCCTTCCTCTTAACGGACATAGCTGGAGCTTCGCGTGGATTTTTTTTATTATTTGGAACTGTCTTGAAGGGCGGCGCGATCAATTTTTTTTTGACCCATATCAAGGGCCACCCTCATATATATATATATATATATATATATATATATATATATATATATATATATAAGGTTAAGTTACAAAAATCTATAGCATGTTATTCGATAAACCTTTTTAATTGTCACAATGATATTAACTAATTGATATACTTTATGTGATACAACATAAATAATAATTATAGGAATTCATTGGGTCTCTTATGCCATATCTGGGACCAAGATGTTACAAGCACTCGGTAGCAAAGGGCCAGCGTGCCTAGCTTTCGGTAGGTAGGTACGAGGTTCGATTCCCATATAGGCGAAATATTATTCTTCGAACAAAAACATTTCAGCAGGCCAGGGAATGACAAATTATGATACAAAATCATTGTGGTTGAACTTTAAATTAAGTGGTTCATTCCATTTTGAATTTTTGAAATATTATATGCTTTTCTTTCTGATCAGGCAACCTGATAGGGGCCTGATCAGGCAACTAGGTCAGGCCCATATGTGACACAACGTTACATTTCCTAGTAGGGCCCTTTCAGTCTGCCTTATTAGTGCCCTACCAGGGCCGTCAGGCAACCCGATCGGGCCTTGATTTGGGCCCCATCAAAATTTCTACGCGGGCGAGCATGGGAATCCAATTGGATCCCTACGACAATATCTGCACAGATGTGATTAATAAAGTAAAATACTATTTATTTCTATTAAAAATTACAGGGATATGGTGCGGAATGTAATAAGGGAAACTACCATGTACAAATAGAAGTTACAATTTAAAAAAAATACTATTTATTTCAAAGTCATGATAACGTAAATTAGGAATTATCCGAATTCCGAAAGGATATTGCCAAAGATTTTGATAAAACACGTTCGGCATAGTCGCGAAAATATTTCCAAGCACCATGACATCTTTCGATGCACTTTGTCATTCTCTCGCGCCTCAATCTGTTCGGGACGTTGAATGTACGAATAAAAAGAAATATCCAGCGACAAAGGCTGTTGAACGTCCCGATGGCTTCTGTCGTCTTTCGCTCACGCGAGCCACTTTGAAGCCCTTTCACCTCTCTAATAACATTGAAACGGTTATGAAATCGTAGATGCCGCTGGAATGACTCGAACCATACGGTTTTCGTAAAAAAAAGAAGAAAAAACGTTAGTGACCTTACGCTGGAGCCCATTGACTTTTGTCGCTCGTAATTTTCATCACGAGTGCACATCTCTTCGCAAAAGTTCTCTCGGTAATGAAACTGGTCGAAAAATAATTCGTGGCAATCGCGCTTGCGCGTGTGGCTATGATAATCAAGTTGAATTATATTTGGAATTAAAAATTGCCATCAATTTATCAACGCTTGAACCCCTTCAGCTCTTTCCGCAACGGTTTTTTCCCGTGTTTTTCTTTCCTCTGTTCGTGTTCATAGATGCTCTAGGTGGTATCGAGTTTCATAGTACACTTGCTGTGCAGTCTTGATCGTTTATGTTGCTGGCAAGCCTCGGACGAGTCCGCCAACAAAGCGAAATCTCTCGTCAAGATTTCACGAAATTCCTCTCGTCTTTCCTGACGTCACTTGACAGCTCGAAATATCGTATTTTCGTTTCGCATACGTTGTTAGGTCTTCCGCCCATTCGCCTACTATACCAACCCCAGTCACGGGCAACTATTTTTAAAGATTGTAGCGTCGTTAGACTGCCGAGAAAATAACGTTTCAAGGTTTTCCATGTTTTATTCGTCGTTAACGGGGTATCCCATGTAGGGTGATCGGTAGTGGCCAATGATTGGCCGATGCTCGACGCCAAGCTCGCCAACATTGGCACTCGAGCTTGGCCCGATCATCGACCGAGCCTTGGATGATAAGAGCGGCCCGATATTCGCAATCAATATTGGCCCTAGAATGGCTTATCAGAATCGGCCGAGCATCGCGTAGGAGTTCATTCGAGAATCGGCCAACAATAAGCCCCCTCAAGATTGCCATCATTGGCACTCGAGCTTGGCCCCATTATCGACCGAGTCTTGGCGGATAATTGTGGCCCAATATGGATCACCAAAATTGGTCCTGCACTGCCAAAAAAAAAAATTAATTATTTTTGTATTGTAATTCATCATTACCTGGTCTTTCGAAATGATTAGTTCGAAGAAAATATTTCACACATATGGGGCTCGAACCTTGAACTTCCCTACTCATAGCCAAACACGCTGCCCCTATGCTACCGAGTGCTTGTAACATTTGAATCGCAGATATGGCATAAGATACCAAATGGATTCTCATCATTATTTGTATCACAAACTATATCAATTAGTTAATATCATTCTGATAATTAGAGAGTGTTATCGAATGATATGTTATAGAATTTTCAAACCCAGCCTATATATATAATTCCTCTCTCTCCACCTTCTCTACCCCCACAACCCGTTAATATGTATGTTGCAATAAAGACAGACCATTAGTTCATTAGTTCAAGTTTAGTTTGAATAAATAAATATATTTAAAATGAATAATTCCAATAATAGAATGCAATAGGAAAAATTTGATATCACGAAAAATCTAGTTAATTCAAATAAAAAATAAATAAATAGACGCGGTTAGTTAAAATTAATAGAATTTTTCTGTCAGTGTAAGATGGTTCATAAAAATCGGCAGAACATCGCGTATGAGCTCGTTCGAGAATCGGCCAACGATGAGTGCATTGATTTGGTAGTATATTTGTTAAGAATAATGTCCAATGGACTCGTAAAAAGTATTTATCTCATCTCTCAATGACTTCAACGCAAAACAATGAATCGTCAGTATAGGAATTGCGGTTCGATCATGCGTTACTTGGCCGAACATTGGCCTCGTATCGGCAAAAACATGATTGGCGAGTCTATACTTCGCCAAACATCGACCTTGTATCGATAAGCCAATGATTAGAGAGCCTATATTTGGCCGAACATTGTCCTCGTATCGGCAAACCAATGATTGGCGAGTCTGTACTTCGCCAAACATCGGCCTCATATCGATAAACCAATAATGAACAAGTCTATACTTGGCCGAACATTGGCCTCGTATTGGCAAACCAATGATTGGCCAGTCTATACTTCGCCAAACATCGGCCTCGTATCGACAAGCCAATGATTAGCGAGTCTACGTTTGGCCGAACATTGGCCGCGTATCGGCAAACCAATGTTGGCTAGTCAATACTCAGCCGAGCATTGGCGTACAATTGGTTAATCGATCATCGTCCCGCCAACATTGGTCCAAGTATTGGCCGTTACGGTTCGATTGGCGAAATCTACATGGGATCCTTCTCTGGAAGTCCAATTTGAAGGGTCAGAATGATGAATTTTTTTCTAGTAACGCATTGGTTGGAATGAATTAATTTTCTCCCAGCATATTGTACATATGTTTGTGGTTTCAATGTAATTTTTTCGGAAGAAAATCTTTCAAAGTATTCGTCGTGCTGCAGTTGGTGTTGCAGTCTTCGAGCGGCGAGGCCCGAAACGGCGGGATCTCTAGCAGGCTCAATTGTAATCCGAAACGAAAACAAAACAATGTTTTCTTCAAATATATCCAACTGGCTATGGGTTCACGATCCACTTTTCGAAATTTCGAAAAATACGAAAAATGGGAGTTCACACTATAACAATATGCAAAAACGATTTTTTGATGTTTCCAGAAAGGGATACCCCCTTAATTATATTAACCATGTATGGCGAATTAGTGGAACTATTCGTGTTTTTCTATTTGTAATAATAAGAATGGAAATCAATAGAATCCAGGCACAACCAGGTCACTCGTAATGGGCGCCAATTATTTTTCCGACACTCAAAAAGTAGCTCGATTCGCGTTCGGCACATCGTTAAAAAGTTTTTTTCGTGCCACATTATACACGGAGCGTGCCGATCCGTAGGTTCGAAACAGCGAAAAAACGGATCGATCTCTACTATGGATGATCTATCGTTGGTAACTCAATATACTGGCCAACTCCCCACGCATATGCGGGTATCCCATATAAAAGTGCACACAGGATGATTTATGGGAATGGAGGAAGTTCGGACTGATTGGCCGTAAATCAAGAATTTATCTTGTCAATTCTACGGTCTTACGTAAAAACGGCTTTGCGATTTTTCATCCACCCTGAGCTAAAGCAGCCACATTCGTTCGTCACCCCCACGTTAAAGTAAAAAATCCCCCATGTATACACACATATGTATATGTGTACACACACGCAAGTCCTCGAGATTATTCCTGATTAAGAATAGCTAATCGCTGGAGCTTAATTGTGAAATGGGCAGCGGGTGGCTCCATTTCGTGAATATGCGAAGTTTGGGATACATTAGCCATTTATAAACACGATTACTCGTAATTTACGACGTTGGAGTTTGCATCGTTGGAACAACGGAACGATATTTTTTCTTCTCATTATTTATTTATTTATGTGTATCATTGTCCAAAGCTTTTTTTGCGAATTGAGGTCGTAAATGAGTAATAAGAATACGTGAAATCGTTTGACTGATTTTCACAGCCTAGATGGGCCAAAAAATGAGCACTTAGAAAAAATTATTCTCGTGGCATTCCAACGATGCGAACTTTAACGTCATTGTAACTTGACGTATTCTTAGTGTCTATTCAACTATGTTTAAATGCCTTGGAACGCACTCGTATTCTTATTTTATGAAAATTTAACAGACGATATAGAAAAATCGACGAAGTCAGGTTGAGCTTATCCGGATTTGTAGTATGTTCTTTTGCTTCCTTCAGAAAAAACAAAACTTAGTGCGCCATATGGTGCCAGAGGGGCAAGCAGTGTTTTCCAGATAAACAGCATCAAAGAGGAAACAATATTTTGTCTATTTTTTTGAGAATTACTCCGTCTCGATTTGTATTTAGGCATGGTACAGGATATATGTAGTGGAGCCAATATTTTCCACACATCTAGTTAAAAACGTATGAATGAGGGACCAATAATCACTAATCAGTGCAGCCAGATCGCGCGCAAAAGTTACCCCCTCTCTAGTCTCTTGCGCGCCCATCACACAATCATAATAGCGCGTGTCCGTGAGCGAGCGACGCTCGGACGTCTTCGGGAAGAGCCGAGCGCCACCGAAGTTCCCGACCGCTCCTTCGGCAGCTACACCAACACATGGACGCTGAGCACGTCCATGTGCGGCCAAGCCGAAACGCAGGATTCGAGGGAAAAAGCAATCTGAGCACGACTCGCGCGTGACGTCACCCGACGGCACGAGCGAGGCTTTTAGATGATTTCAATGCTTATTTAGCTCTTGATTCTCTGCGTTTAGTTATTAATGTATACAAAGAAATGATCGCACACTTTCATCGCTTATTTTTTTCAGTTTATACGTTAATTTAAATATAATAATAAATCTAAATCACAACTTATTTATCTTCTAAAATATTGTTTACGCTTTACTCACACCCGTCCTTATGCCAAATAAATTATAGTTCATAAAAGTAAGCGGAAATATATTTATATTCGTATTATTATATTAATTCTCATAACTCTCATATGAAAAACACAAAAAAAACTTCAAAACCTTAGATTTCAACGAACCAAGAACATACATCTTCACATTTTCAATAATGACGAATTTTTAAGAACAATATCATTACAAACACATCTGAACCAAAACAATATACATCACCTGAATTATCAAAACATAAATCAAACAACACAAAATCACAACATCTTATACTCAACTCTTACTAATAGACAACAGGACACAAATAATAATATTTCTACTGATCCTCTGAATAATATAAATTCGACAATCACATTAAATAAAACGAAAGAATGGCTTATAAATCTCTCCAACATTGATATTCCGCTACACATTTCCACATTCTTGTCTCTAGGTGAAAAGTTTTGTTTTCCTCTTACCTCAAACTCTCAAGCATAAAAACTCATATCCACAAATCAATATCCGAACTTGAGTCCAAATTAGATTTTTTACTCGACAAACCTAGACAAATCGAAATTAGAACCAGATTCACTAAAATCTTAAACAAAATAAATATTCCAACATCATTTTCCAACACTAATCAAATTATAAAACACACGTCCTCTTTCTTAAAAAACAACCCTCAACTTTTAGTTTCACGAGCTGACAAAGGAAATTCAACAGTCATTCTTAACAAATCAGATTACATTACAAAAACTCATAATTTACTCGCAGATTCCTCAACTTACAAATTAACAAATAGAAATCCCATCAACACTCTACAAAAAAGCATTAACAATAAATAGTCCAACACATAAACTAGCTGAATTTATACAATCTAAACTTTCCAAATTAATCAATACGACTAATTCACACGTCAAAGATAGTTTCCACCTAAAACATTCACTTTCTAACATCTCAATTCCACTCCACTACAAATTGGTCTCGTTTGATGTTGTTTCTCTCTATACCAACATCCCATTACGACTTGTTATTCAAAGCCTTCAAAAAAGATCAAATCTATTTTCAAAAACATTTCCTTTAAACGAAATAATTAAAGCCATAGAATACATCATGTTCTCAACTTTCTTTACATTTCAAAATAAAATTTACCAACAAATCTCAGGGTTACCAATGGGCTCACCTCTGGCTCCAATACTATCTAACATCGTCATGATTGATCTTGAAACAAATTGTCTGGAAAAATAAAAATTTTCGTTACCACTATATAAAAGATATGTTGATGATATTATTATTGCTCTACCAACAGACAAAATTGAATCCACCAAAAAGATTTTTAACTCATATAACTCAAAATTACAATTTACATCAGAAAATGAAGTAGATGAAAAATGCCGTTTCTTGATATACTTTCAATCCATAAACGAAATTCGAGTATCACAAATTGGTATAGGAAACCAACCTGGTCAGGCAGATTCATAAATTTCTTTTCACACCACCCACTTTCACAAAAAAAGCCATAATTTACATGTTATTTGACAGAGCAATAAAATTATCTCATCCTTCATTTCACAAAGAAAACCTCAAGCTTATTAGTAACACGATGACACAAAATTGCTATCCGATCTCTTTCACAGAAGAAATAATGAAACATCGGGTTTCCACAATCAACAATCAAAAAAAGAATAACAACAATTTTGATTCTTCCAGACTAATAAATGTTCCTGACACAAAAAAAAACATCCATCATCAACTAATTCGTCTTTTCCAATAATACGACATAACATTAGTCACAAACAATAAACACAACATTTTATCGATTCATTTCATCAAACCAAAAATCCAACATATTTTATAAAATCGATTGTAAGGATTGCAATGCCACATACATCGGCTAAACCAAAAGATACCTTGAAACCAGAATAAAAGAACATAAAAATAGCCTAAAACATACTACCACAATACACACAGCCTTAGCACAACATGCAATAGAACAAAAACATGCCTTCCAAGTCGACAATGTAAAAATTTTGAACAATGAAAATTGGCTCAAAAAAGACTAATCCTAGAAATGATCCAAAGTAAGGCATACTCCAAAGCCATACATTTTAGAACTGACATACAAAAACTAAGCTCGATCTATAACTCTATTATATAACTATTAAAATATTTTACAATACTTGACGTGACAATTTTTAAATTATTGACACTATAATTTAATTTTAAATACTCTTAATATGACGCACCAATTTTATTTCTCTTGACACGTCACTGCCTAAAGGATCTCTCTCCCCCGATTCGCAAAATAGAGACTCTAATAAGTTTCACGAAATTAAGATACCACTCCGTTTCTCTCGAACTCTCCGTGATCACACAACTCAATATGTAACTGAGTAATGTAAATTTCGAGTTTTTGTTTATTTTGGAAGAAAACTTCAAAAATCTTAAACTCAATAGGTAATCATCACAGTCATTTGATACTTTATTAAAATTTCTTTTAAATTAATCACGTATATTGATTTTTCACAAATAAAACACAAAACTTTCTTATAATTATTAATCCCTTACAGATGATAAAAATCGCTAAAAAACGATAAATTCTTCCATCTGTTGAGTATACTCCAGCAAAACAGTATGTAATTCCATAAATACTGTCTTTTGAAATAACCTTCCAAATATAAGCAAAATCTACAAACATCAACAACATCGAGGTTAGTCGTTTCTCATATTTCATTTCTTTATAACTCCATAGTATAATAAACCACACTCTCACACATCACTCATTTCGAACATCGATGAATAAGAAGAATTAACGCAATACAAGAACTTATGCATATCAAATCAATATAGTTATAACCAAAACAGAATTAACATAACAGTTATACAAAACGACACAACAATTTTATAACACAATCATAACATAAAACATTCGTGTATTTAATTCCTTCAAACTTGATTTGTAAAATTTGTGTATCAATATTTGTAGAGAAAAATATAATTTCTGAAGAGGACCCGAACCAAAGGGTCGAAACGTAAGAAAGCATAATTTATTTCCATCGCTGACTTTGGAAAACCTCTATTGGCCGGACTGAAGCCGAATCTTCAACTAGCAACTTGTCATCAACACGGCCGCACACATCTTTGACTCATTAATTCTCATACTTTCATCAAGCGATAAAGCATTATCCCCAAAAACAAGCCAATCATCCATCCGGCCGCGAATCGTCAGTACCAGGAAGTGCACATATTCGACAAGCGATGAGATGGTCTCGTTGGTAGCGTTCCTGGCTTCGGTCCGCAGGGGCGCGGGATCGTTCCCCGCGCTCAGTGCTTTTTTAAAAATTATTATTACTATTAATTCTTATTTGATTATTTTTATTAGTTATCACTATTATATTAATTAGTTATCTTTTAGTGTCGAAAAATTTATCGCGCACTCCGACCTCTTATTTTATTAGTTTGTACGTTAATTTAAATGCAATAATAAATCTAAATTACAACTTATTTATCTTCTAAAAAATTGTTTACGCTTTACTCACACACGTCCTTATGCCAAATAAATTGTAATTCACAAAAGTAAGCGGAAATATATTTATATTCGTATAATTATATTCATTCTCATACTTTCATCAAGCGATAAAGCATCATCTCCAAAAACAAGTCAATCATCTATCAGGCCGTGAATCGTAAGTGCCAGAAAGTGCATTTTTAACACAAGCGATAACATGGTCCCGTTGGTAGCGTTCCTAGCTTAGGGGCGCGGGATCGTTCCCCGCGCTCAGTGCTTTTCTGTTTCTTTTTTTAATTATTATTTTCTTTTTGTATGGGGCGAATTATTTATACGTGAAACACGCTCGTTGAAAGAACATTATTCTGAAAATAAGAAAACTGCTCATGATGTTTTACGATTAAATTTTTTTTGTTCTGTCAATGGTCAGTGTTCACAAACAAACAATTCACCCCATTACAATGAAAATTACCTGTAAATGTAAAAACATACAAAAATGCCACTTTCTGGCAGTTACGATTCGCGGCCGGATAGATGATTGACTTGTTTTTGGGGATAATGCTGTATCGGTGATGAAAGTTTGAGAATGAATATAATAATACGAATATAAATATATTTCCGCTTAATTTTATGAATTACAATTTATTTGTCATAGGGACGGGTGTGAGTAAAGCGCAAACAATTTTTTAGAAGATAAATAAGTTGAAATTTAGATTTATTAGTACATTTAAATTATCGTAGAAACTAATAAAATAAGCGGTCGGAGTGCTCGATAAATTTTTCGACACTAAAAGATAACTAATTAAAATAATAATGATAACTAACAAAAATAATCAAATAAGAATTAATAGTAATAATAATTTCAAAAAAAGCACTGAGCGCGGGGAACGTCCCGCGCCCCTGCGGACCGAAGCCAGGAACGCTACCAACGAGACCATCTCATCGCTTGTAGAATATGTGGACTTTCTGGTACTGACTATTCGCGGCCGGATGGATGATTGGCTTGTTTTTGGGGATAATGCTTTATCGGGTGATGAAAGTATGAGAATTGATGAGTCAAAGATGTGTGCGGCCGTGTTGATGACAAGTTGCTAGTTGAAGATTCGGCTTCAGTCCGGCCAATAGAGTTTTTCCAAGGTCAGCGATGGAAATAAATGATGCTTTCTTACGTTTCGACCCTCTGGTTGGGGTCCTCTTCAGAAATTATATTTTTCTCTATAAATTTTGATACACAAATTTTACAAATCAAGTTTGAAGGAATTAAATACACGAATGTTTTATGTTATGATTGTGGTATAAAATTGTTGTGTCGTTTTGTATAACTGTTATGTTAATTCTGTTTTGGTTATAACTATATTGATTTGATATGCATAAGTTCTTGTATTGCGTTAATTCTTCTTATTCATCGGTGTTTGAAATGAGTGATGTGTGAGAGTGTGGTTTATTATACTATGGAGTTATAAAGAACTGAAATATGAGAAACGACTAACCTCGATGTTGTTGATGTTTGTAGATTTTGCTTATATTTGGAAGGTTATTTCAAAAGACAGTATTTATGGAATTAAATACTGTTTTGCTGGAGTATACTCAACAGATGGAAGAATTTATCGTTTTTTAGCGATTTTTATCATCTGTAAGGGATTAATAATTATAAGAAAGTTTTGTGTTTTATTTGTGAAAATTCAATGTACGTGATTAATTTAAAAGAAATTTTAATAAAGTATCAAATGACTGTGATGATTACCTATTGAGTTTAAGATTTTAAAAGTTTTCTTCCAAAATAAACAAAAACTCGAAATTTACATTACTCAGTTACATATTGAGTTGTGTGATCACGGAGAGTTCGAGAGAAACGGAGTGGTGTCTTAATTTCGTGAAACTTATTAGAGTCTCTATTTTACGAATCGGGAGAGAGAGATCCTTTAGGCAGTGACGTGTTGAGAGAAATAAAATTGGTGCGTCATATTAAGAGTATTTAAAATTAAATTATAGTGTCAATAATTTAAAAATTGTTATGTTAAGTAAATGATTGTAAAATATTTTAATAGTTATATAATAGAGTTACAGATCGAGCTTAGTTTTTGTATGTCACTTCTAAAATTTATGGCGTTGGAGTGTGCCTTACTTTGGATCATTTCTAGGATTAGTCTTTTTTAAGCCAATTTTCATTGTTCAAAATTTTTACGTTGTCGACTTGAAAGGCATTTTTTTGTTCTATTGCATGTTGTGCTAAGGCTGTGTGTATTGTGGTAGTATGTTTTAGGCTATTTTTATGTTCTTTTATTCTGGTTTCAAGGAACGTTTTGGTTGGGCCGATGTATGTGGCATTGCAATCCTTGCAATCGATTTTGTAAACTATGTTGGATTTTTGGTTGTTATTTATTTTGTCTTTGGTGGAGCCAGTAATCGATGAAATGTTGTGTTTATTATTTGTGACTAATGTTATGTTGTATTGTTGGAAAAGACAAATTAGTTGATGATGGATGTTTTTTTTGTGTAAAGAACATTTATTAGTCTGGAAGAATCAAAATTGTTGCTATTCTTTTTTTGATTGTTGATTGTGGAAAGCCGATGTTTTATTATTTCTTCTGTGAAAGAGATCGGATAGCAATTTTGTGTCATCGTGTTACTAATAAGTTTGAGGTTTTCTTTGCGAAATGAAGGATGAGATAATTTTATTGCTCTGTCAACTAGCATGTAAATTATGACTTTTTTGGGAAAGTGGGTGGTGTGAAAAGAAATTTATGAATCTGCCTGACCCGGTTGGTTTCCTATACAAATTTGTGATAATTGAATTTCGTTTATTGATTAAAAGTATATCAAGAAACGGGATTTTTTATCTACTTCATTTTCTGATGTAAATTGTAATTTTGAGTTTGTGAGTTAAAAATCTTTTTGGTGGATTCAATTTTGTCTGTTGGTATAGCAATAATAATATCATCAACATATCTTTTATATAGTGGTAACGAAATTTTTTTTTTTCCAGACAATTTGTTTCAAGATCAATCATGACGATGTTAGATAGTATTGGAGCCAGAGGTGAGCCCATTGGTAACGCTGAGATTTGTTGGTAAATTTTATTTTGAAATGTAAAGAAAGTTAAGAACATGATGTATTCTATGGCTTTAATTATTTCGTTTAAAGGAAATGTTTTTGAAAATAGATTTGATCTTTTTTGAAGGCTTTGTATAACAAGTCGTAATGGGATGTTGGTATAGAGAGAAGCAACATCAAACGAGACCACTTTGTAGTTGAGTGGAATTGAGATGTTAGAAAGTGAATGTTTTAGGTGGAAACTATCTTTGACGTGTGAATTAGTCGTATTGATTAATATAGAAAGTTTAGATTGTATAAATTCAGCTAGTTTATGCATTGCACTATTTATTGATTATACTATTGGACGAAGTGGATAATTATTTTTATGAATTTTTGGCAGCCAATAGAGGCGAGACAGGTTGCAATTTTCAGCTTTTAAGTATTTGTATTTTGTTTCATCAATGATTTTTAGGGTTTTCCATCTGGAGAGAATATTGTTAATGCCTTTTTGTAGAGTGTTGATGGGATTTCTATTTGCTAATTTGTAAGTTGAGGAATCTGCGAGTAAATTATGAGTTTTTGTATTGTAATCTGATTTGTTAAGAATGACTATTGAATTTCCTTTGTCAGCTCGTGTAACTAAAAGTTGAGGGTTCTTTTTTAAGAATGAGGCCGTGTGTTTTATAATTTGATTAGTGTTGAAAAATGATGTTGGAATATTTATTTTGTTTAAGATTTTAGTGAATCTGGTTCTAATTTCGATTTGTCCAGGTTTGTCGAGTAAAAAATCTAATTTGGACTCAAGTTCGGATATTGATTTGTGGATATGAGTGTTTATGTTTGAGAGTTTGATGTAAGGAAAACAAAACTTTTCACCTAGAGACAAGAATGTGGAAATGTGTAGCGGAAGATCAATGTTGGAGAGATTTATAAGCCATTCTTTCGTTTTATTTAATGTGATTGTCGAATTTATATTATTTAGAGAATCAGTGGAAAGATTATTATTTGTGTCCTGTTGTCTATTAGTAAGGGTATAAGTATAAGATGTTGTGATTTTGTGTTGTTTGATTTATGTTTTGATAATTTAGGTGATGTATATTGTTTTGGTTCAGATGTGTTTGTAATGATATTGTTCTTAAAAATTCGTCATGATTGAAAATGTGAAGATGTATGTTCTTGGTTCGTTGAAATCTAAGGTTTTGACGTTTTTTTTTGTGTTTTTCATATGAGAGTTTTCATATGAGAGCTATGAGAATTAATATAATAATACGAATATAAATATATTTCCTCTTACTTTTATGAATTATAATTTATTTGGCATAAGGACGGGTGTGAGTAAAGCGTAAACAATATTTTAGAAGATAAATAAGTTGTAATTTAGATTTATTATTATATTTGAATTAACGTATAAACTGATAAAATAAGCGATGAGAGTGTGCGATCATTTTTTTGTATCCATTAATAACTAAACGCAGAGAATCAAGAGCTAAATAAGCATTGAAATCATCTAAAAGCCTCGCTCGTGCTGTCGGGTGACGTCACGCGCGAGTCGTGCTCAGATTGCTTTTTCCCTCGAATCCTGCGTTTCGGCTTGGCCGCACATGGACGTGCTCAGCGTCCATGTGTTGGTGTAGCTGCCGAAGGAGCGGTCGGAAAACTTCGGTGGCACTCGGCTCTTCCCGAAGACGTCCGAGCGTCGCTCGCTCACGGACACGCGCTATTATGATTGTGTGATGGGCGCGCAAGAGACTAGAGAGGGGGTAACTTTTGCGCGCGATCTGGCTGCACTGTCACTAATGGCTCTGCATAAGCTTAGGGCAAAAAAACCCGGTCGATTTTCAATACCTTCTTTCTGATGCGATTTTTGAGACGACAAGATCAGGATTTTACACACAATACATAGTCTTGGGAAGTTTTATTTTTCGTTTACATTTAAGAATATTAATGGACAATAAATTTTAACATATTTAAACAAAGTGTCGTCGTTGCTGTATGGCAAATCGGTGTAGGTAGTTCTGGTAACAAGTATGACCTAAAGCATGGGTGGCCAACCTTTTTTCCAACCTAATTTCCTTTTTTTTGCTAATTAAAAAAAGCAAGCAAGTTTGCTTTTGGTGTTCTTTTCGTGATATGTACAATCAAAGTTAACGTTTATGTTCATTTGACCCAGCTTCGCGGGCCACGATACGACCCCCGGCGGGGCGCATGCGGCCCGCAGCACGCCGTTTGACCACCCATGATCTAGAGTGAAAGATAAAAAATTTACCCTTAGTACAGTAATAAAACTTTCGCATGATTAGATACTTTTTTGAAATTCAAAAAACTACGAAAATGGCAAGCTGTAAAAAATGTTCGATTTTCGATAAAAATAATCAACTTTGATCATTTGTCATTAACAAAGGGGTGAACATATCGAAAAATCATCACGTCATACGATAGAAATCGTGATAAACTAATCTCTGTCCAAATTTGGAGTGAATCGGATTTTGAAATACGGTTACACGGTTTTACAAAAAACTTTCGAGAAAAACGCAAAAAGGGGTATTTAGGATACTTAGACGTAGGGCATGAGGCAATCAGACCCTCCACAAAAAAAAACTTTATAATTCGGTAAATTTTTGAAATTTTCATAAAATCTTCTTTATAAATGAAACTAAGTTCCCAAACTATGAAATTATGCAACAAAAAATCTAATTCGTGAAAATTCAAGCGTATGAAGATTCCGTAAGTTAAAGGTGTATCGTATTTCGACAAGGCGAAATGATTCTCCGCGCTGGAAACGACAATTTTCCGAATTCTCTTTCTACTGTTCACCATTTGATCCGTTCTGGATTCAATTTATTCGGAGATCAATGAATTTCCAGTGTCGTTGCTGAAGGCTCTTCAAACGTTCTCTTGGCTGTGGTTTGCCTATATAATATCGCATGCTCGCCGGTGCGGCTGCAATCACGTTGCAATTTTTCCCATCATCGATCCATGAATTATTCACGAGGCTATAGGAATAATTGCGGCCTGCTAGAGACCGAGTAGGTTATAATTTGCAACTTTGTCACATTTTCACGTGAATTTTGTCATTGACTAGGATCGTTCGACGTCAACGAGAAATTTAAATAAGCGTATTTTCCTACGTTGGATATTTTATCGAAATATTGAAAATGTGCCAAATTTAAATTTTGACCTACCCAGGAACGTTCGTAAATGGATGTCGACCGTGAGCGAACGTAAGAGTGTAATTCACCCAGTTTAGTGAGGTTAATCGAGCCACCGCTACACGCCCTTTTATTTCTCAGCTCATTGCTGTGACTCGGTGAATTTGTTTCTGGCTTAATTACCCGAGTGATTTAAGGGCCCATTTTGGTAATGCTGAGCAACAGGGTCATTAACGTTGGTACTGGATGCTAAACTGGTCCTCGTTTATCCCTTCTTTACACACGCAACTTCGTGTAGCGGATTTTGTGTTTCCGCATAACGATACAGTAATGCAACACAATTTTTTTAAATTGTTTTCTAAAAAGAAGAGTCATTCATTCACTTTCCACAATTTATTATCTCAAAGTATACGGTTGCAATTACTAATTATTACGAGTGCCAAAATAATGAAGCTCTACTTACGATATCGAGGTGCTTTATTTTTTGGATTCCATCCGAAATATTCATTGGCAGAATTAGGTTGAGGACTTCTAATAAGAATCCTAAAAAACCTTTGGAGTGAGATAGATCTACAAAGAAAATTGGGCTGTCCGACAAAATTGATTTGTATTGCATTCCAAAGATGCAAATTTAAACGTCTTGATGTACGGCAGCAATCTTCGCAATTTTCATTCGTAAATTACCGGTAAAAGTTGAAAGGATAAGCTATAGCAGCGGTTTAAAATAATAGTGTCCACTTATACTTGCGTCGTAACTTCTGTAGCGAGGCTCAAAAGTAGTTTATGTATTTGAATAATTATCCGAAGATAAGGTTATCGTTACAAAAGATATCGCAAGATCAATGGATCAATGATTTCCAAAGGTAATTTATCAACTGTCGCGATATTAGGCACGCATAATAAATGCTAATCAACGCGGTCGGGGTAAATTATTCGAAGTGTTTGTTATCCAATGCGAAACTGATCGATCACGCACCTGCCGGATGGTTTTGAAGTTTTTATCGGAATGCAACGAAATTTTTATTTTCTTTGTATTGCCGTATTTATTTCTATCACTAAGACTACGAAAATTAGTAAAACATTTTCGAGACCAAAAAAGCGTTTTATGGAAATTTTTTTAGAAGAGAAAAAAACACAAGTTAGCCCGGTAAACATTGAGGTATCTTATCAGGTATATTTAAATCTATAAAAAAAAATTCAACATGAAGCAATAAATGAATGCAGATTTATCAGTCTATTCCATGTACGTCTTGCCACCACGGTCCCCAATCGGCGGAAAAGATGCAGCTTGTAATTCTTGACTGAAAGAAAAACAAACAAAAAAACTTTCAATTGTCATATATTTTTCTTCTGAGTGAGTTAAGAAAAAGCTGATAAAATCTCGAAATTATAACTTCTCTCTGGTTTGAAAGAAAGTGTGTTAAAAAAACACTTTAACGTCCTATAAAAGTTATTTAAAAAGCCTTTTTCAACGACTTTTTTAATTCACTTAGAAGAGATTTTTATACTGAAGAAAATAAACCTTGGTTTGATTCAATAGGTCGTTTAGTTTTCTTGATATCACGCCCGCCAAGTTGAAAAAATCGTGAAAATCAAAACTGGAGAAAACGCTCTTCAAAGTTTTCAATAGGAGAAAATATCAATATCAAATATGAATCGCTTCTCGAACCGGTGCGATGGTCTAGTGGTTAGCGTGCTCGCCACTAAACCAGCGGACCGGGAGGTCCCGGGTTCGAATCCCAGTCGCGTACATTTCGTCGTGAAATGTTTTTCTTCGGTATTTCGCGGCGAAATAAGACTAGTTCCACGACTGGGGGGCGAACTCGATGACCGGCTGTATTAGGTCGGTATAGGTTTTCCGCAGTTTCCCTATACCCATGACAGAAAATGTCATGATGAATATAATACGGAGGGGGAAGTCGGCTGCGGCCGCAAGAGGGGGGAACAGAGAGAAAGATGGAGAAAAAAGGAGTAAAAGCAGTAGAGGAAAGAACGATCATAATGAGGGGAAGAATAGGTAACAAACGCGCGAAAACCGTGTACCTAGGGAAAAACCAATAAAAAAAAATATTAATCGCTTCTCTGCTTTTGGCTTTGTATCTTCGAAAATATTTATAATTGGCCTCTGGAACTTTGTAAATATATTCTTGGATAGTTTATCTATCTATTCAAGCAATAAAAAACGATTTTTCGGACGTTCTAATTCAGGCTCCGGCCTTAAGAATCTACAATCAAAACCTGCAGAAAAAGATTTTAGGTAATAATGAAAACAAACGACGAACATCAATAAGAACTTTCGTTGCATTCGAAAGATGTAAACTTCAACACCATCCTGCCGGACAATTTTAGAGAGGTACCAATGAAAGTGCTCTTTTTATTTTGTTTCATCTTGCCTCTGCAAAACCGCTTTGTAAACAAGGCAGACCTTTTAAGCCATTATATCCTTCAGCCCTGAAAACCAATTTCCACACTCAGCAAACATGGCTGACGGAAAAGAAAAATAATTCTAGGTTTCGGTATCAGAAATGTTGTCACGGTCGATGAAAGTGGTTTGCACTATCTATTGATTAGCAAACTATGATGTTGGAGCTTGCATCGTTGGAATGCAACGATTTTTTCATTCCTTTCTTATGCTTATCCAAAACCTTCTTTTTTGGAAAACTGCGGTCGTAAATCTTTAATAAGGATTCGTAAAAACGTTCGAGTGATTTTCACAGCCAATTTATAATCGGACAATTAAAAAGAACCGAATTTCGTTGCGTTCCAACGATGCAAACTTCAGCATCATAGCTAACTTGTGTTCAAACCGTTAGTTCAGAACGAATTCAGGACGGCGATTAAAAATATTGATTTCCCAAATATAGCATCGCTTTCCAAATGGTAATCTCTGTTCCTCTCTCTCTCTCTCTCTCTCTCTCTCTCTCTCTCTCTCTCTCTCTCTCTCTTTCTCTTTCTCTTTCAATCCTTCCCTCTCTTCATCACTTAAATTCGCTCCATAAAAATCTACAGACATTCATGAATATGTACGATCCTTATCAGCGCAGAGTAAGGCAAAATATTGCCTATCCTATTGGCTGAGAGCTTTCCATAGCATGTTTCCTACTGGTGGAGTGTAATTTAACGTAACTGTTACTGCCATTACGTTAAATACTCATATTACTGCTAACTATGTCATTATCGCCTGAAAACAAGCACCACATTTTCCCGTCTATTTACGTACGCCTTTACTCTCTTTTAATCTCGTACTTTGGGAGGCGATAATGTTGGAGTCTCAGCGTTCCGGCTTCAACTTACTTCCTTAACTTACAACTCATCTTGCAACGGCTGGAACTTACTTACGAAACACTACTTGCGTCGGATTCGTATCCGTGAAGGGCCGAGAAATTATTGGATCGTAAACGAAAGTCGATTTTAAACAATTTAAATAGTAGAATTTTCAAAACTAAAGACAGTAACCTTATTGGTGCATTACTCGATCATTATTATCGAGGACGAAATTTGAAAATTTCGTCTGTTTTTCCTGTTCTTAAAACTGTCGCATATGAAACTTGGGTATAATAGGGAAGTTGCCTATTTTTGGGAAACTGAAGTTGTTCACATATCCGTGCTATACTTCTGAATATTCATTTCATGTATTTACATGCAACAAATTCTTCAAAAATCACGTTTCAATTCTTCCGTTTAAAAACACGCGCCAAAACGCCCGGACGGCGTTTTTAACGTCGCGTGTCGTCGGACTGTGCAAAATACGGGTCTCTAAACAAACACAATAACAAATATTTCAGTATTAATAAGTTCAAGGATGAATTCTAAATTCTATTCATCACCGTATGACTGCCTTGAAGGTGTAAAATTAATCAAAACGAAACAAGATGTAAAACGAGACATAACCTTAAAAATTTGTTCAAATTATTGCAGAATTTGTAATATTATTAATGCCAATACATTATTTGTTGCACAAATAATAATTCTGTAAGGTATAGTTACATGGAGTCTTCACGTTTTTGAATACTGCAGAGCAGAAGACACCGTTTTTTCGTAAATAATTTGGCCACCATTATGCAGTCAATCGTGGGTAAATTCGAACTATTTGCATTCACGAATCCAGTCTCCATTATTACAGTTCGGGACAAATTCAAAATCAATCGCGAAATCTCACAAATTGTGTTTTAAGACAAAGTAAGCAGTAACAGCCTAGTGTAAGCAGTATGCTTAGAGCGTCGACTCGTTCGGGTTTCGCAAAGTGTGACGTCATGCGCTCTGATTGGTATTCTTTGTCGCGTGAATAATAGATATTTTTTAATTCTTTATTTATCTAAATTAACCTACAATTTTCACAAAAATAAAATAGGCACTTCCGAGCTCTACTAGAATTATAAGCTAATCACCTCATAACAATATTTGTTTTTATTCTTGGCACTGAAAACATCCCTATTGTTATGTGCAAAAAAACTCGTGGTCGGAAAAAGACCTTCTTGGGGAAACCTACCGAAACGTCTCGTCGCGCTTAAGGGGCTACATCGACCCAGAGCCCCGAAAAAAATGACCAAATACCGATTTTTTTGTGGGAAACGTGTGATGAAACAGAAACGCATTATTTTTAACACAGAAGTACACATACTGCTCTGAAAAAAATCCCCAAAACAAATGTTAAGCAACAAAAACATGCCTGGCGACAGATGATGAAATTTTCGCGGCGACTTTTGGCGGTGGACACTCTCCAGTTCAAACTGTCCATCCGAAATATAAACACCAAACGGGTTATTCAAGATAACAATAAATACAAGTCGTTGACGATCGTCGATTAAAAAAAAAAGAAAAAATCAACAACGTGGCAACGAAATGAAACTCGAACGTGCAAAATCTATGAAAAAAGTCGTCATTTTTACCTAACTATCAAAAAATGAACATTGATCTTAAATAAGTGAGATCGTCAACGACCTTTTAATATTTTTCACCATATCTCCTGTAAATTTGGAAACAATCCATCAAGGGGTTCTCGAGATATCATGTCCACCGACTTTGAAAACAGTGTGTTCAGAAAACTGCTTTTGAAGTTTGAAGTATGGTGCTGCTACCGCTCGCCGGGCAAACTGTTAAAAGCTGTAGCTCATTCAATTTCATGAATATTGCAATTAAATGTTCAGGGAATATAGATAAAACGTGACACTATCGAGTGAAAATATTTTTGAAAAAGGAAATTTTTCGATCCACCTAGGCAGATGTAGTCTCTTCGCTCTTTTGCTTCTTTTCGATGAGAAACTTCGCTAATCAATTTATCCTCGTTATTCTAGACATATGTCGCGTAATTTTTTTCCTCGTTATTTTCTCAACCACACGTTCGAATTATTTTCTTCTCGTTGGCCCTTTCACTCTCACGTTAGGTCCACAGAGTTCATTTGATTCGGTCAGTTTCTTTTTTGCTTATTTCTTTTTCCGTTCCTGCTTTACCTTGGCGTGCGAACGATGACGCCTTCTCCCTTTGGCGCGTACGAAGGGCCTACCGCTTGTTTGCGGTCTTTTCGCCTCGCCTTTCGTGACGTTGCACACCCAACGAGGTTTGCCCTGCCAGGCCAAACGCCGCCCGCGGATGCCCTGAAAAAGAACCAGAAGGGATAAGATAATAAAAGGGGAAGGAAAGTAACAAAGGAGAATCCTATTCGAGAAGCATACATGCTAGTGTAAAAAATGCCCTTTCCCTTCTGTTTCTTTTTCTCGTCCTATTTTTCTCTGTACTTTTAGTTTTTTTTCGGGTCTCTCTTGCTCGCTCTTTGTGGCTCAGCCCTTCAAGAGTGGTCCGACTGCTCTCTCGCATGAAAAGTCCGAGTCTCGTCGCGAGTCAAGAGTACTACTTGTACCCCACTGTTAGGGCGCATGTATAAGGGCTCCGGTGTGTCTGTAAGCGAGCAACAGAGTTCGGGTACTGCTAAGTGGAAAAGAAGTCATGAAGAGGAATGTGGAAAAAAAAACGTGCCCGGGTGCACGGGTTACTTCGATTTTTGACGAGACGAGGGAGGCAGAGAGAAATACTGAAGAACCCTTTGCACCCTCCTCCAGCATGCCTTCATATTTGTTTTTATTTTCGTCGCTTGATACTCCCGTATCCTCGTACATGATATATAGGGTGGCTCAAAATCACCTGACAATTTAATTTATCAATAAAACGTATTATTTATTTGAAAAGTACGAATATTTTTATCTTAATATAAGGTACAAACATGGAGGTTATGTGTGGAACACAATATCCGATAAATGGCCGCCTCGTCCCTGTTTGCAAACATTTACTCTTTCGACGAAATTTTCAATAACATTTTGCCATAATTGCGAACTAATTTCATTAAGGCCTTAGGCCACAGTGCCGGGTGTAAAATTATGTGCGAATTTAACGATTTTTTTCGTATGAATAAGTGATTCATTCATAAAATGAATTACACATCTATTTAGTATGAATATCAAGCTGTCAGAAAATATATATATATATTTTTTCGATGTACAAAATGGCCGACTACTCGAAACTTCTCGAAACAGCTTTTTTCCAATTGGCGTGACAAATAACTTCAACAATTTTCACTTGATTTACTTTAAATTTACAAGTTATGTTCCTCATTGCATTTCGCAGAGAAGTACGTAGGCAATTTCTGATTAATCGAAAACTTGTCATTTTATGAGCAGTTTATGGGCAGTTATAACGAAATTTTTCGATGAAAATTAATTTCTTAAGGAGGTTGGAGCGTTAGCCATAATCCAAGGTTAAATTTAATAAAAGAAATACATGTTATTGTTTACACTATACTGTGTCTTTACGATATTTTTTTTAAATTTTTCACCACCAAACACCAGCGATAAAAAATAGTTTAATGTATGTAATTTAACGTGCGGTTAGATGGGCAAGACTTTCACACTAAAGGTTATGTAATTTTTATTGTTATTTAGCACCAATATAAACCATTTATAACAACGGATTAACGCAAACTGAACCTTTGTGAACATTTAGAAAAAAAATCCTTATCTTGCCCATCGTAAACCATGGGCCAGTAATCTCGTGACGTAAACATGAATAGGCTTAATTATGAATTACTCAAAATTTCATTGTGAATTGTATAAAACATTCGTTGTCGTAGTTTTTTCATAATAATCATCGATAATGTTATGCTTTTTCAAGTTGCTAGTAACACAAAAGTTTTTCTACTTTACGTAATAAAAATGTCAAAATGCATAATTTTGCCCTTTAATTATATATTTAAAAAAATTAGCATATATAGAATAAATCTGGACCTCGTATGCATTTTTTGAGGTTCATCGAAAAAAAATGAATAAACCGTAATTTGGCTCAACTGAAAAGCTCCAACCTCCTTAAGTTCAAATACCTACAACTTTTGAATAAAACAAATTTTTTTTAATTCCATACGTACTTCTCTAGGTATTCTAATGTAGATTGACGAGAATTTTTGTTTTTTGTTCTAGGTCAATAATGGTGGATGCTAAATGTAACGCCGTGTAGCGCCGAAAAAAAGATAACAAAAGAAAATATTAGTAGTCGGCCATTTTGTACATAGAAAAAAAATTCTAACAGCTTGATATTCATAATAAATAGTTGTGTAATTAATTTTGAGTGAATCACTTTTTTGTACGAAAAAAAATGTTAGATTGGCACTTGATTTTATACCCGTTACTGTGGCCTAAGGCCTTAATGGTGCGTCCAATTAGTTCCTTGAGCTCCGGAATGGTCTGTGGATCATTGGCATACACTTTTCCTTTCAGAAAACCCCAAAGAAAGAAGTCCAATCGCACGATCTTGGTGGCCAATTCACATGACCGCGGCGCGAGATAACACGACCATGAACCTTCGTTTGCAATAACTATGCAGTAAAAATGCAGCAAATAACAATTTCTATGCGTTGCTCGATCGTATAATTCTCCATGACTAAACCTCGATACTTCCCGATGCCCAGTTGTCGAAGTACTCTATGTTAGCCACAAAAAAACGGCGCGAAATTGAAAATGTCAGGTCATTTTGAGACACCCTTTATATTCCCGTTGATGCAAGCTTGCGGAGAAAAAATTAGCAGTACTTCAAGTACATTTGGTTGGTACACTCGAAGTTCTAGAGCGAAGAAAAAAATTCGACCAACGAGGTGCGCTCGCATCTGTATTTCCGCATCGTCGGCTGTATGCACTCCGGAAATTTCGAGCTTGATTACGGACCGTAGAGAGATTAAGAAACGTAGAATCTCGGGTTTGACAGACGAGTCTGTCGATTTTTGAAGACACATGAGGGAAAAAAATAAGCTAAAGACCTGTATGTTCGATACACGACAGGGATGTTGTCTTTTAGAAGAAAAAAATCAAACTGACGGAGGGAGGGTCTTTGGACATTCGCTTGATTGATCTCACATTCATGGAGCACGTAGCCTCGACGCTGATTTCCAACCTCAATGTATCTCATTTTCAAGAGGACGTCACGTCGGTCGCGTTTGTATTAGTATGCAGAAACGGTTTGCGAATAATTACGATAGTCCTGAAACGAAGGCAGTTTGAAAAGATCTGATTGGGGTTGCAATCAAATGCTATGGAAAGTTAAGTTGAAATGGCGTTGAATTGAATGATGAAAAGTAGTGGTGTTGCCCGCTCCCCATGTAGGGTGATCGGTAGTGGCCAATGATTGACCGATGCTCGACGCCAAGCTTGCCAACATTGGCACTCGAGCTTGGCCCGATCATCGACCGAGCCTTGGATGATAAGAGCGGCCCGATATTCGCAATCAATATTGGCCCTAGAATGGCTTATGAGAATCGGCTGAGCATCGTGTAGGAGTTCATTCGAGAATCGGCCAACAATAAGCCCCCTCAAGATTACCATCATTTGCACTCGAGCTTGGCCCGATCATCGACCGAGCCTTGAATGATAAGAGCGGCCCGATATTCGCAATCAATATTGGCCCTAGAATGGCTTATGAGAATCGGCCGAGCATCGCGTAGGAGTTCATTCGAGAATCGGCCAACAATAAGCCCCCTCAAGATTGCCATCATTGGCACTCGAGCTTGGCCCGATTATCGGCCGAGTCTTGGCGGATAATTCTGACCCAATATAGATCACCAAAATTGGTCCTGCACTGCCAAAAAAAAAATTAATTATTTTTGTATTGTAATTCGTCATTACCTGGTCTTTCGAAATGATTAGTTCGAAGAAAATATTTCACCCATATGGGGCTCGAACCTTGAACTTCCCTACTCATAGCCAAACACGTTGCCCCCATGCTACCGAGTGCTTGTAACATTTGAATCGCAGATATGGCATAAGATACCAAATGGATTCTCATCATTATTTGTATCACATAAACTATATCAATTAGTTAATATCATTGTGATAATTAGAGAGTGTTATCGAATGACATGTTATAGAATTTTCAAACCTAACCTATATATATATAATTCCTCTCTCTCTACCTTCTCTACTCCCACAACCCGTTAATATGTGTGTTGCAATAAAGACAGACCATTAGTTCATTAGTTCAAGTTTAATTTGAATAAATAAATATATTTAAAATGAATAATTCCAATAATGGAATGCAATAGGAAAAATTTGATCTCACGAAAAATCTAGTTAATTCAAATAGAAAATAAATAAATAGACGCGGTTAGTTAATAATAGTTAATACTTGGCCGAACATTGGTCTCGTATTGGAAAAACAATGATTGGCCAGTCTATACTTCGCCAAACATCGGCCTCGTATTGATAAACCAATAATGAACAAGTCTATACTTGGCCGAACATTGGCCTCGTATTGGCAAACCAATGATTGGCCAGTCTATACTTCGCCAAACATCGGCCTCGTATCGACAAGACAATGATTAGCGAGTCTACGTTTGGTCGAACATTGGCCGCGTATCGGCAAACCAATGATTGGCGAGTCTATACTTCGCCAAACATCGGCCGCATATCGATAAGCCAATAATGAACAAGTCTATACTTGGCCGAACATTGGCCTCGTATTGGCAAACCAATGATTGGCCAGTCTATACTTCGCCAAACATCGGCCTCGTATCGACAAGCCAATGATTAGCGAGTCTACGTTTGGCCGAACATTGGCCGCGTATCGGCAAGCCAATGATTGGCGAGTCTATACTTGGCCGAACATTGGCCTCGTATCAGCAAACCAATGTTGGTCAGTCAATACTCAGCCGAGCGTTGGTGTACAATTGGTTAATCGATCATCGTATCGCCAACATTGGTCCAAGTATTGGCCGTTACGATTCGATTGGCGAAACCTACATGGGTCTTACTTAAATGTATCGTTGAAGGTGTTTAGTATTGTTTTTATGGTTTCGTTTGCGGATATGATGTTTTGACCTGATAAAAATTCATGCGCTCATATTTTTCTTTTATGATCAATCTTTCTCACTGCCTTACCGCGTTTATATTTGAATTGGGTCATTTGCGCTTATGAATATGAATGAAAACGGTGCGGTACATGGTTGTAGGATAATATACACCAAACAATATTATAACTCGCGTACGAGAGGCAGAGACAGAATGAGAGCGGGAGAGAGAGAGAGAGCCGGGGGACGAATCTGTTTTTCCGTTATATCGTATGCGTAAATATTAATTAGCCTCACTTCGATTCATATGTTTCAATTATCAATTCCATGTGTCGTTATCAATGCTCAAGCCGAATTTATAGAAAGCGGGCGAATGTTAATCGTTCGCTCATCGGTTTTTCATTAAGGTAGTTCGGAAGAAAAACCGGAAGTCAAACTGACAATTTTAACGATTTTCATTTTTTTTTCTTTCCAATGTTTAAAATACATAGAATTTAATCTCATAAAAAAGTATTTTTATTTTGGTACCCATTAGAATGAAAATTTATAATGATTTTCATGAATAATTACAATCGACACTGTTTATTGAGCACTCGGTTGATCATTATCGACTTTACTAGTGAGTTCATGTTTTAAGCTGTTGGCAACGCTGCATAACCTCACTTTAGATGAATTCAAATATCACCTCTCAACGACTCGACCATGGAGCCTAGATACCAGGAGGTTCAGCGAGGCCTTTGAATTCGTCCCCAAAACGAGAACGAGAAATGATGGCGCTGGGGTGCTCCGGCACCTACATGTATATAGATATACGCTAAACATGCGTGCGATCTAAGACAAATCGCAGATGATGTACCTAACCCTCATTCGTGTTGAGGGATAACACCACTCTAGGATTTTGGAAAGACGTTTTCTTGCCTAAAAATACTTTGGTGTCATAAAAACAATATGCAATTAGTCCTGTAGCGATTTTTTAAATTTAAAGGTTCAATTATCGATTTGGGCGCAGCGCCTCGGAGCGCGCGCTGAGTTGCTCGTACAACTTTAAACGCGTTTTTCTCAAAACCACTTTTTTCCAACTGGGAAGGACGGATTACTCGACCACCTTTGCATGCATCGATTTGAAATTTTTATAGCAGCTTCACAATTACATTCTCTATGGGAGTACGTAGCCGTTTTTTGATTAAATGTAAAGTTTATTTTTTATAAAAAATTTACTGCTTTTTTGGCAAAAAATCGATTTATTTCTTTCAAAGTGCGCTATTTTTTCAAAATTTAAAAGCAAATTTCTAGGTAGTCTCATAGCTAATAATATATAAATTATCATTATTTTGGTTTTTGTTTCAGGTTTTATATTTTACGAGAAAACCGTTCTCCCGTGAAGCTATTTGTAAAAAAAAACACGTTTTTTTAGATGGGCTGTACCGCTGCCATTTTGAGTTTGAGTTTGAGATTTTTTCTCGCTTTTGCGTTTTTTTTCCGAACCGTCATGAGAAAATTATGAATCGGCGGGGTATTTCGACGTTTGATGTCACGATCGGTCTGTCGTGAGGTTAGAGACTCATCCGACCGCTTTCGACTCGTTGACCAATATACTACTATATATGTAGGTGCCGCTGCACCCCAGCGCCATCACTTCGACACATTTTCGGGGACGCTTTTTTTAGCGCCTTTGCATTGCCGCTGAACCTCCTGGTATCTAGGCTCCATGGACTCGACAAATGTCAAAACATGACATTACGTGTGAGTGGTCATTTTTTTTACAGAAAATTGATTTATCACGCAGATAAATAATAAAATTTTGATTGGGCAGTTTTTGAAGTTTGATCTTCAGGTAAATACACAGAACGAAAACGGAAAGAAATTTCAAAGTTTTCTAAATAAAAATGTTTACAGCCGTTCTTCATATGTATATTGGTATACGAGGTAATCAATTGAAAAAAAATTAAGGTCTGCAGTCAACATATTTTTATTCATTTTTTATCCTTCGTTTTATTATTACTTTTATTCTGTTCTTACTGCATTTAGCATGATCTGCAGCGGAGGCATTCGGCCACATTCATATCGCATTCTGCTTTAATTACCGTCTAGGAATTTCCCCTAGCAATCATAGCTGACGCTCCGATCACCGTTTAGAGAGAGACAAATGCCGCGTAGCAAAATTTAATAAATTATTGTGAAAAAATTACACGGTGGATCAGCTACAATCTTTGCAGGTGAATTCCGCATTAATCGAAGATTCGAATGATAAGTTTAGTTTTTTGGGTCAAACGACTAAATTTTACGTAAAGTTATAATTTCTGGTAAATTTTTCGGAGGTTACGTTTGAGTGCATGTATTTTGAGCCAATTTTCAACGTTCACATCTCGGAAATGGTACGGTGGAGTGGCTTAAATGTTTTTATTTCAACGTGGTTAATAACGTACTATCTCTTTTGCACAAAAAATTGAACGTTAAACGTTAGTCGATTTTTGAATTGTTTCTTCCGAACCACCTTAATCATTCATTGTACTTTATTAAAGTTTCAATTTCGCTCTAGCTTTTCGTGTAGCGAATTTCCCAGATGAAGTTGACAGTCATCGCATTAAAATACGATCTAGTCCCGTTTGCCGAGTATCAATGTGTAAATTGTGAGGTAAATCCAGCGTGATGAATATGGGAGGGCAAAATTGCAGCTCGAGCTAGGAACGCACGAAGTTGAAATATCTTAAATTAAGGGGGAAGATACCTTTGGGCGAAGAAAAAATGCGGTTTTTTATTATTTTTCTTTTTAATGAAAGATTTCTTTACCGTGTTTAGACTTAGGGTATGTTTTATCACTACCAATGGCTGTTAGATGGTGTATGTTTTATTAATCTTTAAAAATGGCAGAGGCACGTTACAGCCTTCTAAACGGGTTGCGGTGGATGTTGTCAGACGCCGTGACACGTAGCGTCGGCGGGATTAATCTGAGAAAAACCAACGAAGATGTTTCTTTCACGAACACTCATACGCAGAATATGAACCAATAAAAAATGAGAAATGATGAAAATCGACGAAGTGGCACGTTTTGAAACAAAAAGCTCGAATTTTCCAACAAAATGGCTACATTTTGCAGTAAAAAAACTTTTATTTTCAAAAACATTTAGGGTCATGTTCTAGACAATAAGATCAAAAAGATCAATACCAAATTTCATCAGAATCAGTCGATTAGTTTTTCAGCTATATGTCACACCAGTTCTGAAAATGAGGATTAGAAGAACGTGCCTCACCTCCGCCATTTTTAGGGGTTAATAAAAGAAAGACCATGTAACAGTCAAAAATAGTAATAAAACACACCCTAAGTCTCGAAAATGGTGAACAAATCTTCCCTTTAAAAAAATCATGAAAATCAACAAATTCTTTCCTCGCCTAAAGGTATCTTACCCCTTAAAGAATGATAGTGAGGATGGAAATTATATAGCTAAAACCGACTGGAAAAACAGGGAGAACTAAACAGTTATTAAGTTATATATAAAAATATTTAAACAAGTCGCTTTTTTCGCTCACCACTCAAGTTTAAGGGGTCTTCTCACTTTAGACGCTAAAAAGGCTATTTTCATTAGTTTTTTTTTTATAGGTTTATGTTATCGATATTGATATAAAAGTTCTTACACTTCATAAATACACTTTCGAAATAGATATTTAAAAAAATTATTCATTTAAGTCACTATTTATAGACGAAAATGATGGTTAAATAAATGTCCTAAAAAAATTGTAGGTCTACGCTGTTGATGAAATCTCGGAGATGGATCATCCGAATCAACAAAACGAAACAGTTTTAGATTCAGTATGTTAATAGCGACAGCGTATATCATACGATTTCTGACATACGCAAAAATAACAAAATGGCGGACATTTTTCGAAAAAACAACAACAAAAACTTTTATTTCACCGTTTTTGGCAAAAAATAGTAAATATGAAAATTTAAAAAAATCATTGTCATGCTTTATAGTTATAGTTGTAAAGAATATGTGGTTAAAATTTAACAAGGATCGGTTCGATAGTTTCGAAGATTTTATCAACAAGCCGTCGAAAAACGCTGTTTCTAGAAAAACGCGTTTAAAGTTTGTTTGGGGTACATAAATATATAAAAAAACATTTTTTAGTGTATTTCGAAAGTGTATTTATTAAGTTTAACAACTTTTATATCAATATTTATAATATAAACATATCAAAAAAATAATTAAAATAGCCCTTTTTAGCGTCTAAAGTGAGAAGACCCCTTAATGACGTTGAAGTTATCAGTAATTGAATGCAGCGATTTTTTAATTTATTTTTCATTCCTTTATTTTTATCATTATCCAAAGTCTTTCGACATTTCGTCGGCATTTGCGAGGCGTGCAATTTTTCTTATTTTTAATCTCGATATTTTTCGTTACAGTCGTGAAAAACCGGGGGTAAACACAATTGGTGAAAAAAAAGCCGAGAAAATTGAAAACGAGAAGCGACCTAACGCGTTATTTTCGATCGATCGATTGATCCTCGAGGCTTTTGCGTATCGTGAAGCACGGCAGCGCCTTGACGCAAAGAAATTAAAAAGAAAAAATTCGAAGGCATCGCCGTGTACTCTTTGTACAGTAAGTTGTTAGCGATAACCCAAAACGTGTCATTCGTGAGTGGGTGCGCGCGCGAACTTTTTGTGTTTTATCGAATACACCTGGTTGCGAAGAATCGGGTGATTCTCGCGAAGAAATCGATCGTGAAGAAAAGCTCTCGCGTGACTCTGGTACACGAGGATCATCAAGATGGATTACAGACTTTTGTCCAATAACAACAATAATTATCCGACACATCACCGTGAGTATACAAAAAAAAACATTCCTAATACAGTTCTTGTTATTATTTAATACTCATTACGTATCATTAGTCATTAGATATATATCACTCATTACAAATAACGTTAGGAATTAATCAATGTTGTCGCATTAAGGTAACTCTTTTATCTATAAAGCGAAGGAAATTGCAAGAGACAATGGGACAGAATTTGTGCTGTTTATTTGATTTATTCGGCCAGCTTCTCTGTGACTCGATCATTGCTGAGCAACTTTTTAAATTGTTATAATGCTCTTGAAGTTTCCATTGTTGGAATGCAACGAAAATTATTTTATTTTGTCTTTTCCAGGATCCAAAAAATCTTTTTTTCGCAAAGTTATATTGTGGATTGCTATATAGGTAAATAAAAAAATTATTGAGCGATTTTCGTAGATAAGAATTTTCTAATAGAAATTGGAGCAAATGAAGAAGTATAATTTTCATTGCATTCCAACGATGCAAACTTCAACGTCGTTTGTTATATACGGTACAGACGTACCGTAACCGTTGAAGCATCGCTTGAATGCAACGAAAATTATTTTCCAAATTTCCTCGTGCAGATTCGAGCTGCGAAAATAATTTTGTAGGATTTTTATTTAGCGATCGACAAACTAAATCTGCCAAATATAATTTTGGAATAATAGTGAAAATAAGAATGTTAAAAAGAATTTTCGTTGCATTCCAAGGATCCAAATTTTTGCTATCGGATTGTCATCCGATGCCAAGAATTTTTTATAGTTCTACAGATTTTTTTTACCATTTGAATACGGTACATTTGGGCTCACAAAATATCTTGTATGTTTTACAACTATCTGGTATCGCGCAGAAAACCATATTCGTGAATCCTATCTTGAATGTCATTTCTCGGAAAAAATATTCGGAAAAATATATAATTCCGAAATTTCAAAAAATGTGTAATGAAAAGTTATGTAAAGTACATCCTTTTAGTAAAAAATTAAGGTAACATCTACTTATCCGGTGAAACGTCATTCTTAAAGAATGATCTCTTTTCTTGCAGTTCCCGTACGGATTGTTCGCCCGATAGTTTTCCCTCAATTGTGATAACCTAATTTCCATCGTGTCGACCGATAATGATAATTACATATGGTGTTGAAGTTTTCATCGTTGGATGGCAATGAAAATCTTTCTTTATTTTCTCATCTCTTTATTCCAATTACTGTTCAAACTTTTCTTTTGTAGGTTTAGGTTATGGATCTCTAAGGAGCTTCAAAAATATTCCAATGATATACGGAGCCTTAATGTGCCAAAAAAATTGACAATACGAGAAAAAAAATATATTTCTGTTGCATTCCAACGATGCAAACTGCAATACCATTAGTACAGGCGTATTGTTTTCTTTCCGACTAATATTTATGTATTCTTCTTACCGTATACACTCAAATTCACGTACTTTTAATAGTCATTAATTGTGTCAATTTTCTATGCACTGTGTTGTCCCTTCTTTAATCGAAATATTTCGTTACTATTAATCCTATTCATGCTTGGCAAAACGAACGATTATTTGCGAGTGCTGAAGTATCGAGAAAAAAAAACACAAAAAGACTCATCTCTGTACATATTTTTAACAAAGGAACGTGATGGTACAGTCGCGGTGCTTCGTTACTTTTACATTTTTTATGTAATTATACTTATGTACTATGTACTTATACATTTTTTATGTAATTTATATACATATATATATATATATATATATATATATATATATATATATATAAATATACATTACTGTACCGCGCGCACGCATTCCTTACGGTCACATAAACGTACGTTTTCCTCCACTTGAGTAAAATTGTAAGGATGCTTTCCATCGTTCTTACTCTTTACGTAATCCTTAAATTACCGTATTGATTTTCTTCACATTGTTCAGCTATAGAAAACGTTTGGCAGGATTTTTCGAGTACGTCAGCTAATTGTGTGTGTGTGTGTATATTCTTGCGTGAGAAAGCGCTATTTATTATTACTATGCTGGCGTAACGATTTTATGGTAATTTGCCGATAATCTCGATGTATCGACCGTTGTTGTATTTAAATAAACGAGAGGCACAGTTGCGGTACTTTGCGTCAAGATTATCGTTCCTGATGCTTGATAATGCATACATTTCCCTCGAAAATATCGTAGCCTGTCACTATGTATACTTGCGATTATTCAATTATATTTATTCCTCGTTAATTATGATATTCGTTTAATGTGTCGTCTCCGATTCGTGGTAATATGTGTGTCAATAATCGTTCTCGTCACGATTGAATTTTTTCACCCCATCTGCCCCTTTTCGAACCATATATCGGCTTCACGAACACGACAATAATTCAGAGCCCGTGTATCTTCATTGCTTGACATTACTATCGATAATTAATAAAAATTTTCTCGTGGATTTTTTTTTGTTGTTCTCGTCCGTGTTTATCATCGTGCCGCTATGTCGTCGAGCGACCTCACGATCACGAGACGCGAAATGGTCTCTTGAGATAGTAATTCAAGTGGTCCTTGAGCCAATCGCTTCGTACAATCGGTTCTCGCTCGTCGAATTTACGATCGCGATTTTCCTTCCACGACGATCCTTTTCCTGCTCCTTGATTTTCATGTCACGGTGTGGATTTACATTTGTCGTCGCGTCCAACTGAGCTGAAATTACTTAAGAGAGGAACCTCCTCCAGACAACAGGTTTTTCAATAATTTTTTACACAAGAATTAAGAGCATTTATGGCAATAAATCAAATTACATAATAATATTGACGTTCAAATGAATACAAAAAAAAAAATTCACGAGTGAAAACAAAACAAAATGACGGTGCTAGAGGTGCTCGCACTTGGCTTGCGCCGTGGAACGCCCAGGTTCTTGTAGTTAACTAAAATCAAAGTAACAATTTTTTCCATTTAAATAAGTTATTCCGATTTGCATGAACTTAAATTTAACAAACAAAAAGAATTGAAAATCTGAGGACAAAAAGAAACACTTTTTTAAATACACAAATCGTTAAAAACAATATTTATTAAAATAATATATACGAAATGTTAGGTTTGTGCAAAGGCCGATAAGTTAAAGAATGTTTGTACAAAATTTCAAGTTGATCGGTTCATTACTTTTTGAGTTACATCCCACGGCACGGAAAAAACACGCTTCGAGAAAAACTCGATTGAAGTTTTCGTTCTTGAAAAGCAGGATTTATAGTGATTTATAATTAGCCAAGCTTAATCTACGATGCCAGGGCCATAAAGCAAGCCTTCTTCTAGAAAATCACTAATCTGGACTGCATTTTTCTCTTTTTGTGTGAACTGTTTGTGTGAAAACGAAAAACGATGGTTACACAGAAGTGCCCCCTATTATTCAAAAAGTAAACTAGCAAACTTGATGCTAAATCAATTTTTAATACAATAAAAAAAAATTGATATCTGGAGGAGGTTCCCGTATTGTTGCATAGGAATTTGAAAAAAAAAAGTTTATTTTTATTTTACTATTCTATAGACCCTACTAAATACGTCTGTGAAAATCGTTTGATGATACTCAGAAATGAAACTGTGCTTTTCAAAACGGCAACAGCGATATTTCGATAACCAATCAGATTTGGCATACACATTCAGTAGACTGTTTTCAACGTCGGTAGAAGAATTGACAAATAATGTTGTTGTTTTTTTAAATGTAACGCGTTGAATGATCAAAAAATTAAGAAAAACTGATAATCAAAGTTCAGCACGTCGCTACTTTTGTAATTTCTTTTTGCCGAATCAGGTAGCCAACATCGTAACACTCATACAGATTAAGAATATATTTGATTTTTTATCGGATTCATACACGGCCGCAAGACTGGTCGCCAATTGGGGACGTTTTCTGTGCGACGTTGTAAACAAACGTACCAAATTACATGATAATACATGTTTTACAAATTCATAACTCAACAACGTAAAAATTCAAAAACATTTGACTTCATGGTAGGTTTTAATAAAATAAAAAACTTATTATTTAAGTTTTCAAAAAAAAATAATCAGTGGGCTAGTTATAAATCAACAAAGCGTGCCAGACATCCCATGTAGGGTGATCGGTAGTGGCCAATGATTGGCCGATGCTCGACGCCAAGCCTGCCAACATTGGCACTCGAGCTTGGCCCGATCATCGACCGAGCCTTGGATGATAAAAGCGGCCAGATATTCGCAATCAATATTGGCCCTAGAATGGCTTATGAGAATCGGCCGAGCATCGCGTAGGAGTTCATTCGAGAATCGGCCAACAATAAGCCCCCTCAAGATTGCCATCATTGGCACTCGAGCTTGGCCCGATTATCGACCGAGTCTTGGCGGATAATTGTGACCCAATATAGATCACCAAAATTGGTCCTGCACTGCCAAAAAAAAAATTATTTTTGTATTGTAATTCGTCATTACCTGGTCTTTCGAAATGATTAGTTCGAAGAAAATATTTCGCCCATATGGGGCTCGAACCTTGAACTTCCCTACTCATAGCCAAGCACGCTGCCCCTATGCTACCGAGAGCTTGTGACATTTGAATCGCAGATATGGCATAAGATACTAAATGGATTCTCATCATTATTTGTATCACATAAACTATATCAATTAGTTAATATCATTGTGATAATTAGAGAGTGTTATCGAATGACATGTTATAGAATTTTCAAACCTAACCTATATATATAATTACTCTCTCTCCACCTTCTCTACCCCGACAACCCGTTAATATGTGTGTTGCAATAAAGACAGACCATTAGTTCATTAGTTCAAGTTTAATTTGAATAAATAAATATATTTAAAATGAATAATTCCAATAATGGAATGCAATAGGAAAAATTTGATTTCACGAAAAATCTAGTTAATTCAAACAAAAAATAAAAAGACGCGGTTAGTTAATATTAATAGAATTTTTCTGTCAGTGTAGGATGGTTCATAAAAATCGGCAGAATATCGCGTATGAGCTCGTTCGAGAATCGGCCAACAAAGAGTGCATTGATTTGGTAGTATATTTGTTAAGAATAATATCCAATGGACTCGTGAAAAGTATTTATCTCGTGTCTCAATGACTTCAACGCGAAACGATGAATCGTCAGTATACGAATTGCGGTTCGATCATGCGTTACTCGGCCGAACATTGGCCTCGTATCGGCAAAAACATGATTGGCGAGTCTATACTTCGCCAAACATCGACCTCGTATCGATAAGCCAATGATTAGAGAGCCTATATTTGGCCGAACATTGTCCTCGTATCGGCAAACCAATGATTGGCGAGTCTATACTTCGCCAAACATCGGCCTCATATCGATAAACCAATAATGAACACGTCTATACTTGGCCGAACATTGGCCTCGTATCGGCAAACCACTGATTGGCCGGTCTATACTTCGCCAAACATCGGCCTCGTATCGACAAGCCAATGATTAGCGAGTCTACGTTTGGCCGAACATTGGCCGCGTATCGGCCGCGTATCGGCAAACCAATGATTGGCGAGTCTATACTTCGCCAAACATCGGCCTCGTATCGACAAGCCAATGATTAGCGAGTCTATATTTGGCCGAACATTGGCCTCGTATCAGCAAACCAATGTTGGCTAGTCAATACTCAGCCGAGCATTGGCGTACAATTGGTTAATCCAACATCCAATCCAATCCAATCGACAATCGACAATCCAACGACGCCAACATTGGTCCAAGTATTAGCCGTTACGGTTCGATTGGCGAAACCTACATAGGATGCTACATTGTGCCGTAACATTCCTTTATGATGTGTAGAATCCGTTGAAGCTGTTGCTTTGCTTGTTGCAGCAAAAAGCCACGCTACATTTTTCACACACCGTTTGACGTTTTGACTTTTCTGAACTTTGAACAAATTTTGATCCAACTAACGCCATCCAGTTTGCATGAATTCCTTTAAAAAACTATAGAACGGTTCGTAGCCATTGTGTGACATTGATTTGAAAAAGGATTGAATGTCAATATGGGATTTCGTGAGGACTTAGAGGATTCTTTATAGAACTGTCACACGATGATATAAAGGGTTGATTCTTACGTATTATTGAAGGATCAATAAACACGTGCATTTATTTGTAAGTGATTTTTCTTAGATTTTCTATCCTCAAAATCACCGCTAAGACAGCGCTCTAGACAACAATACTGCCTCAATGGACTGCTGTTCTATCTCAACGAACACCCGCGATTCCTTAGCATATACGGCCGTCTTCCTTTTCGCACGGCAAACCTGTTAAAAAGACGTGATTATTTTCAAATCGCGACATAATAGGCCTCCGAAGTAACTCTAGTGGCGCAGCCCTTGCGGCGAGTTTTGGCAAAACTTGGATTGGTTTTCGTCTGCTAGTGCAGCATGCCGGTCGTCATTTAAATCAGGTGTTTGAGTGAATGACAGCACCGCGTGTGATGTTTACGTTGTGAAAACAGCGTTTCACGTCATATTTGGGATCGTTGACGCGTGTTTGAGAGAACTTTTCCCATCACAGTCCTTTTCTCACAAGCAACAATTTCGCGAACTTCCGATACATGATGACTATCAAAAGTTTTCTGCCTATATTACAACATCCTTTGTATACATTTCCGATGCAAACAATAATTTAAACAGAAATTTTGTTGTACGGCAGAAAAAAAATGGTGTGCAGCCAATGTACGCAATTCCATTATCATTCTCTTCTTCATATACCTATAGATATGCTTTTAAAGCGAAAGAAAGTCATGAGGATATATTGAAATTCGCAAGTAATCGTTATTAGTTTCATCACACTATTTTATTTTATTTACAAGCACATTCCATTCACAATGTGAGATCTACAATCGATGATGCTTGCTCAAGCCTACCTCTTTCGTGTTTGTGCCGGTTTGACTTAACTGCCATGCGCCAATCCAAGTTTTGCCACCGGCAGCCGTTGCGCGGCGCCACCACGAAAGTTACTTCGGAAGCCTATAATCGATCAACTTCCATTTTGGTCTGTAAGGACATGCATTTGTTGAGTTCAATGGCCGTGTCCGTGACGCGGAAATGTTACAGCGATGCATTGGAAAGAGTCGATCACCGAGGCGAAACGCGGAAAAACACGGTTTCAGACATATCCGAGTATAAATTTTGCTGCGGCTGCAATAAAGACCTGATCAGGCATCCTGATTTCGTTATCCGACCTTGATCAGGATATTTGATCAAGCCCTGATCATTTTTGAAACGCAATCCCTGACTTCAGCCTAATCAGGGTAAAAGATGAAGGCCTGATCAGGGTGAAAAATCAAGGCCTGATCAGGGTACAAAATGGAGGCCTGATCAGAGTAAAAAACCAAGGCCTGATCAGAATAAAAAACTAAGGCCTGATCAGTGCTTCATTTTTTTAAGGCTTCATCAAAGTGGAAAATCGTGGCCTACTCAGGATGATGAAATGAAACCCTGCTCAGGAATTCCTATTCATTCCCGAAATAAAAAGTACTACGAATATTCAAAATAGAAAAAAGTACGAAATTATAAATAATTCCTTAAATAAAGTAAAAATTGAAGTAAATAAAACAAAAATTAAATCAAATATAAATTAAATTAAATAAAAAATATTGGGTTGGCCTACGTTGTCCGGGCTAACCTGCACCCATTAATGTGATGCCATTGCTGTAGGTTAGCCCGGACACCGTAGGCCAACTGATGAATATGATGCCATCGGTGCACGTTAGCCCGTATAGCATAGGCCAACCGATGAATGTGATACCATCGGTGCAGGTTAGCCTGGGCAGAGTAGGCCAATCGATGAATGTGATGCCATCGGTGCAGGTTAGCCCAGACAGCGTAGGCCAGCCGATGAATGTGATGCCATCGGTGCAGATTAGCCCGGACAGCATAGGCTAACCGATGAATGTGGTGCCATCGGTGCAGGTTAGCCCGGACAGCGTAGGCCAACTGCTGAATATGATGCCATCGGTGCAGGTTAACCCGGAGAACGTAGGCCAACCGAAAAATGGTAAGTCGACTGCGTAATTTAGTCTGGTGAATGTGATGCCATCGGTGCAGGTTAGTCTGTACAGCGTAGGCCAACCAAATAGTGGTAAGTTGACAGCATAGTACAGTTCAGTGAATGCATCGTTCATTCGAAATGCATTTCGAATGGACTAACGTTCATCAATGGCATTACGTTTACTGAACTAAACCACGCTTGTCAACTTACCATCATTTGTTTGGCCTATCCTGTCCGGATTAACCAGCACATGATTATTTTATAGTCATGTGTTAATTTATAGTCATAAATTAAAAATAATTTCATAGTCATAGATTTAAACTAATTTATACTTATAGATATAAGAATTTGAAAAGTCTTTGACAAAAATTCATTGTTATACTAACTTATGTGTATGCCTCGTGCTTCTCTCGTGTCTCTCTAGCATTTGACAAGATGAGGTTAGGGACGTGTTTAGCGCAGAACTGTACAAGTCCAGTTGCTTGACTATCGCCTGATGCTAGCCGGGTCAGGCGAATTGTCTTGAGCCGTAAATCCAGTTGCCTGACAATAGCTCAAAGCTAGCCGGATCGGGCAACTGGAGGAGACCGTACATCCAGTTCCTTGACTATGGCCTGACACCAGCCGGACCAGGCAAATTAAGACATAACTTAAGTAGGGCCGGCGTGCTACAACGTGATTAGGCCCAGATGAAATGTCAGGCCAGCCTGACAATATTTCTACTTGGGTATAGGTCAAGCCACCAAAGAGTACGCACATTATAAACTTTTATTTCTACAAAAGTCAATTTTGATAATACACTTTGTACTTCTTATTTAAATTAAGCATTTTAAATGTTCCTAACATTTAAAAAAATAGAAATCTTAAGTAACAGTCTGGCAAATTATTTTAAAAAAGGCTTAAACTTAGAACTCGTCCCATGCGCACTTTTAGGGTGCTATGTTGCAAAGTGTACGCCGTGAGAACCTTCTATAGAAGCTAAGGGTGCGCATGAGAGCGAAGTAGTGGTAAGGAATAGTCGTAAGAGTGTACACTCTTTGGGTGCGTAATTTTACAAAATACGTGTTTTTTAGTCTATGGTTACTATCATTTTCGTAAGCAAGCAAAACGGTGACGTAACTTCTCAATAAAAACAAAATTTGGATCACGAATTTCAAGTAGAATAACATTCGTTGGGTGAAAATTAATCGCAAACCTTACAAAACGTGTTTAAAATAGTTGAAAAATAAGATCAAACACATGGAAAATCTATTATTAGTCATAAAATTGAAAATACATACCTTAACGGAGCGGGTTGTTGTCCAACACCTTGATGATGACATATGCCACTGACCGGCTAGGTGGTGTTGCCAACACAAGAAAAAATAAGCTAATTAAAAAGCACTGCGTAGCACTCTTTGGTAGCGTGCACTCTGTGGTTGCCCTACCCTATTCAGTTTATTTATTTACACTTAGACGCGAATTCAATCTTATCGGATACAGTGCCGGATTTATACTTTTCTTAAGTATAGGCCATTTGACTTTGCGTCGCCTCTCCTATCTTAATCAGTTTTGTTCTTTTTAATTCAAAAAACAAAAAGACGAAATAATCCGACTAGAAATGTTGCTACGGGGCAGACTAGAGCTGCATCCGGCATACCGTATTCCGTACCACGGCATGGTACAGACCGCCGGATCAGAGCTTTAGCGGGCGTGAAATGCTTTTTTGAATCCGGCCATGACGCGGATGTCGGTAACGTAACTGATCCGTATACATTTTCAGGCTCTGATCCGGATGCCGTATCTATGCCTGAAATGAAAAAAATTACGAATAAAAAAATTCTGGTCGTATTTTCGGTTTCCATATGCGTTATTTATGATCCTTCCTATACGATAACTGGAATAAAACGTATCCTGCCTCGTTGAAGTTTTTTATCTCCTCTCGGAATTGAACTTACGTCTTCTAATTCTAGAGCTGAGCGCGCTACCTATTTAGCCATTCCGAAACATGCGTAAACCTTCTTTTTTTCATTGCACATTTTTATCATTCTAATTCTATTCTAAACAATGTCAATAATTCTAAAGAATGTCAATAATTTTATTTATCGGATTGAGATTGCATCGCTGCAATGCAACAATAATTCTTTTTTTACCGGATTTTTTCTGCCTATTTAGGCTTTGAAAATTATTCACACGTTTTTACACATTCTTATTAGAGTGTTACGACAGTAATTTGCAAATAGGCTTCTGATGATGATATTGTAAAAAAAAAAATGATAAAAATAAACGAATGAACAGGGGAGAAAGAAGCGTTGCATTCCCACGATGCAAACATCGAATTTATTTTTATTCGTTCTTTGTACCTTGATTTTATGATGACGGCGTCCGCATGGACACCATATTACTTTTTATTAGAATCTTGCCGAAATTATGCAGGCAGCAACTCAGTTGTTTACTTTGATGGCAAAGACATGCACTTCGAAGTGCATGGCGGATCGGCACTGGATCTTATTATTAGTTATTAGCCATTATTAATGATTAGCGGTATTAGCCAACCTCGGAGCACGGATGGGAAAAGGAAAATCGATCAGGCCTTGGACAGGTAACCTTAACAGAGCCATATGAGGGACGCGTTGCAGGTCGTCTGATGTGGGCCTGATTAATGCTGCCTTCTTACATCGGTATCTGGGTACTACTGATCTGGCAGGCGTACGGCGCCGATCAGGCACAAACTTCGGCGCCCTAACAAGGTCCGCGCAAGATTACCTCATTCAGGACTGACCAGTTTGTCTTTATTACACCCGTTCTCCGGATTCACTGATCCAATAAATATCCAGCACAGATCAGGCGGGCTTGATTGGATCTATGGTATTTCGGACCTTATCTTCAAACATGCCTGATCAGCGATCCGGCTGCCGGAACAAAATTCCCAGTGGGGCCAATGACAACCCCATTCTGATGAGGTCACGCTCCCCCCCCCTACCCCCACTGTTGTTATTAGAGGCTTGACCTCAGTTATTTCGTCGTTAATCTTCCAAGATGGATCTGCACAATTTCGCTTGACCTTGCATCCTGTGTATCAATCACGTGCGATCCAGGGCACGTGTAAAATCGTTTAGGACGAATACAGTGCGGTTTCAATCGAGTTCAGGCAGAACGTGTGCCAGACGCGGTGCGTCAGAAGCGCAACTATTCAATGCTTTCCATGTTTTATACATACGTACATGTGTACGTATACGTACACAGATATATAGAGGATCACGTATATTCCCAGAATACATCGGAATATTCTTGCACCTCGTGAACGATTAAATGCTGGTCGTTAATAAATCAGTCGTAAACTGACTGCCTGACACCTCTTCGGCTCTCTCCTCTCTCGCCCTTTCTCTTCCGCTTCTCCTCCCTTTTACGCCCCCCTTCCCCTCATCGTGGTGTCTCTCTCGATCTCGCTGGCGAAGTGTTAGAGAGATGCCGCAGTAGAGCGCGCATCGCGGACGTGAATTGCTAAATCCCAGAGAAATTGTACCTCCCATATCTCGATGTATGGAGATATATGTCAACTTTCTCTACTCACTCTCCATTTTTTAGTTCTCTCGTGCCACCCACTGTTTTCCTTGAAATAGCTGATAATTAAATAACAGTTCATTGGTGCTCATTGGCAAAATAAAACGGATTCCTATAATATGATAAAGATTGTTTATGTATCAGAATAGAGGCGAATAGTATTGGACAATTCAGCGTTTTCATTGCCGTAAAACGAGGTTGAATTAACATTAAAGTGGTACGAGCGCGCAATCTTGTTTTCTATAGATTTTGTTCAAATTTTAACCAGACATTGTGCATATACATTATGCATATTTAAGTGAAATTTCAGAACAGTCGACTATTCCGATTGGGAGATAATGGGTTTTAAAATTGCAACTTTTAACACTGCAGGGTTGCATTGAAATTTAGACAGAATAACTTTCCGTAAAAAATATTTGTCCCCTATAATAAGAAGACATGCCAACACCGCATCCTTCCACGTATCCAATGATGTGAGTTTGCGCGGCATATTTAAAATAATACCGCAACACAAATTTTTATTTGGAAGTAATTTTTAATCGAACAAAGTTTTTAATTAGTTATGAATGAAGCAACAATTTTATTTGTAAATGAAGATAACATAAACAATATATAATATTAATATTTATAATGCAAATATTTTTTATGACAACATTTTTAACTTTAGGAACACGATAATTATTTTTTTTTTTCTCGAAATATTGAACAATACTGTTTCGTGGTATTGCCATATGTTTTCTTATTATAAGGGACAAACATTTTTTTACGGAAATTTGTTCTGTCTAAATTTCAATGCAGACCCTGCAGTGTTAAATTTGCAATTTTAAAACCCGTTGTCTCCCAATCTAAATAGTACACTGTTCTGAAATTTCACTCAAACATGCATAATGATATGAATAATGTCTGGTTAAAATTTGAACAAAATCTATAGAAAACAAGATTGCGAGCTCGCACTACCTTAAGGCCAGAGCCTGAATTAGGAGGTCCAAAAAAAGCGGTTTGTTTCGGAATTTTTTTTAGATGGGACAAAAACAGCGGGAAAGATGCAGCTCGTAATTCTTGACTGAAACAAAAGAACCAACAAAATTTTCAATCGTCATATATTTTTCTCCTGGGTGAATTTAAAAAAAGCTGAAAAAATCGTTAAATTATAACCTTTCTTAAGGTTGAAAAAAATGTGTTAAAAATAAAACACTTTAACGTGCTATAAAAATTATTTAAAAATACTTTTGGAACGACTTTTTTAATTCACTTTGAAGGTATTTTCATACTGAAGAAAGTAAACTTTGGTTTGATTCAATAGTTCGTTTAGCTTTTTTTGATATTACGCCCGCCAATTTGGAAAAATCGTGAAACTGAACACTGGAGAAAAGGCGCTTCAAAGTTTTCAATAGGAGGAAATATCAATATCAAATATCAATCGCTTCTCTGCTTTTGGCCTTGTATCTTCGAAAATATTTACAATTGGTCTCTGCAACTTTGTAAAAATATGGATAGTTTGTTTATCGACTTAAGCAATAAAAAAACCATTTTCGGACCTTTTTGTTCAGGGTCTCGCCTTAAACGTCACCGGTTGAACTCGTTTGTTACTGAGATTTTACGAGGCAAGTCGAGGCCCTTGGATTTCGGCTCAATACCACATACAGAAAGCTCCAAGGGTTGAGAGATAAGCGGGCAGAGCAATGTATGTCTGACCCTTGCTGAATGATTCAAGGACGGAAACATTCTACGGAACGAATCAGTTGTAGGGTTATACAGAAGGTGCCCGAAAGGTAACAACCCTGCTTATAAACCCCACAGGTATTGTTGACGAAAAAAATGTCAAATTCATATCGAGTCGCTTCGTTCTAATTCTTAAAATGCGCCAGTAATTTGTTCAGATCTTTTCCCATTCAAAAGTGTCAGGGCAAATTCCTCGGTCGCCAATCAGGATAAAACAGATTTTATATAGTTCAATACTCCAACACAATCGTAATTCTTCCCTATAATTATTCGCAATGAATATTAATCATCAGTTTTTGGAAGATGATCTTTTTAGAAGGTACATGTATACGTGTGCCTTGAACTACTCTTTTTGCATAGATTCAATTTTTTCTGCTTTAAGAATACTCCATTATTCGTGAAGAAGGAGGTATTTCTCCATAAGTGGTCGATGAGGTTTGATCTGAATCACAAAAGAAGCCGTGGTTCTTTTTGAAAACTGTTTTGAAGCCACCATATTCATTTGACTGTTATTTGTTCATTTAGAGCCTCAAACGACTGATGATGTATTCGCAGTTACAGTTCGGTTACCTACCACGTATCAGTATCCGTTCGATAAACGTGAGTCGCAATCGATGAATTTGGCTTGTTACGATTGGTGTATTATCGGGTTATCAGCTATTTTTCTCTGCCACACACTCGTCATAATTCCGATCATTCCTCATCCACGGCATTCATCCCTTGAACGGATTTTCTCATGTTTCGTATAGTATGTAAATTAAAATATACGCGCCACAACTAACACGATTTACTCTTCATGAAGTTTCTGTCATACTGCCGCCTCGATTGTGGTCTAGGTCTTTGACGTTTATGCAGGATTAACTTCCGCTCGCGGCTTCATCCGCGTTGATACACGCAGGAAATACAATTTTCCATACAAACTTTTACGTTCCATTTGACCCCCTTAGGAGTTGATTTTCGAAAAATCATCCTAAACCTGACTATGGCGCGCTGGGTTTCATCTAAGAGCACCTCTACACCGTCTAAGAAATATGCATTTCAAATTTGACGTTTCTATCTTCAACGGTTTAGGCTGGGCGTTGTCTATATGTCAGTCACGGGACCATTTTATATTCGTATATAAGTTAACTTCCGAAAAAATGATCCAAATTAGCTTTTTGGCGAATAGCCTATTTCCGGTTAATCATCATTCATAGATGATTATTTCGATGATTTTTGAAGAAAGATTTTATTGGAATGTAGCTGGTTTCCGATGTAACGCAGCTTCGGCTGATCCACATTAACCCTACGTTGACACACTGGGTCATTGCGACCCGGACGAATTTGAAATAAAATGCTGACTTTCGCAAAATGGAAAGTTTTCAATAATTTTTTACAATTAAATTTTATACTTTCCGAATTTCAATTATCCAGACATATTGAGTGATGTTTTACGGGGTATCCCTCTCTGGAAGCCCTATTTAAAAGGTCAAAGTGATGCATTTTTTTCTGCTAACACATTAGTTGGAATACATTCATTTTTTCCCAGCATGTTGTACACATGTTTGTGGTTACAATGTCATTTTTTTGGAAGAAAATCTTTCAAAGTGTTCGTGGTGCTGCAGTTTGCGTTGCAGTCCTCCAGCGGCGAGGCCCGAAACGGCGGGATCTCTAGCAGGCTCAATTGTAATCCGAAACGAAAACAAAACAATGTTTTCTTCAAATATATCCAACTGGCTATGGGTTCACGATCCACTTTTCGAAATTACGATCCTTCAGCGGCGAGGCCCGAAACTGCGGGATCTCTACCAGGCTCAAATGTAATCTGAAACGAAAACAAACAAAGAATTTCTTGAAATATATCCAACTGGCTATGGGTTCACGATCCACTTTTCGAAATTTCGAAAGCTACGAAAAATGACAGCTTCTCCAAAGAAAACCTCTTTTCTTTTTTATCTCTAATTTTATCTTATCTCTTTTCTATCTTCCAATTTTATCTTCAAAAAACAGCATGCTGAAGTCATTGTTATTAACAAATGGTTCATCCAATTAAAAAATGCTATCGCGAACCGAAAATTACTACTGTTTGAACGCTAACTGTGCAAATTCGAGTCAATAGTGTGATAGTTACGCAAGATATGAATCCCGCCGTGTCAAGATATGTAGTGTCGAGATAATCGCGTTCAAACTCTACGGATCGCGATAAACCCGACGCACACTGTCCCACTAAAATAAGTGTAATTTCGTCAATTTTTAGAATTTCACGGTCCGGTTCGTCTTAAAATATTCTTAAAAGTTCACACTATAACATTACGTGAAAAAAAAAAATGATTTTTTCAAGTTTCCAGAAAGGGCTACCCCCTTAAAGTGTATCCCGAATTATTTGCAATGAAAACCGACTGAAGGGTTGTTGATGGCAGGTGGATGAAGAAGTACCATCCAGGTCGAATTGACCCAGTGTGTCAAAATCGTTGCCGAATATAAGTGTGTCAAGGAAGGATTAACACGACTTCATTATAAGGCTGGCTCGATGGCAATCTAGAAGGCTTGATTGCTATGAGTTTGTAGCTAAAATGGTCTTAAACGATTGGCGGACATAATCCTGTTTCACAGCTGTCTCTTTACGATGAATAATCGTGCTTATATCGCGCCTACTACGAAACAGACACGAGCACGTACACACATCCGGGTTTAGCGAACGCGCTAGTGCGCCCCCGCGTCATATTCCGAACGCGTGTGCTGCTGCACCTCCCTGACAATGAGTGTGTCTTGATGACTTTCGCGTGTCGCAGAAAGTGCACGCCCACTCTGGGCTTATTAATTAAACGATGCCCACACTCGCTTTGGCCAGCAGACACGCGCTATTCCCAGGCCTACGCGTTTGTAGCAGAATTATAACTGTTTCATTACAACCCGGACATTTTTTTTTTCTTAGCCGCAAATATCTGCTGAATTGCTACTTTATTTATGATAGTTTTCCGGCTGCCGCAGCAATTAAGGTCGTTATGGGGTCAAGTCAACGTGTTACCACCGAACTGAAGTTTGTCCTGGACCTTTATAACCACTTTGCTCATCCTGTGCAGTTTGTATATAATACGATCCTCAGTACCGTTTTTTGGAGAAAAAAATCGACAACTCTTCGTATTTCGTGGGCTAATTATTACATTATGCTTATGGAAAACGCTCGATCATGTTTCAGTACACTTTTAATATCTGCTAAGTGAATGTTACCACGGAGCTGAAAAAATAGGTACGGTTCGACTAATTATCTTAAATGCTACCTATCTTATCGGTATTCGGTAATTATGCCCGGGAACCTCGAACTACTCGGTCAGGATAATTAACAACGAATATTATTGGTACTTATCCTCTTAATTAGTAATAATTACTTAAAGTTAATTTGACAACTATGTTCGGAAATTATACATTTGTAGACATTTCCAGGCAAAGACAATATAACGCGGATATTTTTTCATACATACATTTTTTTTTAAATATCGGAAAATTATTAAAGTTTTTGATTTCTTCGAGATTATAGACAGCTTTTGTACACACTTTTTCTTTTCGGCGGATTTTTTTTACTCGAACCGATATTAATTTTTGACAGATCCTCGGGCCGATATTGAGATTACGTACGGGGCGCATATGTCTCTAACTTCGCGACACTTCTGCCAACCTGGGCATTGTGATATACCACGATTTGCGACGTTGCTAATTCTTTTTGCGTTAATTGAGCGAGATGAAGTTATAGAAAATAATTATACAAAGTAATGAAACGACTTAAATCACCGAATGTTCAAAAATACATATTTTTGCAAATAGATGTAGAAAAATAGTTCGAGAACGCACATTTACAGGGAGGTACCTGAGTAAACGTCGGGAAAAACAGGTAAACTTCGGGAATTTTTATCGCAAAAACTAATGTTTCGATTGGATCCGGATTTTTTTATTGGAAAACATGTACATTGAGGTATGTTTAGGATTTTTTTAAAATACAATTGTCGACTGGAAGCGATTCAAACGCGATTATCTCGAAACATAGTTTTCAAAGTCGGTGCCAGATGTATTTCGAAAACGGCTTGTCCGATTTTGCCAAAATTTGGATACAATATTCTTCGATAGTTTTTCTCGTTTGCCACGTAGAGGTTTTTCATTTGATTGAACCATTGCTTTTTTATGCAATGTGTATGCAATTCAAAATCGTCGGACATTGCGAACGAAAAACGAATGTTAAATTAAAACGGTCGCAATTCCGTCAAAAATGAAAATTTCGAAAAAATCCTACGTGGCGAACGAGAAAAACTATCGAAAAATATTGTATCCAAATTTGGACAAAATCGGACAAGCCGTTTTCGAGATACATCTGGCACCGACTTTGAAAACTATGTTTCGAGATAATCGCGTTTGAATCGCTTCCAGTCAAGGAATTACATTTTTTTAAATCCTAACCATACCTCAATGTACATATTTTCCAATAAAAAAACCCGGATCCAATCGAAACATTAGTTTTTGAGATATAAATTCCCGAAGTTTACCTGATTTTCTCGCCGTTTACTCAGGCACCTCCCCTTAATGTGACGATTATTCGAAAGCTGACAGTTGGTAACAGTCAATCGGCTCCGTGCATAAGCCCCCCTCCCCCCCCCCTCGTACTTCACCCCGACGGGTAAACCCCATAACAACCTTAAATTTGTTCTAGCTTTTTTCTTTATTGTTGTCGATATTTCTTTGGCGTGACCTTTATCGAGACGTACGTAGACATTTTTGTCCGACGTCATGTCTCTTGAACACTTATGTAAGCCAGGAATGTCGAGTTTTTGCTGGAATTGTAAAGAGCCGCGATCCAATTACCGATCGCAAACGTAACACGTGCCATTGCTCGCTGCAAGGATCGGGTTTATTGTGCAAGCGTAAATGTATCTGCCATTGAAACTTACCAATCGTACACCTCACGTGTACGACATTCTTACACCGGCATTGAACGGTACGAAAATTCATGTCTCACATCGAGCACACGTGCTGGCGGTGTATACTCGAATTGATTTTCTTCAGTTCAACTTGGCCCGCATGACTTTTTCATGAAGTTCTTTCTACTCGATTCTCAAGGGCGTGATTCAAGTGGCATTTGAGAAAAGTTTCACGTTGTCTCGTAGGACATTGAAAATTTTACTTGACAGTCATTGGAAATAAAGACGTAAGATCGTAAGTTGGTTGCACCATATTGCATTCGAATATTTTTGTTTATATGTTATTCGTTTTTTTTTGGCAAGAGTACGATATCCGGGGTGCCGAGATTTGACGGTGTATTTAGAGTTACCGGCTCAAAATAAACAAAATATGAAGAGTGGTAAAAGTTAATATTTCGCTTATTTTGCGTTAAAATTCGAATTTTTCGTTAGTTATAAAAAATTACGATTTTTTTCGAATTTGAAAATTCCAAGGAACATCAGGGATGGTAACTTGGAAATATATAGTTTTAACAGTGTCTCGGAAGGCAAAAATGTATTTTATATACCACTACCATGCTTTTCTCGCTTATAGGTGCGACTAGACAGAGAGTAAAGTAGTTGTTTTAATCTCTAGGAGTCTGAAGAGGGATTAAACGTATACGGTTCATCTCTCTTCGGACTTGTAAGGCTCCAAGTTTATGTAAACTATATCGTTAAGTCATTTGGTGTAGTAATTTTATGGAACAATTTTTATTGTTATAAATAAACAAAGAACATAAATAAATAAAGCATTGTCATCTCAGAATTTATGTTAGAAGTCATATAAATACTAGGTTTAATGGTATTTATATGATACCACAAAACGAACCCAAACAAACCCAAACCCAATCAAATAAAGCATTGTAATCTCAGAATTTATGTTGAAAACTGTTATAACAAAAATTTGAAAATTTATATGATAACACTAAACAAATCGAAACAACCCCAAACCCAAACAAATAAGGCATTATAATGTCTGAATTTATGTTGAAAATCATATAAATACTACGTTTAGTGGTATTCATATGATACCACTAAACAAACCCGAATAAAGAAAAACTTTTTGAAGCTCGCCCGGTAAATTTCTATTATTTGTGATAAAACAAAGACATTGTACCCATGAGCCAACAACAATCGTTGAATTTTGGCGTATTTCCACTTACCGCTAAAAGCGCTCATAACTCCTTAAGGGAAAGAAACGGAAAATTTTGTATTCTTGAAATTCCCATTATTTAGGTTGAAATATCAAGAACCAACGGTCAAAACTTGGCGCCCCGGATATCGTACTATCCCCGTTTTTTGAGGGGTCTTCTCACTTTAGACGCTAAAGAAGGCTATTTTTTTGATAGATTTATATTATAGATATTGGTATAAAAGCTGTTACACTTAATAAATACACTTTCGAAATACATTTAAAAAAAAATTTATGTACAGTAGAACCTCGATTATCCGAACCAATTGGGACCGAGACTAGTTCGGATAATCAAAAGTTCGGATAATCGAAACGTGGGTTATTTGGGACGGGATCATAAACAACACCTTTTTACATAAAAACAGTACATACATATATGCATGTACTGTTTTTAAACGTATATGTATGTTCCTTAAGGGTACATACAAAAAACCCACGTTTCGATTAGCCAAACTTTTTATCCGAACGATTTTATAAAAAAAATATTTAAAAAGGCATTCGACTTTTGGGTTTTTTGGGACGAGTTCATAAACAACAACCTTTTACATAAAAACAATACAGTACATGTCAAATTTTAATATATATGTATGTACTGTTTTTATGTACATACATATATCAGGTGTTAAATATATATATATATATATATATATATATATATATATATATATATATATATATTAAATACCTGAAAAAAGTCGAATGCCTTTTTAATATTTTTTTTATAATATCGTCCATTTTTTAATTGACGAACGGCCGTAACGCGTTTTTGAGCGGCTAAGTCTCGCAGCCGTTTGAGAAGGAGAAGTTGCGTTGGGTTGCTCATTGTTGCTCACGGCAGTGGCAGCGAGCAACAACGTATCTTTCGCGCCAACGTTCGGATAATTGAGCGTTCGGATAAATTAAGCCATCGTTCGGATAATTGAGGGTTCGGATAATCGAGGTTCGGATAATCGAGGTTCTACTGTATTTATGTAACCCAAACAATTTTTAAACGCGTTTTCCTCGAAACAATGTTTTGTGACGGCTTGTTGATAAAATCTTCGAAAATGTTGAACCGATCCTTATGAAAGTTTAACCACATATTCTTCACAACTATAGCTATAGCGCATATCAAGGATTTTTTTAAATTTGTATATTTACTATTTTGTTTTGCCAAAAACCGTGAAAAAAACTTTTTTTTGTTTTTTCGAAAAATGTCCGCCATTTTGTTATTTTTGCATATACCGAACATCGTATGATACATGCTATAGCCATTAACGTACTGAATCTAAAACCGTTTGATTTTTTTGTTTCGGATGATCCATCTCTGTGATTTCATCAACAGCGCAGACCTACCATTTTTTAGGACATTTTTTTAACTACCATTTTCGTTTCTGAATAGTGACTTAAATATACCAAAATATTTAAAAAATGCTTTTCGAACGTTTATTTATTAAGTGTAACAACTTTCATATCAATATCAATATCTATAAACAATAAATATAAACCGATCAAAAAAATTAATGGAAATAGCCTTTTTTAGCGTCTAAAGTAAGAAGACTCCTTAAAACGAACAGTCGTATGAATACACTACATGCTGATGATTGAAACTTATTTATGAAATCAGCGCGTTAAAAGAAAAGGTATCGTGCGTAGGACCTATTTTTTCAATCACGTTTGAACTTTGCGACGCGCTATTCTCCGAAAAAAAAACTTTTTTCATCCTTGGGTGCACCTTTTTGAGCAAAATTCGAGGAAATATGAACAACTTTTTTCTCAATATTGGGCAATAATGCCCAAGAAAGATTAAAAATGTCATACTTCGAAGAAAAAAAAAGAAAGGGCCTCGTATTTTCTAGACTTTCTTGTTGCTAGTTCGGGAGTATGGCGCAAAAGTTGCCATACCCGTAGGTATATTATAAATATCCTGCAAAGTTGCATTGCTGGTGTACGAGGCTCGACCACGCTGCGATTCCGTGACCCACATTAGTTTCTCGCAAATCATCATCGACCGCGCATTTATTTTATGTGAAATCTATCAACCTCGATTTATTTAGGTCGTTTTTTCCCTTATGCTTCGTAATCTTTTTTGCCGCTAGGTTTATTTTTCAATCTTCTGAATGCAATTCACACAGAAAAAATATTTACTTTTTCGTTTACGTAAGACCTATTGGCTTCGTCAGATTTCCAGTTCGCCTCATTTATTCAGCAACGCTAAACGTTCTTTTACATCCTTAGTTAATATTTTTTTTAAGCTTACGGTAGACCGACCGCGCGCTCGTGACTTCTATAGATTTTGTTAAAATTTTAACCAGACATTGTTTATATCATTATGCATGTTTGAGTGACATTTAAGAACTATCGACTATTTAGATTGGGAGATAAAGGGTTTTAAAATTGCAAATTTTAACATTGCAGGGTATGCATTGAAATTTCTACAGAATAATTATCCGTAAAAAAACATTTGCCCCCTATAATAAGAAGACATATGGCAACACCGCCATCGTTCCACGTATCCAATGACGTAAGTTTGCGCGGCATATTTAAAATAATACTGCAACACAAATTTTTATTTGGAAGTAATTTTTAATCGAAGAAAGTTTTCAATTAGTTATGAATTAACCAACACTTATTTGTCAATGAAGATAACATAAACAATATAAAATACTAATATTTATAACGCAAATATTTTTTTATGATAAAAGTTTTTAAGTTTAGGAACAGGATAATTATTATTTTTTTCTCGAATAATTCAACAATACTGTTCTGCGGTGTTGCCGTATGCCTTCTTATTATAGGGGACAAATATTTCTTACGGATAATTATTCTGTCTTTACTGAACGTTTTTAGCAAAACTGAATATGAAATGCAATCCAAACTTTTTTCACTCTTTCCCTAACTAGTTTGCTATCTAAACATAATTTATTTCAATATTTTTAAACACAATAGGATGACCTGACTTCCGGCCAATGCAGACCGTGCAGTGATTTGTTTTATGATAAAACTTTTTAACTTTAGAAACACGATAATTATTATTTTTTTCTCGAAATATTCAACAATACTGTTCTGCGGTGTTGCCATATGCCTTCTTATTATAGGGGACAAATATTTCTTACGGATAATTATTCTATCTTTACTGAACGTTTTTAGCAAAACTAAAATAGGAAGTGCAATCCAAACTTTTTTCACTCTTTTCCCAACTAGTTTGCTATCTAAACATAATTTATTTCAAAATTTATAAACACAATAAAATGGTACGACGAATTATGTGACCTGACTTTCGGCCAATGCAGACCCTGCAGTGTTAAAAGTTGCCATTTTAAAACCTATTATCTCCCAATCTAAATAGTCGACTGTTCTGAAATTTCACTCAAACCTGCATAATGAGATGAACAATGTCTGGTTAAAATTTGAACAAGGTCGATAGAAATCAAGTGCGTGCTCTCGTTCTGCCTTAAGTGCCGTTGCACATATTTTACTCACCATCGCACACTTGCCAATTAAGGCCTTAGGCCACTCTAGAGGCCGAAAAAATAGCCTTTTTGGGGATTTTTTTTCTTCAGAAAAACTACAAAATAAATCGAGATTACAAAAAAGGGTGTTTATCATACATATCAGTGAATTTATACAATAATTTTTCTGAAGCAATTAATTTCAAAATGGCGGCTGTGCAGCGTTTATCTCAAAACTGCATTTTTTAACTTGTCTGGCAACATAACTCAGACAATTTTCAACCGATTCACTTGAAATGTTGAATGTATCTTGAAAAATACATTGTCTATGGAAGTGCGTAGGATTCTTTTTTATATTTCATAGTTCATTTGTCATTAACAATTATGTGACGATATTTAGGAAAATTTTTGGAAAGTGAAAAATTTCGTCAAATAATTGTTAATAACAAACGAACTATGCAATATAAAAAAAATCCTACGTACTTCCATAGACAATGTATTTTTCAAGATATATTCAACATTTCAAGTGAATCGATTAAAATTGTCTGAGTTATGTTTCCGGCCATTTAAAAAAATGCAATTTTGAATTAAACGCTGCACAGCCGCCATTTTGAAATTAATCGCTTCAAAAAAATTATTGTATACAGTGACTGATATGTGTGATAAACACCCTTTTTTGTAATCTGGATTTATTTTCTAGTTTTTCGGAAGAAAAGAAAATTCTCGAAAAGCCTACGTTTCCGGCCTTGAGTGGCCTAACCCCTTAAGCTGGGCAGTCGTACAGCCAATTAAGGCCGCCGAGTCTTATTGCAAATGAAAAATAAATGCTATTATCCTTATGAAAAAAAAAAAAAATCTCGGCGTAATATTTTCATTCGCTTAAGATAAACCATGATGGAAACAAATCCATTGATCTTCATAAAAAAGATCAGTGAAAGAAACTTTTTGTAAACTTCGTTAACGCTCATTTTTCACGTGTCTGACCAATAATGGTGTTATCCACTTTAGGATCATTCTCTGATATTTCTCCAGCTTGTTCGTCGACTTTCCATTACTTTTTTGCGGTCCTATTGTTCCTACTCACTCTTCCCCTCCCACACGCTCACTTTCTCTCTCCTCTCTCTCCCCTCTCGTTATTCCTCATGCCCTCGTCTCATTCAGCTAACCCCACCAGACACCTTAATTAACCACGTCACTGGGTCAAACGAGCTGAATAACGATCTTCTTGCGTGATGAGATGGTCTCGGCACTTTTATCTGATCCTCCCCCTCATGGGCAACGATTCTTAAGTTTTATTTTTCTCTCTCCTTCCTCCTCCCCCCCTCTCTCTCGCTTGTCTTTTTTGTTTTATTTCATTCTCACTCGACGCTAACGGAGATTGGCCCCCCGTGATATCAAGTTATGGCTCATGATTACAACCCTCGGTACCGCGACCGTTGTCCTTTATTTATGCATACGCTTATTGCTGCTCCTTCTCGTTTCGCCATTCCACTTCCTCGTGGGTCGTAATACAGACTGACAGCGTGCACCAAACATCTTATAAACCGAGGGCCCGGACTGCGTCTCTATTCTATCTTCGATTGCAGCTCATAGCGCTCATTTGGCGAAAAAAAAATTGGTAGTCACCATGGACTTGTACGAATTTTGGTTGTCAAGCAACAGTATTTTCTAGACGACGTCTCGTTTTTTTTTTCACTCGGAGTTTTAGCCAAAAACTCATTTACTGGTATTAAAAAAAGTGCTATTATATTTTCCACCAAAAACATCGATCTATTTTGTAAAATACGAGGAGTCTGGAGGCGTTCGTGCATTAAGGCAACACGAATGTAGAATGTTAAAAAAAATTGATTTTTTGGAAATTGGCTCAAGAGATGCTTTGAACCATCTAGAATGAGGGGAAAAAAGTTTGGTACCTGTAAAGCAAAAAGGTCCGCTGGCCCGTGTACAAGACGTCGACCGTTTTTCTCGGAACACAATTTTTCATAACGGCACGCACGATACCTCCAACAATTTTCATTCATTTCACTTTAAATTTTGAGCACATCTTTAAGGGGTCTTCTCACTTTAGCTGTTATAAAAAGGTTATTATCATCCATTTTTTTTGATAGGTTTATATTATAGATATTGATATAAAAGTTGTCACACTTAATAAACACACTTTCGAAAAACATAACAATTTTTTTAATGTATTTATGTAACCCAAACAAACTTTAAACACGTTTTTTTTTCGAAAAAACGTTTTTCGACGCCTTGTTGATAAAATCTTCGAAAGTACTGAACCGATCCTTATGAAATTTTAACCACATATACTTTACAACTATAGCTATAGAGCATATCAAGGACATTTTTTCAATTTTGATATTTACTATTTTTTGCCAAAAAACGGTGAAAAGAACACGTTTTTTTCGAACAATGTCCGCTATTTGGTTATTTTTGCATATATAAAAAATCGTATGATGTGCGCTATAGCCATTAACATACTGAATCTAAAAACGTTTGATTTTTTGTTTCGTGTTTAACGTGCTAAAAAATTATTTGAATAGACTTTTCCAACGACTTTTTCAATTCACTTAGAAAAGATTTTCATATTGAAGGAAATACACTTTGGTTTAATTCAATAGGTCGTTAATTTTTTTTGCTATCACGCCTGCCAAGTTGGAAAAATCGTCAAAACGAAAACCGGAGAAACCGCGCATCAAAGTTTTCAATAGGAGGGAATATCAATGTCAAATATTAATCGCTTCTTTGCTTTTGGCCTTGTATCTTCGAAAATATTTACAATTGGCCTTTGTAACTTTGAGAATATGTTCTTGGATATTTTATCTATCGATTTAATAACAAAAAAAAAAACTATTTTTCGGACCTTCCAATTAAGGCTCCGGCCTTCAATGCGATGTTGAGTCACGATATTTCACTCTGTACTTTTAGTCAAATCGATATTGCATTCTGTATTTTGAATCACCTGTGGCAGGTGATTAAATTTAAGGTTTAATCAACTTCCTCGTCGACTTCTATTGTACGCACGCTGACATTACTCGTACTATTAGTTTTTTGTGGTAGTTAGGGTCAGAGTGCGATCAGTGGTTCATTTTTTTTTAGAGGTCTATAGCTGCTTAACCGTTCACACAATCTCAATGAAACCTTGACTAAACGCGAGGTGTCTTCAATGGCTTTATTTTGCTGAAAGACACTGAACGGCCTAACCCAATAGATATTGAGATAATAAGCATTTTTTTAAAGTGCGATTTGTTCCAGTGTGTACTTGGGGGTGTACACAGTGAAACATGCCTAATATCACAGTCAAACAAAACTTCAAAATCAAGCAAAATTTGAAGACAATTACCCTGATCCACTGTACGCTTGTAGGTAATGGATTGCGTTTCTCTATACAATGGGGAGTATTGTACAGTAAACTATCGAAAAATTAATTTAAAAAAACAGTATATTATGAAATCAATCATAATCATTTGTTGAATATTAATCAAGAATGAGTACCTACCTAATGAGGTACTACCAGTACCTATCTAAATCACAACGCGAAAATATTCATATTATGACCTCTGTGTACTTCGAAAAATTGAGCCACTGTGTACTTCTTTTTTTAGAAAGCGGGTACTGACAAGTTTTTTATTTTTGTTAGGTCAACAAACACAATGTTCAAATACCTCAATAGAGGTCTCTCTCTCTCTCTCTCTGGAGGAGCGAAGCCCGAAAAAAATGTATCACTTTCGCTTTCAGTCTTTTTGGAAGTGGTCCCCCATGGAAATTTATATACGCAAAAATATACGGCAAATTTATTTTATTAATAATTGTAATATATGTGAAATGTATGCCATATATTGAAAATATATGTTGCATATATGTGCCAAATTCTAATTTTCGTAACGTTTTTATATATGACATGTATATGCGTGGTATTACTGTATATCACTGTACCATATATCAATGATATATGTGGCATTTACCCTGCATATATACCACATATATTTAGCATATATGTTGCATACACACTGCATGCATACCACATATATATTGCATAAGTGGTACATATATGTCGCAAACTATATTGAAAATATACTTACAATGTACTCGAATTAACCTCAAAATATACTACAAATATATTTTAACTGTACTCGACTTATAATTGAAATATACATTAAATGTATTTAAACTACATCTAAAATATACACGACATATCTTCATACTCCGTTAAAAATATACTTGAAATATGTTCATACTACATTTAAAATACTATTGAAGTATATTCAACGTCTATTTAAGATATACGTGAAATATATTTAAAATAGACTTGAAATATTCTTAAAAATTTTGTTATGACGTTATTTACATCATTGCACCCTTTTACGATATTTTTCCTTGTCATTAATTACGCTTATGGTGTTTGCGGTTCAAATATATTAATGGTTCAAATTTAAATTATATCAGACTCTTACACGCCGTAAGGTGGTTTCGAACCCGGGACCTCTGAGTGATGAGCTGGGACGTTCCCCACTGAGCTAATTCTACTTGTTAAATTAACTTTCGTATCGTCTGCATATCGTACAATACACAATGTTAGTTTATTGAGAAATGTGTGGATTTACAAGGGTAACTTACATTGTAGGATCAATTACTTAATTGCGTTCGCATAGAGAGTGATAATCGAATAGAATTACGAGATTACATAACCTTGAATTTTTTTTGTCCGATCATTTATTCCGGCTAGTGCGGCTACGTCTTCGCGAGATACCGACTTGAAGATTGTTTTTGATTTGCAACGTCATCTGTTACTCAACTTACTTAACCAACCATATTTAAAATGTATAAAACATACATTCAGTTTGTATGTTTGATATATTTAAGATGTATCTTAAATGGATTTATATTTATATATCGTATAGGTTTTACTATTGCCCAAAAATATAATTGGCATATCCAACTTGTCGAACCAATTATATTTAATACATGTTTTATATATTTTTCGATATATTTTTTTTCATTTGGGTGTATATATTGTTTATATGTAATAGTGTACTTTAACTGTAAATTAAGTTTAACTGTAACAGTGTTTGTTCACAGCATATATATTTCTTGTCAGGAATATGTATCAAAAATGTATGCGTCATATATGCGCATACATTTTTGATATATTTTTCTGGCAAAAAAATAGATTGAAAATATATCGAAAATATATGGGTCATATATGCGTCATATATTTGGTGCATATATACTGAATATATTTGTATTATTCTATTTTTCGTCACTATATATGCGACCGATATATATATATATATATAGCATATATTTTCTGCATATATTTTACATACATACATTTCCATGGGGGATGTTAACTTAATAGTATGGGTATATATAATACATATTAGAAATAAATATGCGATTTATGGGTAACATATACAGTGTTTATACACAGCATATATTTCTTGTCAGGAATATGTATCAAAAATGTATGCGTCATATGTGACGCATAAATGACACGTATATGAGTCATATACGACGCATACATTTTTTATATAATTTTCTGACAAAAAAATATATCGAAAATATATGCGTCGTATATGCCTCATTATATGCATCATATATAGTGTTTATACGTAGCATATATTTTTTTGGTCAGAAAAATATATCTAAAATATATGGGTCATATATGCGTCATATATTTGGTGCATATATACAGAATATATACGTATTATTCTATTTTTCGTCACTATATATGCGAACGATATATATATACGTAGCATATATTTTCTGCATATATTTTACATACATAAATTTCCATGGGGGGTGGTGCCTATCGTTTGATCGTGTCAAGCGTAATTAAAAACATTTCGGTTTCGAGAAGTACAAATTCTCAACGCAAACGTTATCGCTCCGCGAAGAAGCGATTTTTATTTCATTGTTGAATATTCGAATCATTACTGCACACTTTCGTTTTCAACGACAATATCCGGGTCTTTTTCGACAGGCGTTTAATTTTGCGCCGATGCACAAGAGCCAGCCTCTTTTAAATAGTAAAAAAAATATTTTATAAAAAGATAAACGCGTATGGGCTATCACGGTGGCTTTAGTCATTTGGGGTTTTAAGGGAAGACACCACAATAACGGATCGAAAAAGGTCGCTTTTTCCGATATTTTTTGTCTACTAAATTACTTGTTTGGGATTTGGAAAAAAGGTATGCTATTGAGCATACATTAAACTTATTTCCTGTAAATTTTTATTTGTAATAATTAAAAGTTAACAATGGTGCTGGGGTATAATAGAGCCTCTGTAAAACAAAAAGTGGTCCAACGCGCCGGATCGATGACTTGACAATGATTGGTTTGAAGAAAACAAAAAACGTTATAATCTATATAAGTGTGGTTCTCTTTATGGATAATCGTTTTGCGAAAAAAAAATAGCGGGTGTTAAATGAAAAGTGTAATTTTGGAAAAATTTTTACTTGTATCTGGGGGCTTAAAAAAATACGAAAATGAAAAAACAGCTACGTACCACGATAGCTACTGCAATTACGGAAAGTTTGGGGTTTTTTAAAATTGAATATCGGAAAATTATAGCTAGAGTTATGATTCCGGCCAGGTCGAGAAAAGTGGCTTCGAGAAAAACGCGATTGAAAGTTTTGGTACACGTAAATCGCTGCGCTACCTGCTCTCACTAAATCGTCTGTACTTAGGTCGATTTTCAATATTTTCATTAGACATTTTCTCACATTTTCTTGAATACGTATACTTTGATAAAATGCAAAAAAATCAATTTTTTTACCCGTCACAGTGGTCTGCTGCCTTGAGGTAAGTGACACAAAAATCTGAGTCTCATTTTTCCGTGGGTAATACCCGAGTAAATACTTACAAGTATCATTGCACGAGCCTAACAGATGTAGGAATAAATTTCTCAAGAGGATAATCCTGTTCTTTCAACCTTTGCAACCGACTATTTTCTCGGTCCTTTCCAACCTCGCATTCCTTGCCTTTTTCTCCCATTCTCCTTCTCTTTACCTCATTTATTTTCTTCGCGCTCCCTGGCGCGTCGCCCTCCTCCTATTTCTTTTTATTTCGCATATGCAAATACATTGTCATAAAGCTTAGTTCGCCAAAAGCGTATTATTACAATGTGACGGTGCTTGGAAGATGCACAAGCGACCGAACCGGATATGTTTTTCCTTTTCCGTACCTTCTTTCGGTTTTTTTTTCTTTCACCTTTAAGCACACGTCTCACCGTAAATTTATAATAGGGTCACGCCTAACGAAGGCTGCGGGCGCTGTCGCAGCAGCGATGCCTCGTAGATTATATACCGTCGCATACTTTGCACTTCTTTTTTTTTCAAATTCTCTTCTGATTGTATATACGCATTCATAGGTTGTAATAATTTTGATGCACGTGGGCGCATCCGCAAACAGAGACAGCGGGAAGGCGGGAGCCTGAATTAGACGGCCCCGAAAAAGCGTTTTTTCGGGAATTTTTTTAGAAGGGAAAAACACAAGTGAGCTCAGTAAACATTGAGGTATCTTTTCATGAATATTTGAAATGTATGAATAAAAATGTTGAACATGAAACAATAGATGACTGCAGATTTATCAGCCTATCCCATGTGCGTCTTGCCACTGCAGTCCCTAATCGGCGGGAAAGATACAGCTCGTAATTCTTGACTGAAACAAAAAAACCAATAAAATTTTCCATTGTCATATATTTTTCTTCTGAGTAAATTAAGAAAAAGCTGAAAAAATCGTGAAATTATAACTTTTCTCAGGTTTAAAAAAATGTGTTAAAAAAAACACTTTAACGTGCTATAAAAATGATTTAAAAATACTTTTTTAACAACTTTTCTAATTCACTTAGAAGAAAATAAACTTTGATTTGATTCAATAGGTCGTTTAATTTTTTTGCTATCACGCCCGCCAGTTTGGAAAAATCGCGATAATGAAAACTGGGGAAACGCGCTTCAAAGTTTTCAATAGGAGGCAATATTAATATCAAATATCAATCGCTTCACTGCTTTTGGCCTTGTTTAAATCCTAATGGCCTTACGGTTCATCTGAAACATAAACGAATTAAAATATTTTGTAATGTTAGGTTAAATACACGACGCTACATAGGACTTTTTTGGAAAAAAATGGATTTGTGGTATCTCGCAGAGATTATGTTTGTTTTTCACATACAATTTCTCCTTAAAAACATTGATGACACAAAAACGGTTAACATTAGAAAAAAATCCCACGAACGGATTGAGATAATTATGTTACAAGTGTGTGGTATAAATTTCAAATCAATCCGAATAGCTGTGCTGAGTTATATTTTCCGCAAATTCGAGAAATGTCGTTTCGAGAGAAAACGCGTTTAAAGTTTTGACGCGGGTTCAACAGTAAAAAAAAACATAAGAAATTTGTCACACACCTTTGTATATAGTTAATCGGCAATTCCTGTTCGAGATCTTGACATTTTCCGAGCTGTTCTGGCCTCGTTTGTAGTTTCTGAAGCGCGTTTTTCAGCAAGCGATATACTGTGCTCGTTTTTCATAATTTCATAACAATTACTTGCGATGGTTATGTTTAATACGTGTAATAATAATAAAATATGACTATATCCATCATTATAAATAGATGTAACGATGTAAGTACAGAAGAGCGTCGATTATCCGAACGTCAGTTATCCGAAACGTCGATTATCCGAATGACGATTTGGTTTATCCGAAACGTCAATTATCCGAATGGCGATTAGCGTCATCCAAAATATCGATTATCTAAACAATAATTTTGTTCATCGAAATGTTCAGTTTTTCGAACGATTACGCCCTATATATTGTTGCACGACGTATACATTGGTGTATCTCCCCTCGACTTTCTCGGTCGGCGTTCGCGCGCACTTTGCTTTACGCTAGCAGTCGAGAGTTGGCAGCAAAGAAACGAACTTCCGTTGTGAAGCAGAAGAAAATCTTTGACTTTTGAAAAAATAAATAGATGAGAACTCAAAAATGTACGAAAGTTGATTATTTTTAAATACATATTTAATTTCGTTCTATATCATTAAGGCGTTAGGCCACAATAACGGGTATAAAGTCATGTGCGAATTTAACAATTTGTTTTCGTATGAACCAGTGATTCACTCATAAAATTAATTACACATCTATTTAGTATGAATATCAAGCTGTTATAAAATATATATACATATTTTTCGATGTACAAAATGGCTGACTACTAATATTTTCTTTTGTTATCTTTTTTTAGACGCTCCGCGTCGTGACATTTAGCATCCACAATTTTTTACCTAGAACAAAAAACAAAAATTCTCGTCACCCTACATTAGAATACCTAGAAAAGTACGTACGGAATTCAAAAAATATTGTTTTATTCAAAAGTTGTAGGTATTTCAGCTTAAGAAATGAATTTTCAGTGAAAAATTTGGTTATAACTGCTCATAAAATGAAAAGTTTTCCATTAATCAGAAATTCCGTACGTACTTTCCGTACGTAGAAATTCGCCGTCTCTGCGAAATGAAATTAGGAACATAACTTTTAAATTTGAAGTATATCGAGTGAAAATTGTGGGTTATTTGTCACGCCAATTGGAAAAAAGCTGTTTCGAGAAGTTTCGAGTAGTCGGCCATTTTGTACATCGAAAAAAAATTCTAACAGCTTAATATTCATACTAAATAGATGAGTAATTAATTTTAAGTGTGAATCACTTTTTCATACGAAAAACAATTGTTAAATTCGCATATGATTTTATACAAGTTACTGTGGCCTAAGGCCTTAAATGATACAATGGTTATTCGCAATTCACTAAAAATATACTTGTATTATTGAACCGATGTGTTGGTCTAGTGGTTAGAGCGTGCTTGCCTCTGAAATCAACACATCGGGAGGTCGCGGGTTCGAATCACCGTCTCGTAGTTTCGGCGAGACATAAAAACAGGCGTGACGTAGCACCAGTTCTACGCAGATGTCGCGCACACGGACTGGTACGTGTGTGTGTCGGGTGTGTATGGCTTGTAGCCTATGAGCTATTTCTCGACGAAACGCGACTAGCTCCGAGGCTGGGAAGCGAACTCGTGACCGGCTGTATTGGTTGGTATAGGTTTTCCGCAGTTTTTCCCCATACCCATGACAAAAAATTTAAAAAAATATTTAAAAAAACGTCATGGTGAATGCGATACAGAAGGGGGAAGTCGGCTGCGGCCGCAAGGTGGGGATCGATTAGGGATGTGGATTGGAGAAAATGGTGGGAAATGTAAAAAGGGGAAATCCCTGTTCATGGAAGCTACAATTGGCGCAGCGTTCGCCGTAGCAGATACAATAAAAAAAATACATGTATTATTAACATATTAATGTTCATTGTATTTTTAAATATATATATTTCATCATATTGAAAGAATCAACGTTTTTTTTCGCCCACGGAATATTGCTGTTCGGTTATATGAATTTTCGATTATCCGGAAGGCGCCCGGTCCCAATTGATTTGGATAATCGGAGCTCTACTGTACCCATTTCAACTACTTTCATGTCACTGAAACTTATTTTTCATATTATGCTCCGTTTTCCGTCATTCCGTTTATGCTTTCGTTTCAATTTTGATTATATCGTCTCAAACAAAGTTCGAGCAGAGCGTCAGTTTCGTAAACAGGGCAAATTGCTTTACATATTTATGAAGTGCCGATTTATGCTGATATTCGAGAAGGTTTGCTTGTGCTTCGGCTTTTCGCTGCACAGTGCGGTAGAACAGAAATTAATATCTTCGGTAATGTTGTAGGTACAGACTTTGCATCCAGCTTGAAATTTTCGTTAAGATTCGAACTATGAGAACAAAAATTAAAACGAAAAAATCGATTTTTTGAAAATTTCAGGGTGGTGTAACCCCTTAATATCGAACGAAATACGCTATTTTTCTAAACGATTCTGAATAATTGGAGAAATATATGCTATTGAAGTTTGCATCGTTGGAACGCAACGAAAGTTTCGTAGCCAATTTTTTTGCCTCATTCAGCCCGCCAAAATCGCTCAAACTTTATTTCCGGTCCTTACTAGAGATCTTCAGCTTAAGAAAAAATTCCAGATGATAATGAAAATGAGGAAATACATTTTTTTTAAAAGATTTTCTGTTGCAATCCAACGACGCAAACTTCAACATCGCGAAAATCTTCCCTTTTGTTTATTCCTCTTTTCGAATTCTCAAAGGTTATATTTGGGAAACTACGTGACCAATGACGTTGAACTTCATTAAAAGAAGAATGGGACCCTTTTGCAAAAAAAATGTATATATCGCGGTTGTTTATGCACTTTTCGGAATTCAAAAAACGCAGAGAACATTTTGGAACAATTCGAAACTCGTCAGAATATTCCACGAAGTCATTGTTTCTAATGAAACCATTTTTTTCACTGATTATTCGTTGTAAATATTTATAAATAACTTTTTTGCATTATTATTATATGAAAATCAATGTGCAACCAACGCAATAGATAACTTTTTTTTAAATAAGGGTTTTTTTCAAACCAAGAAGTAGACCCCGAAGGTGTGATCGAATAAATGTTTTGGCTAGCAATGTACGTGCGATACATCCTTAACTAGAAAAAGAGTCCGTGAACGCGTTCGACGTGCTCTGGATTCTATTCTACTTTTTCGGATAACGAGTCGCGCGGATGAGAATAATCTCGCGCAACTTAAACGAGATGTCCGGCTGTTACACAATCCTGAATTACAGAAAAAACGCCTTGTACCGGAGAGTCGTTTTTTTCTTCGCACTTTAAGGACCTTTTATCTTCCGAAAAGAAGGAGCGAGAGGAGATGGCGTTGAAATTTGCATCGTTGCAACGAACATTTTTTTTGAATTTTCTTTCCATTATTTTTATTGGACAAAATATTCGTTTGCATATTTCGATTATAGACCAAAATAAACATCAAAATGGCCGATGCATTTTCGTAACTTCAATGTGAAAAAAAAGAACTTGAGGGGTTCTAAAAAATAATGTTTGCCTGTATTCCAACGATGCAAATGTTAATTTCACAATAGTAGTTCGATTGGGAGTCATAACCTCGTTCCGTACACTGCAAAAAAAATTTAAATAGGATCTATTTAAATCAAATAGTTTTTTTTCTTGTCTCACGGCCTACTACGATCTTATTTGTTTTAAATATCATATATTTTCTTATTTGTTTCATCTATTCTTTTTAAATATTAAATATATTTAAATTGAACAAATAAAGATTCGATTAAAATGAATCTTTATTTGCTTACAATATACACTGTAAATCCAAGTTTACTATATGCATAAAACATTTCATAAATCCAAAATGACATTAAACACTTAATTGAGAGTGAAATAATTTTGTATCGCGATTGGTCATTCCCTGGCCTTCTGGAATAATGTTTCTTCGAAGAAAATATTTCGTCTATATGGAATCGAACCTCGAACCTACCAACCGATAGCTACGCGCATTGTCCCTATGCTACCGAGTGCTTGTAGCATCCTGGTCGCAGATATGGCGTAAAAGACCTAATGAATTCCTATAATTATTTATTGTATCCCAAAAACAATATCTATTAGTCAATGTCATTGTGATAATGAAAGAGGTTTATCGAATAACACGCTATGTTTTTTATGTTACGTTATGTGTACACGGTTATGTTTTTCAAACATAACCTACAGGGTGTCCAATAGGAAGTTGCTGAAACTAATCGACTATCATTTTAAAACACGTGTACAGAATCAGAAAAGCCAAATTGCTTCAAATAGAGGAAACTCTGCAGTTTTAAACGCGCATAAATAAAACCCAGTCAAATATTTTTTATGTTAATTTATTACATCTTATAAAAATAACGAAAAAGTACAGTGATCAATGATAGATATTTTCGGAGTGCGAACCGTTAGATTGTGCATAAAAATCAATGCTCTTTTGAAAACTGAAAAACTGTGTTCAACATATCGTTCGTAATGCCGCAAACCACTTCCTGGATGGCCGCGATCAGTTCTTCTACTGTGCTGGGGTTTTTAGCGTAACAATGATCTTGAATGTAGCCCCACCAGAAAAAATCACAAGATTTCAGGTCCGGTGAGTACGGAGGCCATTCTAGTCCGCCTTGAGCAAATTTAGGGTACCCCAGACCGATTACTCGAGTCCCATATACGCGATGAATAGCTTCAAACACCCCATGAGTCCGGTGCGGCGTCGCTCCATCTTGCGTGAAGTAAAAATGTTTAACCAGTCCCCTCTTTTTTGCATAAGAGAAGAATTTCGTTTCCAAAAGCTGTTTGTAACTCTTCTTGGAAATAAATTCTTTTACTGAATTGTTCTTTGCAATTGGACTTCTAATTGCAAATAAATTCCTTTTACTGAAATCGCTGCCCATGCCGTTACTTTCTGTGGATGAAGGGACTTCGCTAGCGATATGTTGGGATTTTCCGTTCCCCAAAACCGGTAATTTTGCTTGTTTACATACCCATTCATCCAAAAATGTCCTTCTTCGGAATAAATAATCAATTTCTCATTAAGTTCTTCGGCTTCAAACATTCCCGTAATAGTGTTACAAAATTCGATGCGTTTCTTCATGGCATGTTCAGTTAACAATTGATAAGTGCTTAGTTCATACGGATGAAACTTTAAAAAATATTTCAAAATTTTGTGTAATGATAATTTGGTTATTTTTAATGCTTGAGCAGCTTTCCGAATCAAATCATTTGGATTTTGTTTGAAATAATTCTCAACTCCGTTGATCTTCTCTGGTGTAGTCACCGTAACAGATGGACCTGGCAACTCGTGTCTACGGTCCTGGAGTGTACCATACTTCACGAAGTTATCGATTATCCTACAAAAATTAACGTAAAATTACTGCAATGCAGTTTAATTGAATTGAAACACAAGTTGTGTGATAGATGAATATGAATAAATATTAAATTCTTACCTTTTCAGAGTGTTTTCACTGGCAACTCCATGAGTTCCAAACTCAGTATGAAACCCTCTATACGCATTACTATAAATTTTTCCCCTCGAGAAGAAGACTCAATAAGATATACTTTTTCTTCCGTGGTGAGCTCACTCATTTTGACGCGCGCGTACTTGATTCAACCATGGCTGGAATAAAATTGCGGGGCTTCAGGTATGCGCCTTATAAAAAGGGACCCCTGTTGAATTCATGGAGGGAAGAGACACTTATTTAGTTTCAGCAACTTCCTATTGGACAACCTGTATATACACAGGGTGTCCCTCTTATTTCTGCCACCCGAAATAACGCGGTAATTAGCGACATCACGAAAAAAATGTTACAGACAAAAGTTGTACGGTGTGAAGGGAGCCATCAAATGCGACCAATTTTTTTTTTATTTTGGTGGAGGTGCTGCCGCACAGTGAAGGTCACGTCCACTTTTTAAATGGAAAGGTACATTTTTTTCAACCATCTTGTGGAGCACCTCAAGCCGCATAAAAAATATTAGGGGGTCAAAGTCGTTCAAGGTCCTTGATGGTTGCCAATTAAAATGAAATACAAATCTAAATATCTCGGGTCACTACCAACTATTTGGTAGTGATTCGAGATATTTAGATTTGTATCATCGATACTGACCTCGAATGATCTTGAACGACTTTGACCCCCAATGTTTTTTTATGCGGCTTGAGGTGCTCCACAATATGGTTGAAAAAATGTACCATTCCGTTTAAAAAAGTGAAGGTGGCAAA
>OZ023313.1:31244454-31380330 GCA_964007375.1 Ophion obscuratus | reverse complement strand
GTCTGATAAGAAAAAAACGTTCATAGACGATTTTTGTAAACCTTTGGGTGCTCAATAAAGCTACCATTTTTTTGCAAAAAGATTAGAAATACCAAAATAACGGGATCGTATCAAATTTGCTTTAAAATCGGTCAAATTGAACTCGCGATTTTACGTCAATCAGGTTGAAAAAATTAGGAGAAAAAGGCATTTGCGAAAGCGACGATTTATTTCGGCGCTGACGTTGACGATAGAGACGTAGTTACCAACGTCTTGGCTCGAGTGGCGATCACCCGAGCTGTTTATACGAAGGCGACAACCGCTTAGCGAGCGGTACACAGGGCTTGTGGGCTCTACGGCTCGCAAGGGGATCGACGTTTCGTCCGTCGAGGCGACGATCGCTTTTCGAGAGACTTCCAAACCCGAAACATATTCTAATTTCTATTCATACGTGCTCTGAATACTATTAAACACGACGTCATATGATTTTGTATTATTCACGCATAAAGTATATTTAATTCTGTCGTCCTACCATACGGCGTTTCTTACATTTAAGGGGCTATACCAGTATGAACGCTGAAAATTTGGGTGATTTTCGGGAATTTTTTGGAAGAAAAGTACTCAATTAAATGTTTCGAAAAATTAAGAATATATTTGGCTATATTTGACCTATATTACATAATTTTTTCATAGAAAAATATTGAGATCCAAGCGACTTATGCCCTGCCTTCGGAGGCGACAAAAAAAAGTTCCTCCACTGCTGACATGATTGCGGCCGGGTGAGTAGCTGAAACCGAAAAAGGGAGTAATGTCGTTAAACTAGAAGGTATTTCCTGTACAATGACGTAGGATTTTCGGAAAATATCGACATCTAACAAAATGGCGTAGTTATGAAAAAAGTCTGTTTTCTTGCCTATAAAATGGTCGTTTTTTTCAATGACAAATCGTCAATTTCCATCCAATCAAAAATGTTCTACGTTGTCACGTCCCGTAACTTTTTAATGTTTTGTTTATTAGTTTCCATTATTTTTTATCTTTTATCAACGGGTTTAATATTCATTATTTTCCGACGACTCCGTCGCCTCGTGTCTCCGTGCGGTGTCGGGTGTGAAACGCCGACCGGATGTACCCGATCGAATTCCGCTGATCTAGCATCGCCTGATCCGCGGGGTTCGACCGTGGGACTCCGGGAGCGAACAAGTTTCCGTGGACGTTGCCAAAAACCCCACCGGGCTAACAGCGACCGAGCTAACGTCGGTCCGGTGGCGGTAAGTATGATTAGTTCCGATTTGTCCACGGTTCGCTCCTGGAGTCGGAGAAAACTCCTAGTAACAGCAGTCCTCGCGGCGGTGTAATAAGTCCAGGCCTTAGACCCGGCGGACCCGCACAGAGACGTCAGTCTTTATTAGTAACATCCTAGTAGCAACGGAGCTCGCGGCGGTGTAATAAGTCCAGGCTAGCAACCCGGCGGATCCGCACAGAGGCGTCAGTCTACTACTTACTATTTATTTTAACTTCCATATTTCATCACCAAAATAAACTTCGAATCAGTGATAAAGGTGCGGGGCCTACGTTAAAACCCCGATCAACATAGAGGACTCATAAGTTCAACGTGCGGTGTGCGGGAGAGAAACGCGGGGAGAATTGTCCCCGCGGACGAGCGTGCTAGACCGAGAGTGAGAGAGCGACGCGGGGGAAACTGTCCCCGCGCAAAGGCGTGATTACCCACGGAACGTTGTAAGTAGAATTAACATAATATAATAAAATATCATTTATAATCCTTTACCCCTAGATAGCATTCGTTAGAATTTGTTTCAATACTCCCATTTCCACGGGAGAGTTTTCCGGGCCCGTATGGGACGTGCGGCTATCCCTTCTACTTTAAAGAAATTATATTGAAGAACTTGAAGGTAAAATAAAATCGTCCCTTCTGGACGTAACAAATTGGTGGCAGCGGTGGGATACCCGCCTGCACTGTGCAAACTCAATTGTAGAAATTGGAATATAACGGAAAGGTGGAAAATTATTCCCATTAAGTTGTCAAAAATTTAAATTCGTATTTCGTCGATAAATCCGTGATCTGAGTGTCGAATTTTCCGTTCTTTCCGTTTACGAATAAAACATAATTAATCAAAATGGTTGACGATCCTCGCGATAACAGTCCCGGGGCCGGCGCGGGATCCAGTGGTGCGGGACCAACCGGCTCGCTTAACGAAACCGTAACACCCGCCGACCTATCGATCATACTCAGTGGCATCAACCTGACAAACAGGTTGGTGTCAATTCCGGAATTTGATGGCACCTCAATTCCCCTCGGTGATTACTTACAAAACATCCAGAATGCAGCTGCGTTCGTACCCCCGTATCAAATGCCCGAATTCATGACCGGGGTACTAAGTAGATTACGGGGTGAGGCGCGTACCTGTGTCCAAGGCCAAAGTATTCGCTCGGTTAGAGAACTAACAACCGCGTTGCAGGACGGGTTAACTCACCGTCGAAATTTCAATTCATGTTTGGGTAAACTTTATGGGTTGCGTCTAAAACAAGGTGAAATACCCCGGTGCTTATATCTCCGAATTCTCCGGCTAATGAGCGTTGCTCGAACCGCCTGGAAGGAAGAATTAGGATGTGAAGCCTCTGGGATGAAGATTGATCCGATCGCGACTCTGGCCCTTGAATCTTTCCGTCAAGCGTTACCCTCGCGAATGAATGAATTACTTTACATCGCGAAACCAAAATCTCTCAGGGAGGCGCTTGAGATGGTAGAGGATCTATCCCCAGATTCGTTAGCCGGGGCGGTAGAATCAAAGTGTGGAGAACGATCGCGGACCCCCGTCGGCGACGCCCTCGCGTTAGTCGCCAAAACGGAGGCAAAGCGAAGAGATTCGCGTTCACCTTCCCCCATTCCCCGCCCTGAATCGGAACGAGAACCGCGAACAGAGCCAGCACCGCGATTCAGTAGTCCTATTAGGTCAGAATATTTTAGACCCTCGGGAATATCGAAACACCGAGACGATTCGCCTGCCAGATCAAATCGACCGAAGTCACCCGATGACCGAGGCGGATGTGAGCAACGTTATTGTTGTTTGCGCGGTTCGGGTTGCGGCTGTTGCCCTTGGAACCAGCGGATCCCTACTCAATATCGAAAAGCGGGTGGCTGTAACCACCGGTACTGCTGTGCCTATAGCGGTGGGTGCAATTGCTGTCCTTGGACCGTCACCGCTCAGAGATATACCCACGGCGAGCGCTCAACATCATCGCCCGTCACGGATCAGCGCAGTCCGCGATCCCAGAGTCCCAAGCCTTTAAACTCGAAAGGGGCTCGTCGTCTGGGCACGGCGAGCCAGCCTCCTTTCCCTACCAACGAAAAACGCACAGTAAAATTTCAGGACAGATATTAAGAGGGAAATATCCTCAATCCAGTTCCAAAAACGAGACCAAAGATTCCTCGTCAGAAACCGAGGACGAAGTAGAGACTCCGGTTGTTACACTATCTGCACCGGAGCTTGTCAATGGAGCCCAGAAATTTTATTGTGATTCCGGGTCGAGTTTAAATTTCATCAAACTTCATGCCCTCCGTGATAACGTCACGTATGACCCCGCGAAATCGCGTGAATATGTTGGTCCTACGAACGAAAAGGCGTGGTCGTTGGGGACGGTAAAATTAACGATAAATGATCAACCCCATACCTTTCACGTTGTCGAGGAATTCGTGACAGAAAGCAACGGACTGCTCGGTAGACCCTTTATGCGCCGAGAAAAGGCCGAGCTATCGTTTCGTCATAACGCTCTCGTAATGACGAGTGATCCTATTCGTCCCCGACGAATCGAGACTGAACCAGGGTTATACATCGGCAACGCTCTGGTATCCCAAAAGAACGGGATGTCATGTTCTCGCAATAAATACGTTAACTCATGACGTAGACATCGAGGTCACGCCGCAGGAAATACTGCCCTTCGAATATTATCAGGCTGATCCAAGCGAGGACAGTGGTTCGGCAGTGTTGGAAGCTTTGCGCTTGGACGGGCTGAATGACGTTGAACGTTCTCACGTCCGTCGAATCGTGGAAGACCCTATGCGATTTAAATTGCCTGGCGACAAACTACCCAGTATAAGCCTCGTTACACACCGGATACCAACGGACAATGATTTGCCAGTGAATACTCGCCAATACCGATTCCCTTCCATTCATCGAGGAGAAGTCGAAACACAAATCGGAAAAAAACTCGAGAATGGAGTAATCATACCATCGCAATCCCCGTATAATTCTCCAGTCTGGATTGTGCCCAAGAAACCCGACTCTCAAGGTCGGCCGAGGATGCGGATGGTGATAGACTTCAGGAAACTGAACGAGAAAACTATCTCCGACGCCTGCCCACTACCAAATATATTTGATATATTGGACCAGTTGGGCGAGGCTCAGTACTTCTCGACCTTCGATCTGGCAAGTGGTTTTCAGCAAATTCCAATGGATCCGCGTGATAGCGCTAAGACCGCCTTCTCGACACCGAACGGCCATTATGAGTACGTTCGTATGCCCGAGGGTTTGAAGAACGCACCCGCGACTTTTCAGCGATTGATGGATGGTGTACTTCGAGGTCTCCAAGGTGCCAAATTGTTCGTTTATCTTGACGATATTGTTGTATTCGCTCGATCGTTGGAGGAACATGGCGCAAAAGTTCGTCGATTAATGGCTCGGTTGCGAGACGCAGGTCTCGTGCTTGAGCCCGACAAGTGTGAGTTCCTGAAAAGGGAGGTATGCTATCTCGGCCATATAGTTGGGCGAAATGGTTTCCGGCCCGATCCCCGAAAACTCGAGGCGGTGAAGCGCTTCCCGACCCCGAAAACGGCGAAAAATATCCGGCAGTTCCTCGGACTGGCTGGATACTATCGGAGATTCATCATGAATTTTTCCAGTCGTGCCAAGCCGTTATCGAATCTCTTGAAGAAGGGTAAGCCGTTCGAGTGGGGAAGCGCGCAGCGACGAAGCTTCCGTTATTTGCGTAAGGCCCTTTGCACGGAGCCCATATTCACATTTCCCGATTTTAACCGACCATTTATGCTTACCACGGACGCGTCAGATTACGCGGTTGGGGCCGTGTTAAGTCAAGAGCACGATGGCTTTGACTTTCCAATAGCCTACTTCTCCCGCATACTTCTCCCCGCCGAGATAAATTATGGTACAACGGAGAAGGAATGTCTCGCTGTCATAAAAGCTGGGGAGCATTTCCAGCCGTATTTATATGGCCGAAAATTTAAACTCGTCTCCGATCACGAGCCTCTTAAATGGATTAGCTCTATGAGTGATCCAGGAAAGAGGTTCTCGAGTCGAAATTTAGACTCTCCTTTAAACCTCCTTTCGATCCCAATTTGTCATTCAATGGAGGTTCAAGAGGTTCAAATGGAAATCTCAAAAACATGTATATCAGAACCTACTGAACCTCCAAAAGTGAAGGAAATTGGACTTTTTCACTCAAAGGAGGTTTAGTAGGTTCATCTGAACCTCCTTTAAACCCTAGTGAGCCTGATTTAATGCTTACGCAAACCGACAGACCCTCTTTTAAACCTCCTTTCGCCCTACTAACTCTCCTTTGACTCCTTTCACCGGTGGCTCGCAGAGCCTCCTGGCCCTCCTTTAAACCTCTTCTGACCCTACTAACCCTCCTTTAAGCCTACTTAAATATGCTGCCCTCCGCTCCCCCCCCCTTCTCTCCCATCCGCAGTTTACCGATATTCCAAAGAAGGGATAATTATAATTAAAAATATTTTCAGATAAACTATATATCATTTATTTATAATAATGAAATAAACTTGAAAACACACAAACAAATGTAGTACCAGCGTACTTTACTGGACTACTAACGTATACTATATTTGTACTATACTATAGTGCATATATAGTATACGTTTAATATAACGTTTTTTTAAGTTACACGAAATAATTTATAGTTGTGACAATGTATGTATATGTTTCGAATTAATCTTATAATAAATAAATTAATCTTATAATAAAGAATTAATCTTATAATAAATAATCAAACATCATATTTTTAATTCACACATATAATTTATTTTTCAGATATAGCTTGACCCTACAGAACCTCCTTTGGATCCAATCTTTCATTTTCCTTCTTCTTTGGATTCAAAGGAGGTTCTGTAGGGTACAGATAGGACTTTAGGCCAAAACGAGGTTGTGTAGGTTCACGCAAGCCGAGCCCATAGGCCTAAAGGAGGCTCAGGCGGTTGGATAGAAGGTTCAGTAGGGCTAAAGGAGGGTCCCCAACGGTGCAAATTTCTCCATATAGGTTCAAGGGGAGTCAAAGGAGGGCGGCGGCTGTGCGTTACAAAGGAAATAGGTTCTCGAGCATTCAAAGGAGGATCTAAATTTCGACTCGGGTTGGTACGTTGGAGACTGAGCCTCCAAAATTATAACTATGAGTTTGTCTACAAACCTGGAAAGCTAAATATCAATGCGGACGCTCTTTCCCGTAACCCCAAAAATCCACTATCATCAGAATCGAGCAAATCGGAGGATTCGAACCGGCCGACAATGGTACTCCCTATAGATAGCGGGAGACCCCGGCTGCACTCTGCCCCGAGTGGACGTTGCGTGGGGCCGATGAATCCAAGGCACCCCGATCCTAACGCTCGGAGCCCTATCGCTCGCCGTACGCGTGGACAAACAGCTGATTCAAATGCAGTACGCGGGCGACCCAATTATGCAGAGTCTTCGGGGACAAGCTCGGGAGAGGAAGCTCGGCCCATACAGTGACTAAATCGCAGCATGCTCCCTACCCCCCTCCTTCCCCCGAAACGACGAATTTCCAAACGTCCGCCACAGCTAGCCGATAAGACGCTGTGTCCACCACCCGTGGCTATAGACGTTGGGGCCCCCGGCCCTGCTAGCCCTAACGAAATTATCGTTCCGGTCGAAACTCCTCCTAGCGACACGGATGACAGTACTCCCGTGGAAGATTTTGTTCCCGGAAACGAATCGGTCCACGAGGGACTGCAACGTACCTTCGGAAAATTCGACGAGTCACTGAAACAACTTGAACAGAAATTTTGCGAAGGGCGAGAACAATCAGCCGATATGGTTGAGATATCGCCGACTGTCCGGGAAGTCCCCAACGATTTAGATCCTATCATCGATAGCGATGATCACGTACTGAGCGAACGATTGGAGAAATTGTCTGAACGGCTCCAACGGCTTACTGAAGAGGAGCTCCCACGGAGAACTAGCCTTATAGGGCCCCGTTTTTCGCGTAGGAGCGAGCGAGACAGCGATGCCGATGACAGGATTCAGGTCCCTTCCCCGGAGTCGAGGGAGGCCATAATTAAAGAGATGCACTCGAGCCTTATAGGCAGCCATAAAGGCGTTACTAAGACCTATAGGCGAATTCGAGAGCGGTTTTATTGGCCTACCCTCAAAAACGACATCCAAAATTACATCCGTCGCTGTAAGGGTTGCCAAGAGCAGAAACTCGTTCGTGCAAAGACCCGCGAACCCATGCTCTTGATCGATACACCAGCAGACACTTTTGATAGAGTATCCCTTGATACCGTTGGTCCGTTGCCTATTACTCCTCACGGGAATAAGCATATACTAATGATGCAAGATAGTCTATCAAAATATTGTCTTGCTGAACCAATCCCCGATCTGAAAGCGACCACCGTTGCAGAGGCAATAGTGTGCCGGCTTTACAACCAGTTCGGAGCTCCACGGGCAATTCTAACTAACCGTGGAACCTCATTCACGAACGGATTATTGAGGGAAATCTCCAAAATCTACAAAGTAGATCATACGACGACATCCGGTTACCGTCCCCAAACTAACAGTGCTTTGGAAAGGAGTCATATCGTTTTAACAGAATATATCAAGCACTACGCTGACCGATACGACGATTGGGACTGTTTACTGCCCTTTGCCGAGTTTTCCTACAATGCAAGCATTCACGAGGCGACAAATTTTACGCCTCATGAGGTTGTGTATGGAAAAACAGCCCGACAGCCTAGCGAATTTCCGACCCAAGACCGTCTAGCTACAAGTAGTTTGTTCCTTGTTGAGCTCATAAAGCAACAGAATTAAATTCGAGAGATGGCCGGGGAAAACTATACTACGACCGTAAATGTCGGCCCTTTGAGGGAAAATCCGACACTCAATATCACGGTCCCTATAAAATAAGATCGATTACCGATAGGAATAATGTCGTCCTCGAGACTGAAAGAGGTGAACGATTCGCTAGCCTACCTCTAGTTAGTTTCAACTCTATGTGTATTGACAGCAAAATGATGATCGCGATTATCTGCGTCCTTGTCTTCGCGGGCCGTGGAATGACCAATTCAACACCCAGGAACCCGAAGGACGGCGGGAGCTTGCCAAAAATTGAAGCAGAATGCCTCAAATATACCTCGGAGGCGGGTTGTGAGGAGCTGCTCCGTAGACCTTATGTAATATCGAGGGTACAGCACGCCCACGAGCTAACTAGTGATCTATGGGGGAGTGGAAACCGCAAGGATCTCAAAACATCGTCGCCCTTAACAACAATGAAGAGACGTTCAGTGCCCTTCGGATTTGTGGGGAGCATCAGCAAATCCATATTCGGGACCCTCACCGAGGATGACGCGGATTACCTCTCTTCCCAAATAGATCGTCTATTTAAAGATCAACAGGAAGTAACTCACCTCCAGGAACAACAAATGCATATTTTAAGCTCAAAATTGCAAACGCTACACAACGAACATTTGGAGGAATCAAAACGAGTGGAAGCTATATACCAAATTGTATCGCACATGCACGATGACCTCAGCACGATCGCTAATGCATCCGCCGTGGCCTATTACAATTTCTCGCTCGCTAACTACGGAAATAAAGTCGCAAACAAAATCGACAATTACATACGTGCCTGTGAGAAGTACATCTCTGTGATCGGCTCAGCAATCAGCAGGAAATTCGATCCCGCGGCCATATCACCAACGCAACTGCGAATGGTAGCGGAGGAAGCACAACGCCACGCGGGGGGGGCTAGAATTTCCCTACTCCCCAGAACATATCCACCCAGAGTACCTTGGGACTCTTGTTTGGACAGACGTGACGTCACGTGATGGGCGGCTAGTGATCATCGTGCACATACCGCTTGTGGATCCAATGATATACGACCTATACCGGATAATCGCCTGGCCTGTTCCTCAACAACTCGGTAACGGGACCGGCTCAGCAAGCATTGTGCCTGTTTCACCATACATCGCTTTGGGAAGGAGTCGTCAAACCTTCCTCCTAGTTAGCGAAGCATATAGAAATCAATGTAAGGCGGCCGATCGATGGCTGATTTGCTCAGGAAATGTTCCAGTTCGGGACACAAATGCAGGCGTCTGCGAGCTGCACATGCTTACCATGCCATCCCAGGAGGCCATGCGCCAGTGTAACATACGCCTGCATCCGCACCCTGAAGATTTCTGGGAATATGTGCCCACACACGGCGGTTGGCTTTTCTCCCTTGTCGAGCCCAAGAAGTTGCGGGTGACGTGTCTAAACACACCGGTAGTTGACATAACATTACAAGGCATGGGAATTCTACAGTTGGAGGCTAACTGTGTTGGAGTAACCCGTACTACCACTTTATCAAGTCTTCGTGCATATGCGGGCAAGGCAACGTTCTTCTACGAGCCGGGAATAACGCTCGATGTATCCATCGTAATTCTCACTTTGGCCAATAGCGATATCGCATTGGACTTCAGGGAATTATTCGTTCAGGCGCACAAACAGTCCGCAGGGGGAAACACGAATCTGAGGCTTGAGGACGGGGAATCGCTGCTCGCAGCGGAAAAAAAAATTCATGCCACAGGCGAGCATAAAAGAGAAAGAGAGAAACAACATTTCCTCACTCTGGCCAGCTTTGCTAGTCAAGCGGGAGTAGTGTTGTTATTCCTAATCTATACCTTGCGGAATCCGCTATCTCTCTCTCTCGGATACATTTGGAAGTGGTTGTGTTCGCGGAAAAAGAGCTCTCGCCCAGCCGAAGGGAACTCGCACGAACATTCGGCCCGAGCAAATTCTCAAGAAGGCAACTTGACACCTAGCCTGCCGATAAGTACCTCGAGTCCGGCGCGAGAGGACCCTCTTCCCCGCCCCGTCCCTCGTCAAGAGTTACTCGTCGCATAGCGAAGCAGAGGCTGACCAATTTCGGGGAGTGGGTTTGACCGGCCGTCGCACAACGCAGAATGGAACAACAGCGAGGTAATTGGGAGACTTATCTACCGTCCTCGCCAATATTTTGCCGTGCGAGAATCCGTGAGTGCATTAAGCACTATAAGTACTTAATCAATATTCATTGTTCGACGAGGACGTCGATGTCCCCAAGGGTTGTCACGTCCCGTAACTTTTTAATATTTTGTTTATTAGTTTCCATTATTTTTTATCTTTTATCAACGGGTTTAATATTCATTATTTTCCGACGACTCCGTCGCCTCGTGTCTCTGTGCGGTGTCGGGTGTGAAACGCCGACCGGATGTACCCGATCGAATTCCGCTGATCGAGCATCGCCTGATCCGCGGGGTTCGACCGTGGGACTCCGGGAGCGAACAAGTTTCCGTGGACGTTGCCAAAAACCCCACCGGGCTAACAGCGACCGAGCTAACGTCGGTCCGGTGGCGGTAAGTATGATTAGTTCCGATTTGTCCACGGTTCGCTCCTGGAGTCGGAGAAAACTCCTAGTAACAGCAGTCCTCGCGGCGGTGTAATAAGTCCAGGCCTCAGACCCGGCGGACCCGCACAGAGACGTCAGTCTTTACTAGTAACATCCTAGTAGCAACGGAACTCGCGGCGGTGTAATAAGTCCAGGCTAGCAACCCGGCGGACCCGCACAGAGGCGTCAGTCTACTATTTACTATTTATTTTAACTTCCATATTTCATCACCAAAATAAACTTCGAATCAGTGATAAAGGTGCGGGGCCTACGTTAAAACCCCGATCAACATAGAGGACTCATAAGTTCAACGTGCGGTGTGCGGGAGAGAAACGCGGGGAGAATTGTCCCCGCGGACGAGCGTGCTAGACCGAGAGTGAGAGAGCGACGCGGGGGAAACTGTCCCCGCGCAAAGGCGTGATTACCCACGGAACGTTGTAAGTAGAATTAACATAATATAATAAAATATCATTTATAACTCTTTACCCCTAGATAGCATTCGTTAGAATTTGTTTCCCTACTCCCATTTCCACAGGAGAGTTTGCCGGGCCCGTATAGGACATGCGGCTATCCCTTCTATTTTAAAGAAATTATATTGAAGAACCCGAAGGTAAAATAAAATCGTCCCTTCTGGACGTAACAACGTCATTATAGAGTAAATATATTCAAGGGTACTCAGTTCAAATTTCAAGCCAATCGGATAATTGCCCTTTGAATTACAATGTCAGCAAATTTGAAAAATCTCATGTCGAGAAAAAACGCGTTTAAAGATTTAACTATCGATTTTTGCAAGATAAAATTACATCGATATAAATGATAATGATATTGTTGAAAGTATGAACTGTCGAAAAAGGCAAAAAAAATAGATTTTTGAAAAGTGTCACACTGGTATAGCCCCTTAAAGTTTTGAGTACAATTTCAGACAACCGCAACGTAAGTGGTATAATGAAATGTTATACTTACGTTATATTGATCGACCATTCTTGCCTCGTAAAGTGCGCCTTCCTCGACTTCGAAATGATGATTTTTCGAACCTCGTTCTTCACTGCAAGCAGTCCTAGTTTCCTCAGGAGCGTCTGAATTTTGTAGCTCCTACCGGTCGATCCAATTCTGATCTCGAGTGTTAGCGTAAATGTTGGGATTTTCAAAATTTCTTTTTGAGAACATATTCTTAACACACCATACTTTAAGATAATGCCAAAAAAGTGATTTAAAAAATGTCTAGACTTTAGTATTCTAATACTGCCTTAAGGCGGAAGCCTGAATTAGATGGTCCGAAAAATCGTTTTTTTTTTCTTCTAAAGCTTTTCTTCCCCCACTTGTAGCGCAAAAAAGGCCTTTTTCATAATTTTTTTAAAAGAAAACTACAAAACTTTTTAAATCGATCAATATACCATCTTAAAGAACACATCTTGAAGAACTTTCAGTAATTTTTTTATTGAAAAATATTACATTGTTTAGTGGCAAATGGCCGTCAATGAAATAATGTTTTTATATACACGGTTTGCAGTGACCAACATTGCGGCGAAGTGGGTCATCTGAAAAAAAAATGCGGATGGATTTAGTCAAATATAAGTATAAACTAGTCTTTAATCGAAGGATTTTAAAAAATATTCATTTTTCACAAAATGGCGGACAGTCAAAGTTAATGGTTCGATTTTAACAAAAAAAACGGCCGTTTTTTGGCTACAAAACGGCCATTTTTTTTTTCGAAAAAAAAAATCGAACGATTAAAGACTACATTTTTATGTATTAAATGAGCCTGCAAAATTTCAAGAAGATCGGTTCATTAGTGTTCGAGTAATCTTGGTCACCGGCTTCAGAAATGCCATTTTGAGAAAAACGCGTTTAAAGTTTCAACTTCCGGTCGTTTACACAACGGATTCTTCTCTTTCAACGCTCATATCTCAGCCAATTTTGTTCGGATCGACTTGAAACTTTCAGGACATATTCTCAGATACTTATACTTCAAAAAAATGCAATAAAAAAATCGATTTTTTCAAAATCGCAAGTGGGGGTAACCCCTTAAATCGATAGATAAACTATCCAAGAATATATTTACAAAGTTACAGAGGCCAATTGTAAATATTTTTGAAGATACAAGGCCAAAAGCAGAGCAGCGATTGATATTTGATATTGATATTTCCTCCTATTTTAAATTTTTAAGCGCGTTTTCTTTAGTTTTCATTTTAACGATTTTTCAAAATTGGCGGGCGTGATAGCCAAAAAACTAAACGACTTATTGAATCAAACCAAAGTTCATTTTCTCCAGTATGAAAATCTCCTCTAACTGAATTTAAAAAGTAATCGAAAAAGTCTTTTAAAATAATTTTCATATCACGTTACAGTGTTTTTTTCTAAACACATGTTTTTTTTTCAAACCTGACAAAAGTTACAATTACCAGATTTTCTTCAACTTTTTCTTAATTCACCCAGAAGAAAAATATATGACAATTGAAATTTTTATTGGGGTATTTGGTTCAGTCAAGAATTACGAGCTGCATCTTTCCCGCCGATTGGGAACTGCAGTGGCAAGACGCACATGGAATAGGCTGATAAAACCGCAGTCATTTATTGTTTCATGTTGAACTTTTTGTATACATTCCATATATACATGAAAAGACACCTCAATGTTTACGTTACTCACTTGATTTTATTCCTTCTAAAATAACACCCGATAAAACACTTTTTGGAGCTTCTAATTCGGTCTCCTGCCTTAAGTAATCTTTCCATGTTTCACAACATTTTCTTCTGTGCAGCATAACGCAAAAAATCAAATAAGAAATGACTGTAATAATGACGATCATAATCATGATTGTTAACGATGTTTTTGCAACCAAAGTCTCGGCAAATGTAAAAGCGTGCAAATATTCGAAATTGAATGATTGGAATCTGAAAAGTTGTTCATTTACCGTTCAGGCCTAAGGATCTTCGTGTAAGCTCTCTCAAGGGCCGTATATTCTTGCCTTTCTCGATGCGGCGCGTCATTAATAATAAGAATGGTCGATCTCGCGTTGCCTACAGTGTATAAACTCGAGTATAAAAAACGGGGGCGAGGCTCTCTTTCTCTTCGGCTCTTACATATATCGCGCATCCCGCAATTATCGGTGCTAAATTTTTACGAGCTTCAGATAAACGCATTGATGTGAAAGGGGAGCCCTCGTGAACCGGTCGAGTCGAGTGTGCGAGTACCGTTTCCTCGTGCTAAGCTTCGTTTCTCTTGGATGCGGGAGAGCAAACGCTGTAAAAGCACAATCGATTCCTATCAGAGTCGCAAGTTCAGGCCTATTGACTCCGCTTCTCGATATAATCGCTGCACCTGCTGTACACTTTGGCAATTGTTTTGATTTTTTACTCGTCAAACTATCGTCCCCGAGGTAGACAATATGTTTTAATTTAACACTCAGATGAAATGTTAAGCTTAAGGGGCTACATCTACGTAGAGGCCCGGGAAAAATTTCCAAATTCCGATTTTTTCGAGGGGAAACGGTTGATGAAAGAAACGCATTTTCCACACAAAAGTAAATATATTAAGTGTCTTTTAAAAAAAATAAAGAAACCAGTTTAGAAGTACGTTTTTAAAGTGATTTGTATGATTTTTTTTACAAGGAGTGAATTAATCGAACTTATTCAAACTTTGGGAATATTTTGTACATATTCTTAGACAAATATTTAAACTTTTTCGAAGCATTTCCCCTGAAGATATGTAACATTCCGCGTAAAAATTTTGATGGGGCCCAAATCAGGGCCCGATCAGGTCGCCTGACTGCCCTGGTAGGGCACTAAAAAGGCAGCCTGGGAGGGCCCGACTAGGAAATGTAACGTTGTGTCACATATGGGCCTGACCTGGTTGCCTGATCAGGCCCCTATCAGGTTGCCTGATCAGAAAGAAATACATATAATATTCTAAATATCCAAAATGAAATGGACCACTTCAATTAGAGTTCACTACAATGATTTTGTATCATAATTCGTCATTCCCTGGTCTGCTGAAATGTATTTGTTTGAAGAAAATATTTCGCCTATATGGGTATCGAACCTCGTACCTACCTATCCCAAGCTAGTGCGTAGCTTGGGGTAGGTAGGTACGAGGTTCGATTCCCATATAGGCGAAATATTTTCTGCCCCATCCTACCGAGTGCTTGTTACATCTTGGTCCCAGATATGGCATAAGAGATCAAATGAGTTCCTATAATTATTTGTTGTATCACATAAAGTATATCAATTAGTTGATATCATTGTAACAATTAAGGAGGTTGGAGCGTTAGCCACAATCCAAGGTTAAATTTAATAAAAAATACATGTTATTGTTTAGACTATACTGAGTGTTTACGAATTTTTTGAACTTTTTTCACCACCAAACACCATAGATAAAAAATAGTTTAATGTATGTAATTTAACGTGCGATTAGATGGGCAAGACTTTCACACTGAAGATTATGTAATTTTTTTTGGTATTTAACACCAAGATAAACCATTTCTGACAACGGATTAACGCAAATTGAACCTTTGTAAACATTTAGAAAAAAAAATCCTATGATAAGTAACTATGAATACGCATAATTATAAATTACTCAAAATTTCATTGTGAATTGTATAAAACATTCGTTGTCGTAGTTTTTTAGCACCTTTTTTAAATAGAATTCAGGAATGCATAAAAACTCCGAAGCTACGATGCTGTAAAATCGAAGTTTCCATGTGGAAAATAAGAGGTTATGTACATCTATCGACTGCTGAGGCAGTTATAGGGCAAGCCTATTTATGGCCTCATCTGGGAAAGGCATAGTAGGGCCTATCAGGGCAAGCCTTGGGAGGGCCCGATCGGGGAAAGCCTTAGTAGGGCCACATTAGGGACAGTCTTAGTAAGGCCCTGTCATGGAAAGCCTTAGTAGGGCCTACCAGAGTAAGCCTTGGGAGGGCCCTATCGGGGAAAGCCAGTAGGATCTTATCAGGGACGGCCCCTTAGTAGAGCCATTTTAGTAGAGCCTGATTAAGGGCCTAAATACTTCCGGAACGATCGGGGCCGGATCAGGATGTCCGTAATAGGTGTTACCCGTATCACATCCCGATCGGGGTCTGATCTTGGTCAGGCTAACTCTAGGAAATTTCTACTCGAGATGTAACCTGCCGCCCATTGACGGTCGCCATCAGATTTTGCTGTTTGTGGAGGCCACTGTTTTCAACGGAAATCAATTTGGTTTGAAAATTACTTTAAGAACATGTTTCCCTTCTATGTGAACCTAACTCTGACCAAAGATTGAAAATTGCATTGTTTAGACGGCTTTTAACAAAGGGCTTTTCCCATAATTTTATAACTTTTTTCGCTATAAAAAATATACTTCGAACAATGATAATACCTCAAATTTAGGTTCATATAGGGCGTAATTATATAAAGAAACTAACTATCACTGTATAGAATTATAGGTTAGAAACTTTTTGACCTAGTATGTACACACATTGAAATAAAGGCGTTTCGAGAAAAACACGTTTGAAAAAAAACTACCGAAAACAAGAAATTCAAGGCAGTAATGCATTATTTATCCTGCCTACCGGTTAATCAGCAATTAGTTGTACTAACAATTTATCGAATTTAAAAAGAAACCGATTTTTTGAGTAATCTAAACAGGTTTCCCGCCTTAAACGGTCCATCTGAAATATAACAACCGAACGGGTTTTACAATTTAACAATAAATACGAGTCGTTGATAATCGTCGATTTTCAACATCATTTTTTTCACAACGTAGCGATGAATTGATACTCTAGTGTACAAAGTCTACGAATGAAAGTCGTCATTTTTACGTAAGGATAAAAAAATTAAAATCGATTTGGAAAAAATGAGATCGTCAACGACCTTCAAATGTTTCTCATCGTATCTCCTGTGAATTTGGAAACAATTGATCAAGTGGTTCCCGAGATATCATTTCCACCGACATTGAAAATACTGTTTCGAAACAAAACGCGTTTAGAGGTTGGAGGATCGTGCTGCTACCGCTCGCCCGTCCGACTGTTAGAAACTGTAGCTCATTCAATTTTAGAAATATTTCAATTAAATTTCCAGGCAATATAGTTAAAAAATTATACTAACGAAAAAAATATTTTCGAAACATCAATTTTTTTTACCCACCTAGGTAGGTGTAGCCTGTTAAAAGGGGTGGCAGACAAAAATCATTCGTTCGGAAGAAGTCGAACAAAAATCGAGGCCAGATGCGAAAAGACAAAGGGAGAGCCTTTGTCTTTACGTATTTGAGCCTCTTTACATTGAATAAAAAACCGGCTTGTTTCCAGTGCAGCTTCGAAGACCGGACGTGATAATTGTTTGCACAGACCGATAAAATACGAGCGCAAAGAGGTCCGAGCTAAGAGCGAAAACACGAGAGGAAAGTCGAGCAGTCGAGGGCTGTCTTCTGTCTGACAATTACCATACTTATCGTTGTGCTCTGGCAAACAATTCCATTAGTTTGCCGTCATCTCGCACCTTGCACCTTGGACCGCCCGGCAATATGCACCTTAATTAATGGCTGCCATAAATACCCCCGATACTCATATTATTAATTTTCCAGACGAGTTTTCGTCGTCGTCGTACGCGAATTATTCAGCACGTGTACACGCCCAGATAAGCCGCTCTCCCGGTAACCATGATTTATTGGATATACTATTAATGAAAGTTGTAAAAGCGGTCTTGCAGATCTTTTTCTCCAGCCATAGAGAAATATTTTTAAAAAACATAGTTTATCGATAATGTAATTTTCATTGATGTTTTATTATTATCAGTGATGTCGTGCGAATCGGGAGCGAATTCATTTTTTGAGAATTGTTTTATTCGCATAGTCACCATAGCGCCTCACCTCTCTTTCTCACCGCCTTTCTTTCTGTATACAAGACGGCGAAGCGTGACACACAAGAGTCGTGAGAATGTTGGCCTCGAGAACGATACACGGCCTTGGAGAAGCCGAGTGTGCTACCGCAGCAGCCAGTGAAATAGTCTGCGTATATCCTGTCCTACCGATCCTCTTGAGTCCCTCTTTCTTCTTCACGTAAATTGTTCTCTCCTGCGAACCGAAGGTGGGCTGGCGTCGACGACCGCGTCTCTCTTTCTCTCTCACTCACTCACTCACTCACTCACTCACTCACTCACTCACTCACTCACTCACTCTCGCTCTTCCCAATTTCGAACGAAAATATGCGCAACTCTTACGCTGCAAGATGCAAAGTGCAGAGTTGTGTATCCCAACACCGACATGTTCGATTAGAGCTGCAACGGAGGGGAATGGGTAAAAAAGTTGGAATTTTATCCATTTTTCATGTGCAGGTTCAGTGAGACTCAAATAGAGCGAGGTTTTTTATAGGTCGATAAGACATATCACTTATTGTTAATGAGAAATCATTTTACTTCGACGTGGATGGTAATAATAGTTCCACGTGTGACGTACATACAGCGTTTAGCACGGGTATGAGTTTGCCAGCTGGATTACCCTTGAATCGGTAACTATTGCCCGCGTGTCCGATAATTGTTGATCGAAACGTGGCACGATACGACCTTCATAGGACAAAGCTTAGATATATGCATTCTGCACTGCATCCGAAGAAAAGTGCATCGACGGCATAGATACACACCGCGTATGCATGAGCGAAGAAAAATGACGTTGAATTTTGGATCGTTGGAATGCAACGAAAGTTTTTCTTATACTCAGAAGGAATCTACGACTGTGATGAACAAAAAAGTCATTAATTACAGGAAAAATGAAGAACTGAAAAAGATTGAACACGACAGAACGTTACTGCAAATTTTGAAAGATTGGGAACAAACAAATATTGTGAATTTGGAACTCGAATGCTCACTAAACTCATTATGCGTAAAAAGCAAAGGTATACATCCGCGTCACGGATGCTTCGCAATAAAAAGTGAAATGTAAATCACGCACCGGGGCTTTTCGTTACCGTAATTTCTTCGTGACTCAGTGAAGGCTGTTTCGCACGAGCGACTTCTCGTGTCGTCACTCTTCTGTAACTATTGTCTCTACGTATGAGACATGTGACGTGAAGATTTCATGCACAAATTCTGCCCATTTTTTATTAGTATTCGCAACAAAATGGTCGACATGTATTTTTGCAATTTCCGATGTATACTTATAGTTCTTGAGGTTCAAGAGCGAGTCAAATCTGTCTTCGAAACACAATGACTAGGAAATTACTGATATCGCACTAAGAAAGGATTTGTACCATTGTTGTGCAATTTTTTTATGTACTTTTGGAAAAATGCTTCTCAATTTCTAGAAAAGAAATGTTTTTATTTATTTTTTGAGTCACTTTTGAATACCAATTTTTTAAATTCTATGTAAAACTACGAAAATTTTCGGATCCCGGCCAGGGTGAATGAATTTTTCAAACGTGATACAGCTGATCAAAGCTGGAAAATCATTGAAATTCGATCGAAACTAGTAACGAAGTACTTTTTCACATCGATTTCCTTCTATAATATTAATTTTATAGAGTATTCCTGTCATTAGGGGTAAATAAAATATTTGTGCGTCTAAATATTTTTTTAACAATGGACCTTATTTCCTCTTTTATTTTTTCCACAAGTAAATGGAAAAAATGGAGAAGTGAAAACTAAGAAATATCCATCGGCACCTGTTTTTCTAATTGTTTAAACTATCATGAACAAATCAAACATAATAAAGCCCATTCTGGAAGATATTCATCCATACAAATACTTTATTTAGACCTTATTGCAAACATGTTCTGTATAATTAATATTTCTACTAATAGGTTTACATTTTTGTACTTTTATAGGAAATTTGCACAAAAAAACTGAATGGACACATTAAAAGATTGCCTTTTTAAAAACAATATCGCCTTTTAGAAAACTACTGTAAGAGAAAAGTACAAACCTTTTTGTTCAGCAGCTTAAAGTATTTTTTGAAAGCACGATAAAAACTAAAGAGAAATATATTTATTGTGGTATGAGTAATTTCCAAGTTACTGCCGGTTTATTCCATAGAGGTTGAGGACAAAATAAATAATGTAGTTAGCCAGTGAAGCTCAACTATTCACTGAATTGAAAATCGCAAAAATAGGAATTGAATCTTGATTCGCTTGAAAAACATATTAAAAATTCGTACTAATAAAAATGGCCAGATTTTTAAAATAATACCCCAAACACAACGTCCATTAAAAAAATACCCCAAACGCAACGTCCATTTCACCTCAAATGCCTAATTGCCCATCTATACATTCTAATGCACCTTTATCGCATACCTAATCGTCCCTTTCGCTCTACTCCCGTACATACTTTTCGTATTCATTTAAGCGTTTTATTCCTATCGATTGTTATCTGCCTCTATGACTATTTCACTGTTTTCGCTTTTTCTAGAATTAACAATCACTTGATAGTTTGTAACAATAATTATTATAACATATTTGCATATCGAAAACAAATAACGAAAGCAGCACGAGCCGCAACCACTGACCGTACTTGCGTACCAAACATAACTTATCACGGCGAGTTCAATTATGTGGTCGAGCCCGAATTGTAGATGAAACATTAAAACGAGCACAAGAAGGGCTCTCTCCGGCACCAACGTCTGTACATATACTGCTTGTTGCTTCATCAAAGTCCTGTTCTTTTACGAAGTCGCTTTTTTTCTTCGTCAATACGACGAAAGGACCGACAGCTTTCTTTGACATGCCAATTTTTTACTCCAAAAAGCTAACATCAGCCAAGAGAATCTTTAACGATTTCCGTTGTTTTGTTTGTCAATATTTCAGACTGGATACCAAAAATGTGTGCGTGCATCGAGAGTCGCGCGAACGTCTCTGGCAACTCTCGGTATCAACGTCTCGGGTCGGCCCCGACGCTTTTCCAGTATAGCGCTACAGTACAAAGTTCACACGATGCTGCCGAAGAACCCGTTGACAACGAGAGACAGGTAAGACTGAAAAATTGTTCCCTTCTTTCAGGCTCGGTAGCCACCGCAGGAACCCATACAACCACGTCATATCCGTAACGCTTCGCTCTCGAAATTTGAAGCAATTGATAAAAACCAAAAATAATTAACAGGGCACACCCGGGGTAGTTGGCGACAGTTTTTTTCCAGGATCCGTTAAAATAAACGTACAGACGTTTCGTTACTTACTCTATTTGTAATTCAACTGTGAACATTTAAATTCAAGATAATTTATAGAAATAAATCAAATTCATATGAGACTGGCCTTAAAATGAGTGTTTAAAAAAAATCACGATTGGCCATCTCCCCCGGAGTGTCCGGATGTGATGGCTACAGCAGTAGTGGAGGTGGCCAGTACGTAAGCGAAGTTTCTGCCTCGTTGGGCCAAAAAATGTTCGATTTTTCACCAATTTTTGACGGGAAAAGTATTAAATATAGAATGTTGGTATTTGGCATGTTGACTAAGCGGTCTTTATTGAACATCAAAATATTTTTTTAAGTTTGACAAAACATGGTGGTGGGAGTGGGAGGAGCCACGTATGTCGGTGCGCGGGCGATGACATTCTTCGCTTGCGGAAGACCTAAGACCCGGACAGGTGATCTGCAGCAACAAAATCAAACATATTTTTACTTTTTACAATATTGTGTATAAGTTGACCTAGGATCGAGGAGAAAAATTGAAAAGTAAAAAAATAGTGGGCGATCGGAAGGAAGTTTGTTTTTTTCCCAAAAATTTTCTCAGTTTTTTGTCCGTTAAATAAAAATTTTTAGATATTTTTGAACGATTCTAGTTCAACTTATACACAATATTGTACGAAGTAAAAATATATTTGATTTTTTTGCTTCAGATCACCTGTCCGGAACTTAGGACTTGCGCAAGCGAAGAATGTCATCGCCCGCGCACCGACGTACGTGGCTCCTCCCTCTCCCAACACCATGTTTTGTCAAAATTTAAAAAGTATTTTGATGTTCAATAAAGAACGTTTAGTCAACATGCCAAATACCAACATTCTATGTTTAATACTTTTCGCATTAAAAATTGGTGAAAAATCGAACACTTTTTGGCCCAACAAGGCAGAAACTTTCCTTAACCCCTTGACTACGAGTGACACGCATAGGGACAAAAAAAAAGTCGTGCCATTTTTGTGTCATAACACGTATAGGGGCATTCGAAAAACAACCTATTTCTACTGCATCGATTCGATTGTAATTTGGTACATCATGGTTGTTGGAATTTGAATTTGACATCAGATTTCCAAAATTCAGAAATGGCGGATCCAATATGGCGGACGCAAATTCGAAAAATGGTTTTATTTCGACGAAAGTTAGTACCTCATGGTTTTCGGCGTCGTTGAATTCGAATTTTAAATCAGATTGTCAAAATTCAAAATGGCGGATCCAATATGGCGGACGAAAATTCGAAAAGTAGTTGGATTTTGACAAAAAATTGTATCTCTAGATGTTTATGGTCGCGAATTTCGAATTTGGATCCTGACTCCACGTATGTGAAGCTCGGATACAATATAACGAATAAAAATTTGGCAAATCATGTATGACAAACTATTCATAATAACAAATGTAAAAGAATCGTTTTTTGGCGTTATATCCCGCTTTTAGCCGAACCCAGAGTCACCATAAGGTACTCACTTTCGGCGAAATGGAACCATTTTTCGTATTTGCGTCCGCCATATTGAATCCGCTATTTTGAATTTTCAAAAACCGATTTCAGATTCGGATTCAGCGACCCCAAAAACCATAAGGGACACACTTTCGTCGAAATGAAACCATTTTTCAAATTTGCGTCCGTTGATGAAATCTCAGAGATGGATCAACCGAAACAAAAAATCAAACGGTTTTAGACTCAGTACGTTAATGGCTATAGCGCATATCATACGATTTTTTATGTATGCAAAAATAACAAAATGGCGGACATTTTGGGAAAAAACAAAAAAACGTGTTTTTTTCACTGTTTTGTGCAAACGAAATAGTGAATATCAAAATTTAAAAAATCCCTCATATGCGCTACAGCTATAGGTTTAAAGAATATGTCGTTAAAATTTCATAAGGAGTGTTTCAGTAGTTTCGAAAATTTTATTAACAAGCCATCGAAAAACGTTGTTTTAAGAAAAACGCGTTTAAAGTTCGTTTGGGTTACAAAAATACATTTAAAAAAAACATTTTTTAATGTATTTCGGAAGTGTATTTATTAAGTGTAACAACTTTTATATTAATATCTATAGCATAAACCTATCAAAAAAAATCATAAAAATACTAAAGTGAGAAGATCCCTTAATTCTACTCTTGGTTTTCTTTGTGTTTTTATTTTTTGATTCTTAATTTTGTTTTGTTCATTCTGGTCACATCTAGAACATATATAATCGAATTCAGTACAATTTTTGCATCCCCAAAGTTGGCACATTATGCAATGCAGCCAGTCTGCGGTTCGACGGGTTTCGTGATAATTTTCTCCGCAACTTTTTTGTCATTGTTCTTCTTATATCATCTTTTTAAGGTCTCCTAGGTATTCCGTAAGTTCTAGCGGCCACATGAACCGACAAACTATCATTTTTCACAGCACTAATAGCTACTTTTAATGATTCTTCAGGCCAGTCCCCTTGCGGAGCAATTGCTTTCCTTCTGTACTTATTAAGCATCTAAATTAGATGTAGAAAGATTCAATATTTGAATACATGACAAGTAATAGTATGGCCATCGTACCCCGACTATGCATGGCCATATTCACAATCGTCCGGGAGAGATGGCCACATCTAAAATGTAAACAAGTAGAAACATTACATGCGAAATCTTGCGGTTATAACAAAGTACTGCTCGTCAACTATTCAAGAAATACAAAAATACTAATAATTTTTACAAAATTACATCACCACAATATAAAAGATGCACTCTTCAAAAAATGTCAGCAGTGAAAAAAATGTCAGATGAAAAAGGATTTTACTTACTTTTTCATTTTTTTTGCCAAACTTTTGCTCTTATAATTACACCTGCGCACGACGCGAAGCGAATTAAGGAATCATCGAGTGTGACCGGCCAAAAAATAGCCGATTTTTTTTAGGTGGATAGAATAAGCTAATCGGTCTAATTTTTTTTTTACAAATTGAAACACCGATAAAGCATACAAAATGATTTTTTTTTAATTTCTTTATTTATTGTTTAACATTGTTTTTATTTGCGGAAAATTGCGTGGAAAAAAATGGTGTCCCATGGTGACCAGGGCTGCGGCCGCAAATTTTATCTGAAACAAAAATTTCAAAATGATTATTAATCTGTAGGAAAGCAGCTATGTTCCTATGGAGGTTTTTTGTAGTGAAATTTGAAAAAATGGCGGCAGTTTGAACAAAAAGTGTCGAATTTAGCCTTTTTCGACAGTTTTTCGTGAAAAAGAATAGGTTGATTTCGAAAAAAGCTTCCATAGCAACATAACGAATGACGTGAAGAATGTTCTGTTAAAAATTCAAACGGATAGCTTGAAAACTTTTCCTTCGAGAGTGGCCACCGTTTTGAAAAACAACATTCCGAGTAAAACGCGTTCAAAGTTCTAAAAAAGGCTGTTAAGAAAGGCTTAACTTTTTCTAAGAAAGTCTGTAGCGGTCGAAATAATTCGAATTTCGATTAAAAAATTGGACAGAACGTTTATAACCGTGTATACTATCGGATAATGCAAAAAAATCGATTTTTTTTTGAAAATTTTACATTGTGATGATTCCTTAAGCAGTAACAAGTCACCTCTAGAGGTGATATGAAATATTTCTATTGGCCATCTCTCCCTTATGGCCATCTCTCCCGGAATTACCCAAAAGAAAATTAATTTGAAAAAAGAAACGTCCTAAAATAATTTATTTTTCGAAAGTTGCAAGAGAAAAATTATTTCAATTTAACAAGGTTCTCTTAGCCATGTACATTGAACACTGAAAAATTGTACATGTCAAATGTTGATCATTATCGGCGTTCGGAAAGTGCTGGTTAAAAAAATAAACAATCGATTATTTAGTAAACTTTTTTAAAGCAGTCGAGTTTCGATTTTATATTATAATAATGTGCCTACCTAGTTTTTCGATCGTAAAAATGGGTTTTTTGAAAATATCCGTAAATTTCCGTTGTTCGAAGGCGGAATTGACTTTCTACTTCGGCGATAATACGTGCAAGAAGCTCACCGTCGAGAAGAATCTCCGTATAGTCGATCTCTGTGAGCTTCTCAAAGTCAACAAAAACAGTATTGGCAATGCCTGGTCGATCGTGGAAACCTGGTCGGAGCTCGGAATCGGTGAGTTCATTCATTTTATATCCGTTCTAATCGAATAATGCCCGAATAGAGTAAAAATTCTCGGTTATTCATTTATGTTTTGGTTCTGTAGAGAACTCGATCGATTTTCGGCACTGAATTGAACCGTGACCAATTTTTTTTTTTAATCCAGTTTTCAATTTTAATTTACGTGGTAGTAATGTGACATGGCTTTTTTGTGTGGCGCAATATTTTATGGACGCGTAAATATTATTGAGGCAGTATTGTTGTCTAGAGCGCTGTTTTGGAGGTGATTTTTAGGATTGAATAACAAAAAATTATACACACGTTTATTGATCGTTTACGAAAATGTACAAATTAAGAAAAACAAATATAATCATGTACTTTTGTACGATCGTTTACAACGGTGGGCGGAAAATGCCCCTAATTGGCGACCGGTGTTGTGGACATTGTATCAATCGGGAAAAAAACCAAACATATTTATAATCTATATGAGTGTGTGATATTCGATACCAGATTAAATAAAAATAAAATTACAAAATGCCGGGTTGAAATTCCGAACTTTAAATGCTCCGACGATTTAAAATTCCGAATTTTAATGTTCCGAAATTCAAGATGGAGCCGGGTTGAAATTTCGAACTTTGAATGGTCAGAACGCTCAAAACTCCGAAACAATACTACCCCGAAAGATCAAAACTCTGAAAGAATTTTACACGAAAGACGAAAACTCCGAAAATCTTAACACCATCAAAATTATTCGGCTATGGAAGTTTTAAAAGTTTCAAAATTATCGATAAATCCACGAATTATTTAAAGATTTTTTTTTTATTAACAAGCGATTTTGCGTCAATTTTGAAATTTGTCTAGACAATGTTATACGTTCTACATTATTAACAGTCAACTGTGTAGACTTTCGCTGGCATGATTTTGACATAAGGGCCGGGTTGAAATTCCGAACTTTAAATGCGCCGACGGTCTAAAATTCCTAATTTTAAACAAAGGATTTTCAAAAAAATTGTCATTTGAATTTTTGGTAGAGTTGTATGCATAATAGTTGTAATCGAAAAAAAAATAACCTTCCTTCAATAACTATTCAATGCTATTTTGAAGAAGTGTGCGAAATTATTATAAGATCGGTACATTAGTTTTTAAAAAATCGTGTCCACCGACTTCGACAATAGTGTTTTGAAAAAAATGCGATGACCTGCGTCGCTTCCGGCCGGTCTTTCCCAACAGGTGGAATTCCCAAAGGCTCTTCTAGACTTTTACTCCGATTGACTTCAAACTTTGGGTGAATATTCTAGACATATTGTACTATTAGATAATAAAAATGTTTAAAATGGATGTTTTGAAACGTTCAAACCCACGTAACCCCTTAAGGTATTCGCTTCGCGAAGGGCCGTATTTTGAGGGGGCATTAGCCCTTCTGAATCATAGGTAAATTACAGTGGCGCTTAATAAAAATGAGTCACAATCAATTATTATACCCAACGATAAACTGGAATAAAAAATGCCGCGTAAATTTAGTAGATTTAGACCTTTTTTTCTGAAAAGCCGTGGCCACGAAAATTCTTCTGCTAGTCACATTTTTCTCAGTTTTATCATTCATAGTTTCTTTAAACATTCGCTGACCTCCTGTTTTTATTTTCATTACGGAATCGTTAGAATTTTTGACACCAGTTGAGCAATTTACATCAGGCATCTAGAGTTCTTTAGTGTATAAATAATTAGATTGAAATGTCGCCAGCGTTTCATCTCCATAAGTGCCGTATAAATGAGACGATTTTTAGAGTCGTCATTTTTCGCCAAAAGTTCGCTAACTTGGCTCGAAATTTTACCTGTATAATGGGATGTATTTTTACCTGGTTATAGACGAAAATCGGTTAATTGTTAAATATTCAGGTGCGTAATAGGAATACCTTAAAGAGCTGTGACGGCAGCTATTTGAGATTGTGTCAAAGCTTGCATTGTTGGAACGTAACGAAAATTAATTTTTTTCTAATGCAAAAACATTTTTCGACGGATTTGGGCTACAAAAAAGCCCTCAAACGTTTTTCAGGATCCTTATTGAACAATATTGATATAAATTGGCAAAAAAAACATTTTCGAAAATAAAAAATATAAAAGAAGAAAAAGGAGTTTTCGATGCATTCCAACTATGCAAATTTCAGCACCGTTATTTGAGGCAGTTAGACCGATAAGACACTGTCGTTTGGTACAATTTTAAGTGAATCCTCCAGTCGACTGATTATTTTCGAGCGAATTCGAAATAATTTCTTTTTTTTTCATCCTCCTGTTTACCCCTATTAATCAGTCACTCGGTTTTTTCAAGTTTAAAACGCATTGTGAAGGTGCTGGAACATTTATAGTAACGTAATGATTTTCAGAAACTTTTATTGTGCTCATAGATTATTATTACACGTTTATATAATAATTCTATACACATATTTGAAAGTGTGTAAAAATGAATTTCATATGGTTGCCCGCTTTGATTACAATTGGAAATAGCCTCTCTTTGCTTTTCGTGAAAGGCGGGCCCTAGCGAATACATCTCAAGAGGCATCGCACTGGACTAAAAAGTAAAAATAATGAGACACTGGTGCCTCATTTGCCAGAGTTCGCCTTCTTCTAGAAGCAACACATAATTTAGTAAAGGATGGGAGATAGCGATGTTTTTCAATTCCACCTAGGAGGAACAATTTCTTATCGCAATCAGAAGCGGAAGCCCATTGCCTCAAATAGAAATTCTTTTGACACGCCCTGGTATATACAAGGTGTCCCTCTTATCTCTGCCACCAGAAATAACTCGGTAATTATCGACGTCACAAAAAGAATGTTCCATCAAACCACCAAATGGCCATCAAATGCGACCAATTTTTTTGTTTATTTCGGTGGAGTCGTTGACGCACAGTGAAGGTCACTTGCACTTTTTTAATGGAATGGTACATTTTTTCCAACCATCTTGGAGCATCTCAAGCCGCATAAAGAACATTAGGGGGTCAAAGTCGTTCACAAAAGAACATCAGGGGGTCAAAGTCGTTCACAAAAACATATTTAATTCTGATCAGAGTGGATTCAGATTAGAGCTACATACAGGCCGCACATTGGCGAAAGAAGGGCAGAAATCCGTTGAGGCAGTCGTGCAATCGAAAACATCAACAACACACAGTTATACTATACAGCCTTTGGTTTCTGCGAGTGGCAAGCTTTGGGCACCTATGTTGATCGTTTTAAACGAACCTACTGGCAAATTTGGTCCTCGAGTAGAACAAACTATGTTCAGAGCCGAAAATATATTTCTTTTGGCTTCGAAATCTGGAAAATTGACGACTGATCATTTCAAGCGATGGATCCAAGAAGTATATATTCCCAATACGGGTCCAAAATCGGTAATACTTCTGGATTCTTGGAGCGGTCAATGTCCAACTGCATTTAAAGAAATGGATATGCAAGGAAAAGATATTAAAGTTTTAACCATTCCAGCAGGTAAATATATTGCACCCGTTTCATTAGTTCTGTAGACAATTAGTCCATATGATAATTAGTAATTCCTGCAGGTACGACTGGAATGATACAGCCCCTTGATGTTTATGGCTTCCGTGTATGGAAAAACTTCGTCAAACACTTTTCTGACGCAGTAATATTATACAATTACGACGTCAATCTGCATTTGAGAGACAATATTGTTAAATTACAATCTCTTATAAACAACCAGTTTTCTTCTCCACGGTTTACAAATCTTTTCAAGTATGCGTTGTACAAAAGCGGGTACGAAGAAGAAAGACCACCAAACTTCGAAAATCCGGTAGAATTTTGCTTTTCACAAAATGTACCGGCATGCGATATATGCGGCGAAGCAGCTATCACTTGTGCGTGGTGTAAGAAATCTCTTTGTTTCAAACACTTTTATCATGACTATCATTATTGTAATAAGTATAATCCATAAAAAAACATTTCCTAAATGAGTAAGCGTAAGAACATATTTCCGATTGTGTTGTACTCTTCAAAGGCAGTACGTGGCGGGGGAGAATTTCTTCGTAAATATACAATTGTAATCCAGTTGTTTCCCGAAGCACGAAGTCAGTCCGTGATTGCGATCCTTGCCTCTGCCCATATTAGTGGAAAACTGAAGAGTGATTTTTCACAAGTAATTCACGAATTATTGCAATAAACAACACGCCATTTATTGCTGTACTCATCATTGTCATCATGAACGTCTAGTAGTCGAAGAATACATTTTTTCCTATCAAACTTTATTTTTATTTCGGCTCGTTCACGAGCTATAGAAAGAACGAAGTTGTTAAGGGTGCGTTGACCCCTTAAGAGTGTCGTTCCGCCAAAACGAGAAAATGTGTATTGACTCTTTTGACTGATTGTACTTATTTTGTAACCCATTTTTATTTCTACAAATTTTCGTCCATGCCGCACGGTAAGAACTTTGAACGTTTGCCTTTCGAGAGGGGGACCGTTAGGGCGGAGGGGCTGGAATGTTACAAATATGCAATTGCGTCATAACATGAACGTATATTGACGTGAATTTAGACCTAAATGCCAAAAGGCTAGCTGATAATACGATGCTCTCGGCAAAAAAATCGACGGGCAGATTCAACCCCTTATTTGTGAGATATCGGAAAAAGTAAAAATCCGTATCCGCACTTTTCCATTCTCTACATGTATGCAAATTTACATCCCAATCGCTTAAAAATTCTCGGAGATATGGTTGAAAAAATTGCATTTTTGCAATAAACAATATGAAATTTGTTGCTATCTGCATCTTTCTCATCTCCAATGTATAGTACACGAAAAAATAAACATTTTTGCGATTGGAAGTTTTTCCATATCTTGTACCGTTAAAACGTTATCGACGAAAAACGAAAAACACCCCAATTTTCGAGGATGCTTTTCAACCCTTAAAAATCGGGTTCCGCCGATATAAAAAAATACGTGTCGCATATTTTTACCCATTCTACAAGCATGCCAAATTTTATCGAAATCGGAGACATCGACCTCGCAACGTTTCCTTGTTAGTTATTGTCGACTCATATTATTTGTAAAAAGGCATTCAAAAAACCAAAAACGGATGATTCTTTTCTCAAATAGCACAAAGCCCAAAATCTCGAAAACCGTGGGACTTTTACTAAGCTGAAGTTCCAGCATGTAGTAGGACATGATCTGACCTATCGACAGTTGCAGGACTATCCATTCATAACAGGACACTCTGTATGTCGTATTGCCGCTCATTGACTCAAATTTGCTAAAATTTAGCAATGCTTCTCGAAAAAGAAGAGTTCCAGCAACCAACTCTGGAGGGTGTCTCGTTATATTTGCCTTTTGGTCTGTTGAGGCACCTTTTAATTTATTCTGTCGAAGTCCTTCTTTCACGAGAAGCAAGTGGGAAAACTATTTCTAATTGGATTCAAAAGTAGACGATTCAGAACAGAAGTTAGAACGATTTATTGACATGCCCTGACATATAAACGGTATTGAAGTTCGCATAGTTGTAAAGCAACGACATTTTTTGTTCGTATTCCCCAATTTTTTTTAGTACATTCAGGCTACGAATATCACTGAAATATTTTTGAATATCGTTATTCCAGATCCGTAACTTAAAACTGCAAATGAAGAGTTTAGATAGTATTAAAAATGAAGAAATTAAAAATAACGGATTTTCCTTGCATTCTAAAAATGCAAACTTCAACACCATGCACATAAATATAAGCCATATTACAAATGATGTTGTAGTTCGCATCGTTGTAGTGCAACGAAAATCCTTTTGTATACTTTTATTTCCTCATTTTCGTTATTCCTCAAAACATGTTTTTGTATATTTAGTTTGTGGATCCCTATGGGACTGTCCATATATTACGTTATCGATTTTTGCTGATTCCCCCCCCCCCCGTTGAAATCATAATATTCTCCCTATCATCATAATCCAATTATGATTACCGTCAGCCAACGACCAGACCCCGCCCCCCCCCCTATTTGAAAATGACGTAATTTATACACAGCCCCTAGGTAAACGAATTCACAAATCGTTGAAACATTTTCGCCGCTCAGATTGGTAAAAAAACATAGTGCAATTAAGGCGGGATATACATTCAGGCAGGAAAAAATAAGTAATATTAAAAGATTTTTTAAGCTAAGAAACAGTTATTCTATAATTATCCATCTTGAGGTATACTTGAATAGTATATTGAAGTATACAAAACAATTTTTTTAAATTTATTCATCAAAATGGCGGTGCTGTGGCAGAGTGTTACAGCAAGGTCGCCGCGGGAGTTGCGAATCGGCAGTCTAGCTTCCCGTAGACTTTGATTTGCAAAAAGTTCAAACATTTTTCAGTTAGAACATGTAATCTATTTGACGGTAATTAAAATAAAGAAAACGAAAAATTAAGAAAATGGCACGAATTTACGAAAAAAAAATTAACATTTCACGCAACATTTATGTAAAATGTGGATTAGAAAAGTAGTTTTGTTTCCAATTTTTTAAAAACAATTCTCGTCAAGTAGAAGGTACCGATATTACCAATATTTCTACCAAAGTTTCAACTCAATCGCCTTAATAGTTTATGAGTAATCCTGCACGCCAATTTCGATGATGCAGTTTTGTGAAAAACGCGTTTGAAGTTCACGCCCGCTCCGAATCCGAGCGGTAAGGCACAGCGTCGACGGGCTGTAACGTTTGAAGTTTTTCAAATTTTGCTTTGAAACTTTGGGAAAATATTCTACATATATAGTTCTATCGTTTAAAGAAGAAAAAAAAGACATCGATTTTTTTTTCGTTGTAAATGTATACCCCGCCTTAAAAAGAGCAATGGAAGGCAAAAAAAAACTAAGCAATTGAAAAAAATAAACTTCACTGCATTCCAACGATGCAGACTTCAATCTCATCATTGCAGTTGAAGTGTGTAAAACATTGCATATAGTACCGTATTGGATAACGTAACGTATTGGAAAACGAAACGTCGACATTTCACAATTTTTCCTCCGTCGCCAGCGGTCCAGGCAACTTCGTATCCGCTAACATTTAGACGTAAAAAGGCCTCTTTTTCACGCTGTTAATCGAAACCCGCGTATACTTTTTAACGGCGCTAACCTGGCGCGAAAAGCCGTTGCTAGAGGCCAGTGAAAAATTATTTATTGCCTCATCGCTCATAAATACGTTGCCGATAAATGGCTCGTTTCAGATATTTTTACGACGAGCTCTTCGACGAGACGATTACTTCTCGGCTCACGATAGAATCGACGTTGTCAAATCCGGGCCTCCAGCAGTAATATTTATTACCAGCCTTAGTCGCGTTGACGTTTTTTACGTCGCGCGGGAAAACTCTTTCTAAAATTCCTAATCGTCAGCGTCCCAAGGAGACGCTCACGATTGGGATGGTTTATTGGTCACCAATCTCGTGAAAGGTGTTCACCAATCGATTGTCCCAACGAAACCAGTCGTCCGCGCGTATCATCGGTCAGTACTGTCCCGTAACTTATTATATAGGACACTTTGATATTACAAAATATCTCATCCACGACACGACACTTTGTTGCTTTTGCAGTTTCTTCGCAAACTATACTCGAATGATACAAACCACAAATACAGTCAACGAGCAACGTCATTGCGAAAACATTTTGTCATAATTCTACGGCATCGTTAAAAAAATGTCAATATCAACGAGGCGGTACTAAATAATACGACACGAGCCTTCGATTTCACGTGATTCGATACCTACTTTATATCGAGGGAGATGGAATTCCGAGATCGCCAAGGGGCATAACTTCGAAACGGCTCGTTCGATGCAGCTTTTTTTTATCGTCCATGAGGCTGTTGTAAATGCCCCTTGACAGAGCCCCCACTTCGGACACGGTGCCCGGTAAACGGCAACGTCCCAACGAATGGGATGGTGTTGAAGTTTGCATCGTTGGAATGCAATTTCCAAAATCATATTCTGCAGATTTGTTGTAGATTGATAAATGAAAATCTTAAAAATGTTTGCGTGATTTTCGTAGCTCAAATCTGCCAAAAAAAATCGGCGAAGTAAAAATAAAATCATTTTCGTTGCATTCCAACGATGGAAACTTCAACGTCATCGACCGGTACAATGTGGAAATAATATTTTTATTTTAATTTTGTTCCAACTGACAAGGAACATCACTTTGGTGTCCTTTTCCGATTTTGTTGAAACTTTCTTATGTGGAAGAGTATCAAAAACTAAGAGACACGTATTTTTTTTTTTTTTCGGCGGACAAAACATTTTTAAGAAGTGAAACGCACCCTCATGCATGGGGATGTTTTTCGTTTTTCGTCGATAACGTTTTAACGGTACGAGGTATTAACCCTCAGTAGACACAGTATAATTTGCGGACCTCCCTAGACACACATGGGTCTAGGGAGATGCGTAAACGGTGCCCTACCGTTTTTTACGATACTTGGACTCGTTTAAAAAATCTGAAAAAAATCAGCAGAGTAGTTTGAGATCTATAGGAAGAGAGCTTGCATTAGGTGATGGATAAAAATTAATCTTCGTTATTGTTATTTCATGGAAATCGATACGAAACACCAGAAATTCACGAATTCACTTAAAAAAGCATGACTTTTTATTAAATAAATTTTAAAAAGTAGTAGTACACAATATATTTCTTGATATGAAGTAGATGAAGAAAAAAATATAGCATTATGAAATTAAAAAAAGTATAATTATTTAAACAATTGAAAAAGCGCAACTTTTCGAGTGAAAACTGCGAGATTTTGGTTCGAAACTTATGGTAGTCAAAATTTTTAACGTTTTTTATGTTACTTATTATTACTTTAACTTATTATTGTTAAAATAATTCACATAAATTATAATAATTATTATTCAAGTTTATAATTATATTATATTTATATAATTATAAATAATTATATAAATATATAATTATATAATTATATCATTATATCATTATATAAATATATAAAACGTGCACTTACTTTTGGAGTTCGAAACAGTGCACTTTAATGAACAAAAAAATTTCACACTTTTATACTTTCGTAAACACACGTGGATCTGTCGTGTCCGCTGACGATTTTAACCGCTTGTTGACTCACCACGAACTGAGGGCCACGGTCACCGTCTGGTACCTGCCTCCCCCCCCCCCCCCCAGGTGCAATTTTTTAGGTCGGGGTAAGAACGCGAAATATGCACTAACCGTTGGGACCTATCAATTTCTAGAAACGGCCGGACACCACAGACCCATGTGTGTCTACTGAGGGTTAAAAAATTTCAACCCGCAACAATGTTTATTTTTTTGTGTACTATACATTGGAGATGAGAACGATACCGTTATCGACGAAAAACGAAAAACACCCCTATTTTCGAGGGTGCGTTTCACCCCTTAAAACCGTTTTTCCGCCGATAAAAAAATACGTGTCTCTTGGTTTTTGATACCCTTCCACATAAAAAGTTTCAACAAAATCGGAGGAGGACACCAAAGTGGTGCTCCTCGTGAGTAACGTATAGCCAGCATTTTTTAGGTGAATCTAGTAGTAACAGTAGTCGTAAGAAGTTTCATTTGCATCGCCTTTTCGGCTTTATACAAAGCTGTTACACCGTTTAACATCGCTCTCCTACAATCTGGCAATAAGTTGTATGTTTACTTTTTTATTATTTTTAATTTTCGTCACACTCTGCATTCCCTCTCTCCATTAACACCGTTTGTTTTCTTACACTCTCTTTCTATTTCCCCAAAAAATCGAGACGTATTGACATCTATCTCCCCTCTCCGCAACCCTATTCATTTATCTTATACTCCCCCCTTATTCCCTTCCCCCTTTACTCACTCCTCTATACAGGGTGTTAGGAAGGTTGATGCAAAGCCTTGAGGGGGTGATAGGTTACCTCGTCGGGAACATATCTAACCTAGGTTACCTTAGTCCAAAGTCTAAGGATTTCGAGTTATCATGGTATGATTTTTTGAAAATTTACCCAAATTAGGTACTAGCTCGTTCGTAATGTTCAAACAGACAATAATTGGTAACTAAAAACTTGTTTGCGTCTTAGCTTAATGTGTATTCAATCGACAAACACCAATACAATCATCTGTATCCACACAACTAACTAAATGGGACGTGTTGAATAATTGAAAACTTGTCAAAAAAGAAAAATATTTAAATATTTATTTTTTAAAAATAGCATCAACTTAAGAGGTAAACGAGTGAGTTATTTTGGGAAATTTTATAAAATTTACACTTACCATGATAACTTTAGAATTTGGACTAAGGTAACCTAGGTTAGGTATGTTCCTAACGACGTTACCTATCACCCCCTTAAGGCTTTGCATCGACCTTCCTAAAACCCTGTATATGTTTTCGCTTCCTTAGATATTACCCCTCTTCCTTTTCCACACGAAATCAGGTGCTCCATTGTTTTTCTTTCTCGTTTACATATCCTACAAGTACATTCCACTTCCCCCGTTTTTTCCATCCCCCCCCATATTTCCACACCTTATCCTCGCCCATGTTTTCTCATCCTTTTTTTTTAAATGTTTGGCCGCCCAATACCTCCACAGTGCTTCGTCGTTTTCTACTATCGCATTGTAAAAATTAAATTATGATACGTCGACTTTTGAATCTGTTTTTCTTCTCTCTCTCTCTCTCTCTCTCTCTCTCTCTCTCTCTCTCTCTCTCTCTCTCTCTCTCTCTATGGTCTTTCTTTTTAAGTTTTTCAATCCCTTGTCTATCAAATTCTCAATTATTTTCATTTCTTTCCCCTCTTTTATCATATCTGTTATTTCTTCAATTTCTTATTTTCCCGATACTTTCAAAAAGTCGTTTCCCCATTTCGAATTGAGGTGAATATATTACATATCTATATATATATGGGATTGAGGATCAGATAGACGGCGGAGGGTCTGCGCCTTGGCCGGTCTGCGAGGTGAGAGACCAGGCAATACAACAAAGTGAAAGAGGCGAAGGAGGATGAGAAAAGCCAGCGAATCGAAATACCTACGTTAGAGGGTTAGAGACAGGGGCATCGTCCTCCTTGCGCAGTGTAAACACCTCGCCGTTGCAACGAGCCGCGAGAGGACTGGGTTCTTTGGCAAAACAGGCGATTCCGCGACAACGGGCCACGAAAAAGACAGAAATAGGAAAAGTGGGAATCCGCACTTGGAAGGAAGAAGTGAAATGGAGAAGACCGAAAGAATTCGATTGTGAGCATCGGAGACGGATTGCGATGAGAGAAGGCGATAATGTGATCGTTGCCGATAGTCCACCCCCGGTGTGGAAGAATTTGTATAGAAACAGAGCATTTGCGTTCGACAACGCACTTGCGGCTGGTACTCGTGCAATTCACCGCATTTTTTGAAATAGCGTTTTAAGGGCTTACACATTCCCGTACAGAAATTCTCGTAGGGATCCAATTGGATTGCCATACATGTACTTCCTTATATGGATCCAACGGATCGACGCATTGGTCCCTATATTCTAACGCGACGATCGTTCATTGGATTCTAATCGGGATTCCCCATTGGAATCCAATGTACGAATCCAGTTTGAATACTAAAGGATTGCCACATTATCGACCAGAATCCGATACGATTCGGCAGGACCCTCGTGCATTTTACCGCATTTTTAAATAGTCTTTGAAGGGATTACACATTCCCGTGCAGAAATTGTCGGGGGATCCAATTGGATTGCGATACATGTATCGACTTCCTGATTGGGATCCAACGCATCATCGCATTGGACCCTATTTTCTAATGCCACGCCCGTTCAATGGATTCGAATCGGGATTCCTCATTGAAATCCATTGTACGAATCCAGTTTGAATACTAAAGGATTGTCACATTATCGACCAGATTCGGATACGATTCGGCAGGGCCTTCGTGCATTTTTTAATAGTGTTTCAAGGGATTACACATTCCCGTGCAGGCATTGTCGTATGAATCCAATTGGATTGCCATACTTGTACCCACGTTCTGATAGGTATCTAACGGGTCATCGCATTGGACCCTATACTCAAACGCAACGCTCGTTCATTGGACTCTAATCGAGATTCTCCATTGAAATCCAATGTACGAATCCAGTTTGAATACTAAAGGATTGCCAAGTTATCGACCAGAATCCGATACGATTCGGCAGGACCCTCGTGCATTTTACCGCATTTTTTGATAGTGTTTAAAGGGATTACACATTCCTGTGCATAAGTTGTCATAAGGATCCAATTGGATTGCCATACTTGTACCCACTTTCTGATAGGCATCGAACGGATCATCGCATTGGACCCTGTATTCTAACGCCACTTTCAATCCAGTTTCAATACTAAAGGATTGCCACATTATCTACTAGAATCCGATACGATTTGGCAGGGCCCTCGTGCATTTTTCAATAGTGTTTTAAAGGATTACACATTCCCGTGTAGAAATTTTCGTAAGGATCCTATTGGATGACCATACGTGTAACCACTTCCTGACAGGGATCCAACGGGTCATTACATTGGACCCTATACCCAAACGCCACGCTTGTTCATTGGATTCCAATCGGGATTTCCCATTGGACCCTATACTCAATCGCCACGCTCGTGCATTGGATTCTAATCGGGGTTCCCCATTGAAATCCAATGTGCGAATCCAGTTTCAATACTAAAGGATTGTCACATTATCGACCAGAATCCGATACAATTCGCAGGGCTCTCGTTCATTTTACTGCATTTCTGATAGTGTTTTAAGGGATTACACATGCCTGTGCAGAGATTGTCGTAGGGATCCGATTGGATTGCCATACTTGTACCCACTTTCTGATAGGCATCCAACGAATCATCGCATTGAACCCTATATTCAAACGCCACTTTCAATCCAGATTCAAAACTATAGGATTCCCACATTATCTACCAGAATCCCATACGATCGTCGATGGATCCCATCGCATTCTGTACGTTGATTTTTCTAAACGAAATATACAGATATACAAAATGAGAGGATCTTCGATAAGTATAAATTTTATCTCAAAAAAGTATAAATCGCTTTAAAAAGCATATCTCTAAAATTGATTCGAACCACATCACCGAAAATCTACTGTAATCATCGTTTGTTATTTATTTTACTGCACTTCGACGCAATATCACCACACATGTACACGCTTACGAAGCGTACAGGTTATGTTTCGACACGTCGATTTTTTACTCGTGACTTTTCACATATTTTCAACTCGAATGTAGTAAGAATTCTTAAACAGCGTTCATCGGGGAAGAGGGCAGAATCCAATTGGATTCCAATAAGGACTCTGTGTGCGCTGTTCCTCACAAATATCTATGGAGATGTGGGTGCATCTTGGGACTCCCCAACAAACTTGTGCACAAGGTCGCGAACGGATATTTTTTTGGGAGATCGAATGAATACCGCTGGGGAATTTCAAATGAAAAATTGGCAGACGGCGTCAGTCGAGAAATAACACGGAATCCACTTGGCTTCCAATGGGAACTCCCTACGTGCGGTGTCTCTATCAAAGTCCTACGGATGTGGGGATTCCTTAAAAACTTCTGCGCGAGTTGTCGAAATTTTTTAAAATATCGATTTTTGGTTTTCGACGGATTCGTAAAATATAACATTTTAGCGATATTCTCTGAAAATGTCAAGTCGATCCGTTGTAAAGTAAGAGAGTTATGGGCGTTTATAGGGAGGTTCCGCGAACCGGCGAACTTCAAACGCGTTTTTCTCAAAAGGACTTTTTCAAAATCGGTGACTACGATATCTCAAAAATCACCGTACTGATCAACTTCACATCTTACAAGCCTCTTTTATATACCAAAAAGCAGTCAGCGAATGAAGGTATTTTTCTATTGATGCACATTTTTTTTATCACCGAAAATAGAGCGTTCTTTCAAAACATATCGATACTTTCAATTTGGACTGCGGCACTGTTATTTTTTAAATGAATATTTCATTAAATCATGCGTCCAAGCACTAGATAATTGCATGCAAAAATTATGTGCGTTTAATTTTTTTATTCCGGGTGATTTGGTTCCGAGCCGCAGCGGTCACCGCGAAGGACTTTTATCAAACAACGATCTGAAAAAACCATTGTATCAACCACATTCACAATTTTCTTCTCAATACTAAAATGATAAAATATACTTAAAACTATACACTTTAATGTAAAAAAAAATATTTGGAAACCTGCACACGTTCTCCCAGAACATAATCACGAAAATTCCTTGATCTTGAACATCGTTTTTTTTCGGGTAATTATACATAAAATGCAGATATTGACGAGGGTCTTTTTGTGTGTTTATACTCGAAATGAGGTTATGGGTCAGGGTGTAATGTGTAAGAGTGTAAAAAGTTATACTAATATTATGTAATTTTTTTTTCACTTTCCACATTGGGAATGCAAAATTAGATCTATTCAATATGTGAAACAAGGAAAGCGAAAGATGTCCGAACGACCGCAGATGGTGGTCGTAAAACTTTCTGCCCGGTGATGGCCCTACGTCTTCCCATCGCGGTCCGGATAGAGGATTCTTTTATTCTTCCTTACATTTTTTATCGCACTCGGAGAGGGATGCTCGCGGCCGGACCTAAACGGCGCTGCAGAACTCTTACCTACTATGCGTGTGTTCGTGATACGACCAATCGACGGATCGTCGATTTTTCCACCAAAGTTTTTGTGACGTTGCATTATATCGAACAAAAGAATATATATCGAAAAACTTTCTCATCTGATGGAGTCTTAAAATATTCCACACGGTGAACTTTAAAGTTTTCGATCTTTTGACCGATCTGCTGACCTTGGGTGTAAACTGATTCCATTGACGGTCCGTCTATTGATCAAATTATGTTCATCTTTTGTATGCTTAAGGTAGTTCTGTAGTTTTGGTCAAATCTTAAGAATTGGTTGAATGTAGGTATGGCGTAGATATGACCTTCATGGACTGATGCCCAAAAATTCAATTCGATTCACCGTTTAGTTCATGAGATAATTGCAATTGAATATGGGTATTTTTGTACGCGATCCCTATACCTAACACGTAAACCGGTAGGAGTTTGCTCGCATTTCTCGATATAGGTTCTAAATGGATCTTAGGATTTAAAAATAAAAACACACGTGTACGCAGTACTATTGTGGGATTGATTTTAAAAAAGTGACAAACTTTGACCGTTTAGTTTCGGATATATCGACTTACGAAAAGTGGTAATTTTATTCAATACCGAACTCGGGCCCAACGATCTGTAACGGAATGGCAACAGTGCACGCTGCAGCCAGTTGATCGGCGCGTGGTCTGGAAATTCGAAGCGTGTTTTTTCCCCGAGTTCTAGTAATTCTGAGACGGATGTGAAATAAATTTATTCTGCAAACAAATTTAATTTGTTCAATTTATCCATGTATTTGTCTTTGTTATAGCGAATACAATTTAAACTGTCGGCAAGATGTTGAAAATCTACGATCCGACGTCCTTGGACAGCGAATTTTTGTTGCTGATCGTTGATGTTATGGTTATTCTCATCTCGTTTAGCCGCATTTGCTTGACACATGGCTGCCACCGCTTTCATTCTTTTAGCAACTCCTTTGTTCTTGTAAACTTTCCTTTGTACCGCATTTGGGTTGACATTTTCACGTTTTTTTTTAAATTTATATAAAATATTTCGCGAAAGGCGGATCGTAGGAAGCTCAGCGCTATGACTGCAGGAAAATCGCGCTGTTGCCACGATTACAGCGCCGCTCTCTATACAAGTATGAGACCTGTCTATGCATGAGGTGCGAATGTGTGGAACATATAGATCTCTTTACACGGGTTAAAGAGATGCCGTACGTAGGGATTTCACATTACAATCCAAGTGGATGCAAGGATTGACATCGTTTGAGAATTTTTTATATGACAATCCCAACCGGAACTTATTGGAACTCCCAAAAAATATCCTTCCGTGATCTCGTACACACATTTTTTGGTACGCCCCAACGTGCTCCTCTATCTCTATAGAGATTCGTTGTGGACACCGCACAAACGGAGTCCTCATTGAAATCCAATTGCATTCTGCACTATTTCCTGATGAACGCCATTTGCGAATTCTTACCGTGTTCGAATCGAACATATCTGACAAGTCAGGAGAGAAAACTCCCCGAGTAGAAATATTGTCAGGCTGGCCTGACATTTGATCCGGGTCTTATTTACGGTGTGCCTTGATTTGCCTGATCCGGCCGGTTTCAGGCGATAGTCAGGCAACTGGATTTACGATAACCTCCAGTCGCCTGATCCGGTCAGTTTCAGACGATAAAATCAGGCACACGGATTTAGGGCTTGCATAAATTCGACGGATCAGACTACCTTCAGGCGATGGTCAGGCAACTGGACTTTCGGCTCGATTTAATTCGCCTGATCCGACTAGCTTCAAGCAATTATCAAGTAACTGGAGCTATATACACTTTGGCGCGTTTTACACGCCTGACCTCTTATCAAACCCCAGACGAGCTATATATATTAGCGCGTCGTCAAAACGTCGAGACATATTTTCCACTCTTTGCGTACATTTTTTTTTATCCCTGATATTTTATTTATTCTTAATAAATCTGTGATTCGGTTTCCTCTGTTCAAAAAACTATTTAGTTGAATCCACTAAATGTATCTATTGAATTTTTTAAAATTAAAGTTGAATAGAATTTTCGCAGAGACAAACATTTTTCTGTTTGATTGACTTAATGGTCCGTCTTGATTGCAATACACATATCGAAGAGGAGTTGGGCATAGAGGGGCGGGGAGAGAGAAGATTTATATATATGAGGGATTCTCCGTCAATTCAGCCACTTTTTTTGACTATCTCAGATCTGCTTTATAATTGTTTATATCAAAGTACTACTAAAAGGCATTCTATGTGAATTTTTTCAGATTTTTTAATTAAACATTTTAGAAAATGCCCTTTTTTCCAAATGAATATATCTCGGAAACTAGAAGTAACTGAAAAAAATGTCGGTACATAAAATTGTAGTTTTGTGTTAGCTTTCGAGCGGACGATTTGGAATAATTTTTACGTTTCGGTAACGCTGAGTTTTTACCAAAAAAGGGGGAAATTATTTTTTTTATTCAAAAACGGCCATTTTTTTGCTGAAAAAATAACAGAGTCTTCCAGTATGTCTGATGATATCGCAAAAAAATCGTCAGAGCGGCACGCAGCGTGGTTCTGGTATAAAAAAATTAATTTGTGTGGTTTCATTTGTTTTGCCCTAGAACCTCGATTCATGCCACTGTGGCGATTTTTCTGCGATATCGTCAGACATACTGAAACACTCTGTAATTTTTGCAGCCAAAAAATTGCCATTTTTTAATTAAAAAATAATTTCTGCTTTTTTGGTAAAAAATCAGCGTTACCGGAACGTAGAAATTATTTAAAGTCGTCCGCTCGAAAGCTAACACAAAACTACAACTTTTATGTACAGCCATTTTTTTCAGTTACTTCTAGTTTCCGAGATATATTCATTTGGAACAAAAAAATACATTTTCTTAAATATTGAATTAAAAAATCTGTAAAAATTCACATAGAATGCCTTTTAGTAGTACTTTGATATAACCAATTATGGGGTACATCTGAGATGGTCGAAGAAAAGTGGCTGAATTGACGGAGAATCTCTCATTTATAGGTTATGTTTGAAAAATCGATAGCATGGTATTCGATAAAACTCTCTAATTATCACAATGATATTAACTAATCGATATTATGTTCATGTTTATGTGATACAACAAATAATTACAGGAATTCATGTGGTCTCTTATGCCACCGAAATGCTACAAACACTTGGTAGCATAGGGGCAGCGTGCGTAGCTATAGGTAGGTAGATTTTAGGTTCAATCGTAATATTTTCTTTCGAAAATTTTCTTCGAGAAATCCATTCAGGAGGCCAGGGAATGACGGATTATGATACACAATTATTGTGGTAGAACTCGAAATTGACTATTTCAACTTATTTTGGATTTATAAAAAATTCTATTGAATATTCAAAAAAAAATATTGGAAACTAGTAAAAATATAGTTGAAAAATATATTTGAAAATAGGATCATGGTAAAAAAACCTATTTGATTTAGGTAGATCCTTTTTAAATTAAATAGATCAACCTTAAATTAAATATTTTTTCAACAGTGCAATGCAGAATATGATAAGATGGTGGTTTCCGAAGCAACAGCGAACTTCTCTCTTCGGACTGCATGTCAGGCCTTCACTTCTTACCCTGATCAGGCCTTGATTTTTTACCCTGATCAGACAGAAATCAGAAAACTGTCACAAAAATGTTCAAGGCTTGATAAAAAAATCCTGATCAAGGCCTGAAACCAAAATCGGGATGCCTGATCAGGTCTTTTTTGTAGCCGGGGAAGGATTCCTACTCGGGTCGGCGTCTTGAAAAATAACCTGCACGCTTCGTGAGCGTATACGTGTGTGGTGATGTTATGTGAAAGTGCAGTAAAATGCATAACAAACGATAATTACAGTGGATTTTCAGTGATGCGATTCAAATCGATGTTTAAGATATATTTTTGACGCGATTTATACTTTTTAAAGATAAGATTCATACCTTTTAAACATCCACTCATTTTGTATATATATATTTTGTTTAGAAAATTCAACATACAAAAAGCGATGAGATTCATAAACGCGGGATATACATTTACAACGATCAAAAAATCGATGTCTTTTTTTTTTATCGAAACTTCAAACGTTACAGCCCGTCAACGCTGTGCCTCACCGCTCGGATTCGGAGCGGACGTGAACTTCAAACGCGTTTTTCTCAAAACTGTAATATCGAAATTGGCATGCAGGGTAAGTCAAAAACTATTAAGCCGATTGAATTGAAACTTGGTAAAAATATTGATAATATTGGTATCTTCTACTTGACGAAAATCGTTTTTGAAAATACATACATGTTCTAACTGAAAAAATGTTTGAACTTTTTTGAAACTCAAAGTCTACGGGAAGTTAGATCGCACGCCGATTCGCTACTCCCGCGGCGACCTTCCTGCAACACTCTGCCACAGCACCGCCATTTTGATGATGAATTCATTTTTAAAAATTCTTTCGTATACTCAAATACACTACTAAAGTATACCTAAAGTTTGATAAATGTAGAATAATTATTTCTTAGTTTAAAAAATCCCTCAATATTGCTTATATTTTTCCTTTCTAAATGTACATCCCGCCTTAAGAATCGCTTAGGATCCTGTTCGACAATGTGGGAATCCTTTAGGATTCAAATTGGATTCGTAAATTGGATTCCAATGAGGAATCCCGATTGCAATCCAATGTACGAGCTTGACGTTTTGGTATAGGGATCCAATGCGATGACCCATTGGACCCCTATCAGGAAGTGGAACAAGAATGGGAATCCAATTGGATCCCTACGACAATGTCAGCACGGGAATGTTTTTTTCCTTCTCCATGACGAATCACTTTGTTGGTCTGGATGAATTACATTTCCGGACGAGAAATTTTAGATTAAAATCACCTGTCAGAGTCAAGTGACAGCGGGAACAGAACGACCGCAATACAATTGCCAGATTTACGTTATTGCGATTGCGACTTGCCATGGACTTTTCAGGAGATAAAAAGAGATTTTCCTATTGGTATCTTGAATTTTGCAAGATGGAAGAGTTTCAAGGGTTGCTCCCCTTGTCGTTTTGTTGCGCCGTCTCGGTCTCGATCGCCCCTCTTTGCAGCAGTTTGCCAATAAATAAGCGGCCTCGCTTTTTGCATATGGTGGTATTTGTTGGCTTAGTTCTTTCACCTCTCCCCCCCCCCCTCTCTCGCTCTCTCTCTTTCTTCCACTCCCTTGCACCAACGGGATGTTCCGACTATTAAACCGGTTTCGACAACTCCACGAAGAGTTCGGTTGCACAAAAAACAGAGTGACAAAACGCAGGTGCAAGTTCGAAAAAAAGGGAAAAGGGAGGGGGACCAAGAGAACCTTTGAATACTACAAATGTTCCCTATCAACCTCGCCAGCTCAAAATGCATCTGGCGCTCAGACTCATTAGATAACAATAAGTTTGCTTAACATTATTTTTGCGGCACTTTCGCGCGCTTCAGTCCCGAACTAATTGGTAAAAGGCCGGCTTGTTTTTAATCCGATCAAACGACTCCGTAGAGTTTAATGACGAGAATTGCGTGTTCAACGTGATGGAGCGAGCACGCGACTCGATGAGAGCGTCGGAAAACACGTAGCGCGTCTAACGACATAATTATTTCGTTTAAATATAGTTATTCAATTATATTAATGAAACTCTCATAGTGCACGTTGATTTACTAAGTGATTATGAATTCTGGGCATACAAACGACCGAAAATTCATCGTGAAAGGCAGAAAAATTTTCATCGTTTTCCTCTTGTTCCTCTGAGCCGCTTTCCATATTTGCTATAATTCTGTTCAATGCCTCGATCGAGACGTACGGGGGTGGGGTGAAAAGTTTCCGGCCTGACCAAGAGATGGTGCCACTAGGTCTAGTTTTGGAGCGGCGTCCTACAGTACCATTCCTACCGAGCTTGTATGTACAGTTTCAGCCCAATCGCTACGTTAGTTTGCGTTTGAGAGCACATTGCGCGAGACGCTTCCGTTGTTTTCGTAAAAATAGAAAAATTGGAAAAACGTGCTGTCATCAAATACTTCCATTTGAAAGATTTTACACCAAAACAAATAAAAGAAGAGATGGATTGAGCACTAGGAGACTCCTCCCCATCATATTCAACTATTAAGCAGTGGGTTTCTGAATTTAAAATGCGTCGTGTGAGCACCTCTGACGAGCCTCGCTCAGGACGGTCCGTTGAAGTCACAACTTAAGAGATGATTGAAAAAATCCATAAAATAGTGTTGGAAGACCGCAGGTTGAAAGTGCATGAGATAGCTGAGACCTGTAGGATGTCAGCTGAACGTGTGCGAAATATTTTGCACAACCATTTGAACATGGAAAAGCTGTGTGCAAGGTGGGTGCCGCGTTTGCTAACGCTCGACCAAAAACTGCTTCGAAAAACCATTTCTACCGACAATTTGGCGCTGTATACCCAGGTAGGAAATCCAAAGGCTGACGATAGAAACAAGCTTGTGCGAGCCTTGTTACACCGAGCCTGAGTGAGACAGATCTGGGCCAGGTTTCTTTGCATCGTTTGGAGCAGCCTGGAACCAAGACTGGCTGCTTAGCCTAAACTCAGGGTTATTTCAAGCTTTATTCAGCCGGTGAATTTTAAGGCTAAAAAATCAAGGCTGGATACAGGCTTGTTTCAGGTTGTGATAAAAACAAAAGTTACAAATAATATTTTTTCTGTACTTTTACGAAAAAGAAAAAAAAATTAGCAATAAATGCGAGAATATGTTAAAATTGTGTATCTGCAAAAAAAATTACGCTACTGACATTTTCCTTCATCCTCTATCTTAATTTTCTAAATCAATTTGACGCAATAAACATTCTTTACAAATTTATTAAATTTACCCCAATCTAGAATATAGAAAACTAAAAACAGGCCTCATATAGCCTCGAGAAGAGTTTGGGATAAGCCTGGTCATAAATGATCGTGAAGGCTTCATTAAGGCTCGTTTTGTGCCTTGTTGTTTCGTCTTTTCAGGCTTAGTACAGGCTTTTCTACCAGCCTTTGGTCAAGCCTGTGTGCAAGAGCCTGAAACCGCGTTATCATTCAGAGGTTCAGCTAGGCCTGAAATCAGGCTGATGCTGAGCCTGAATTAAAAAATGTGAGCCTTGTTTCAGAGCTTGGCGAGCCCTTTTTTCATCGTCAATTCCTACCTGGGTAGGCGTAATCCAAACGAATTTTTGCGTCTATTCATAACTGTTGATGAGACATGGGTCCACCACTACACTCCTGAAAATAAAGAACAGTCAAAACAGTGGGTTGGAAAAGGGGCACCAACCCCAAAGAAGGCAAAAACAATTTTATCGGCAAACAAGGTTATGGCTACTGTTTTTTGAGATACGAGAGGAATTATATACATTGATTACCTTGAAAAGGGTAAGACTATCACTGGTCAATACTACGCAGAGTTATTGCAACGTTTAAAGCACGAGGTGCAAATTAAACGACCTCATTTGGCGAAGAAAAAAGTTTTGTTTCATCACGATAACACACCAGCGCATTCGTCGATTGTTGCCATGTCCAAAATCCACGAATTGAAGTTTGAATTGATGCCGCATCCTCCCTACTCTCCAGACTTGGCCCCCAGCGACTATTACATGTTTCCTAACCTCAAAAAATGGCTTGGCGGAAAAAGATTTGAGAGCAACGAAGAAGTTATCGAAGCTGTAAATAAGTATTTTGAGGAGCTTGACGAATCTACGTTTAAAACTGGTATAACTAAATTAGAACACCGTTATGAGAAATGTATCAGTGTTGATGGAGATTATGTTGAAAAATAAAGCAAAAAAAAATTTTTAAACATCGTTTTTCTTGGTCAGGCCGGAAACTTTTCACCCCACCCTCGTATATATGAATGGAAAAGGGCGGCTGTATATGCGAGAATTGCATAAATCTCGTTTGTTCGGTTGCATTTTCGAGAAACAGTTCAAGTTTGCGTACACAGTGATAAGACACTAGGGTCCACGAAATTGTTCATTTACAGTTAGCCAACGAAATATTAAGGGGTTAGGCCACAGTAACGGGTATAAAAATATGTGCGAATTTTACAATTTTTTTTAATATGAAAAAGTGATTCACTCATAAAATTAATAACACATCTATTTCGTATGAATATCAAGCTGTTAGAAAATATATCTTTTTTTACGTACAAAATGGCCGACTACTAATATTTTCTTTTGTTATCTTTTTTTAGGCGCTCCGCAGCGTGACATTTCGCATCCACAATTTTCAACCTAGAACAAAAAACAAAAATTCTCGTCAATCTACATTAGAAAACCTAGAGAAGTACGTACGGAATTTAAAAAATATTGTTTTATTCGAAAGTTGTAGGCATTTGAATTGAGTTGTAGGTATTTGAATGAATTTTCAGTGATAAATTTCGTATAAAACTGCTCATAAAATGAAAAGTTTTCGATTAATCAGAAATTCCGTACGTACTTCCCTGCGAAATGCAATTAGGAACATAACTTTTAAATTTGAAGTAAATCGATTGAAAATTGTTCAAGTTATTTGTCACGCTAATTGGAAAAAGCTGTTTCGAGAAAAACGCGGTTTAAGTTTTAGGTACTCTATGGCCGTGCTAGGCTTACGTTATACGCTGAAAGTCGGTGAAAAGAAATGTCTCACTATAAATCGAATAGTAACATATTCTTACGATGATAAAGCACCGTTATAGCGAAAAAAATAGATTTTTTGAAAATTCTACTGCGGCCTTACGTCTTCCGATGAAAAATTTAGTTATCCCGATTATTCGTTAACTCGACGGAATAAACCATTCTTCATCTAACCTAAAAGTCCATTTTTTTCGACAAACAATTCGTTGGCACTCCCTACACTGAGAGAAAAGTCCACGGCATTTAAAAAAAAACGCCCATGGTAAAAGAGGGGATAGTAAAATTTTCTATAGTCTATTGACACCGCAATCGTAATATCGTTGACACAACTACAAGTGAATAGTATATCTAAACATGCAATTTGGGTGGCGTGTTTGACCATCCCCGAAATAATTATTAACTATTGTAAAAGGCTTAACAATATAGATATGATTAATGCACTGCGATTATAAAATGTAGTATACTTTATGTTAGGTTTTTCTCAGGTCAACCGTTCACTATTCTATTCAAGTTTATACTATCCATATGGTTAATGACGTTTGTCCAGTATAATTTGTTAGAAGACCTTACGAAAAATGACGATTCGAAAGAAAAAAAATTACGGTGATGTTTACTTATAGCGAAGACGTAGATCATTTGCAGTGATTTTCATGTTTTTTTTAAGGAAAGATTTCTTCACTATTCTTCAGAACTAGGGTGTGTTTTATGACTACTTGTCGCTGTTACATGGTATTTTTTTATAATGAATTAAGCACCTAGCCTCTTCGTTTTATTCCACTTTGGATTTTTTTGTCACAAACCCTTGCGCTCTTAGGCGGTCTAAGCACAACAGAAGTGAGCTTTAATTAGCAAACCGTTTCGTCAGTAGCGTAACTGCGTACTCCTATCGCCCGTGTACTCCTTTACCACCTTATCCCAATATGATGAACATCACTATGATATGGTACAAATTCATTACGATGGGCTAAAAATCTATTTAAACAGTGACTTACATTATCAAAAAATATATATATAAATATATATCTGTGCAAAATGTCACTTAAATCGGAGGTAACAGCTATTCGGAAGTACAGTCGGAATTGCTTTTGTCTGTTATGCCATATCTGCGATTAAGATGCCACAAGCACTCGATAACGTAGTGGCAGCATGCGTAGTATATGCAGAAGATAGGCAAGAACGAGGGTGGGGTGAAAAGTTTCCGGCCTGACCAAGAAAAACGATGTTTGAAAATTTTTTTTGCTTTATTTTTCAACATAATCTCCATCAACACTGATACATTTCTCATAACGGTGTTCTAATTTCGTTATACCAGTTTTAAACGTAGATTCGTCAAGCTCCTCAAAATACTGATTTACAGCTTCGATAACTTCTTCGTTGCTCTTAAATCTTTTTCCGCCAAGCCATTTTTTGAGGTTAGGAAACAGGTAATAGTCGCTGGGGGCTAAGTCTGGAGAGTAAGAGGATGCGGCATCAATTCAAACTTCAATTCGTGGATTTTGGACATGGCAACAATCGACGAATGCGCTGGTGCGTTATCGTGATGAAACAAAACTTTTTTCTTCGCCAAAATTTGCACCTCGTGCTTCAAACGTTGCAATAACTCTGCGTAGTATTGACCAGTGATAGTCTTACCCTTTTCAAGGTAATCAATGTATATAATTCCTCTCGCATCCCAAAAAACAGTAGCCATAACCTTGTTTGCCGATAAAATTGTTTTTGCCTTCTTTAGGGTTGGTTCCCCTTTTCCAACCCACTGTTTTGACTGTTCTTTATTTTCAGGAGTGTAGTGGTGGACCCATGTCTCATCAACAGTTATGAATCGACGCAAAAATTCGTTTGGATTATGCCTATACAGCGCCAAATTGTCGGTAGAAATGGTTTTTCGAAGCAGTTTTTGGTCGAGCGTTAGCAAACGCGGCACCCACCTTGCACATAGCTTTTCCATGTTCAAATGGTTGTGCAAAATATTTCGCACACGTTCAGCTGACATCCTACAGGTCTCAGCTATCTCATGCACTTTCAACCTGCGGTCTTCCAACACTATTTTATGGATTTTTTCAATCATCTCTGAAGTTGTGACTTCAACGGGCCGTCCTGAGCGAGGCTCGTCAGAGGTGCTCACACGACCCATTTTAAATTCAGAAACCCACTGCTTAATAATTGAATATGATGGGGAGGAGTCTCCTAGTGCTGAATCCATCTCTTCTTTTATTTGTTTTGGTGTAAAACCTTTCAAATGGAAGTATTTGATGACAGCACGTTTTTTCAATTTTTCTATTTTTACGAAAACAACGGAAGCGTCTCGCGCAATGTGCTCTCAAACGCAAACTAACGTAGCGATTGGGCTGAAACTGTACATACAAGCTCGGTAGGAATGGTACTGTAGGACGCCGCTCCAAAACTAGACCTAGTGGCACCATTTCTTGGTCAGGCCGGAAACTTTTCACCCCACCCTCGTAAGTTGTAAGTTCGATTCCATGTGTAGGCAAAATATTAATCGTAATAAAAAATCATTGTGGTAGAATTCCCACTTAAGTATTTTATTTTATTTTGCATTTATAAAACATTCTATGCATTCAGTGGACACGCATTGATGCGTTAAACCAACGCACATGCAGTGTATAAAAAATAATCGATAAGGCAGCGAATACGCAGATAGCACGTCGTATCTTATAATACGATAGAAATGTCTATGAGCATCGTCGTAAGCCACAAGCAACATTTTAAATCAATGTATATATATTTTGGTCCTGTTCATTATTACGATCTTGAGGGAGTTTATTTCTCATAGTGTCAGGGTACACCCATTCCCTGAAAACCTACTATATTATATAGCATTGTACAATCAACGTATGCTTGTAGATTGGCATATGTGCCCAACTTATGCAACTGTCACAATATCAATAAGCAGTACTATACTTTTGGCAGCAACATGGTGATAAAATATTATATGTGATCTAAGTTTGCATGGTTGGAGAGCAACGAACATATATATTTTTCGTATTCTCGCATATTTTTCGCCACATTTAGGTTACACCCAAGTCATCGAAACATTTTTTAGAATCGTTATTGAACATTTGTAACCAACCACTGCGAAAATAGATTTCAGATTACGATAAAAGTCAAGAAATTTAACAAACGAGAGGAGTTTTCGTTGCATTCCAATGATGCAAACTTCAACACCATGACATTATTATCCCCTCAGGAAAATATAAAATATAGTTAAAATATGGTTGAAAGCACTGTACATTTCTCTGAGTGTAGTGGTCGATTTAGTCAGCTCAAGTCATTTTTTCGGGGTGTCGTTCTGAAAGATCCTACAGATTTTTTACACTCATAGTTCAGTAAAAGAGAAGAAAGCGGAGCACTTTTAGTGTCGAATTAGAATTTTTCACTGAAGCTAGATGGCTGCTGAAATACTGACGGTAACTTCAATGAAATTTCGCCCCTCAACTCGCTCTAACCCTAAGAAATAGGGGTTGAATACTTAAAAATCCCCGTATCTCGATAATTAATAGACCGATCAAAAACGCTATGATTTAACTCGCCGACCAGGATCTGACCGACCATTGATCTTGTCGACCGATACACTAGCCGACCAAAGATCTCGCCGACCGAAACTCGTGGACTATTTTTTTGTAAAACTGAAATTGCGCAATTTCTGCAAAATGTTAAGTATGTTGGGGTTTGTTTGGGTTTGTCCTCTCTCTGTGCGGGTCGGCGAGTTAAATGGTCGGCCAATTCTAGTCGGCTAATTAAACGGCAACCGATCAAAAAATGTTTCAATCAAAAGTTGTTTGGAATAATAAAATACGTATAAAGTTATCTGACGTTCAACCCTCCATCGTTGGAAATAGCGGCACAAAAACGATTAGGGGATTGGACGTCAAATAACTTTACACGTACTTTATTATTCCAAACAACTTTTGTTTGAAACATTTTTTGATCGGGCTATTAATTGTCAAGATACGGCGATTTTTTAATTTTCAACCCCTATTTCCTAGGGTTGGGGCGAGTTGAGGGGCAACATTTCATTGGGATTACTTTCAGTATGGAACCATCTAGCTTCAGTCAAAATTTCGAATTCTACGCTAAAAGTGCTCGGTCTTCGTCTCTTTTACTAGACCATCAGCCTCCTCCCCCCCCCCCCCCTCTCAAACATCCTCTCCGGTTTTCCTCTCTTTGCTCTCTCCTCCAATTCGCTCATTGTCTTCGTCCCGATATCACGCTCGTTTCCTCCGTCTATATATAGCATGACAAACGCACATGTGCAAGTTGGCAGTGTCATCAAGTCGGCCCAACACCCACTGCTCGTCATGGCGAATACTCCGCTCCGGCCAAAGCCCACATTTACATCCCTACCTTGTCCCCTGCCACCGCCCCAGCCACCGATTTCCGCCTTCGTCGTCCTTCTGCTTCTCCTATCCTTTATTCGCTCGGTAATGCATATGCATATATACGCATGTAGTCGGCGTGTGCAAAGGATGCCCACGACCTGGGCCAACTCGCGAGCTGGTAGGCCGACGTTGCTGCTGGCGTTGGTGCCGCTGGCGGGTATCGATTCACGCGGCTTGCATTATGCAAGCATATATAGAGAGTCCCGCGAGCGCGCCAAAAGGGGCGACGAAACGTCGGGCGTCGTAAACCGGGCCTATCGCTACGTCTCATAAAATTGAGGAAGCCGTAAAGAAATCCGAGGGTCGCTTCGGAAAGAATAAAGAGCAAGATAGTGAACAGGAGCGACGAGAACAGCAGGGGCAGGGGGGAGAGTGCAAAGCGCGGGACAGAGCGGAAAGCGTAGGTCCAAAGAGATATAAAGATTTGGGAATAGGAAGCAGTGAAATTTGGCACTCGGTAATCGATCGATTGGTTTGACGTCGATTTAATTTTGCAAATTATCACTTTTATGCTCAATTGAAAGTGTATGGCCGTGGTAAATTAGCCAGAGACCACAAAGGAAATTGCGACTTGGCTATAGTACATTGAGACGTTACGTCGGAGTAGAAAAACAATTTTGACCGTTTTCTTATTGGCTTGAATTATGTATGATCATGACAAAAATGATATATAAAAGGAATTATACGGGTGTTTTTTTAATTTTTATTTATAAGGCTCATTTTCCTAAGCGCCTCCAAGCGCTCGGAAACGCAAGAAATCGCTTAGACGGTGAAAGTGGCAATTTGGAGTCGTTTAGTCCAGTTGTACGAAAAATATACAACGACCTAACAACTCCGAGTAGAAATCTTGTTCCGGCTACAAGAAGGCCCGAATCAGAAATCCTGATTTCTTTTTCAGGCCTTGATCCAGATTTTTCGTCAAGGCCTGATCAGGCTTGAAATGCAATGCCTGACTTCAGCGTGGTCAGGGTGGAAAATGAAGGCTTGATCAGGGTGAAAAATCGAGGCTTGATTAGGATGAAAAGTAAACGCCTGACACGCAGTTTGAAGAGAGAAGTTTCCTATTGCTTCGGAAACCACTATCTCATCACATTCTTCATTGCACTGCCAAGAAAATGGTTTATTGAAATTGGATCTAGTTAAATTGAATAGGTGTTTTTCCTCGTCTTACAACCTTCTACGATCCTATTTGTTTCAAATATATTTTTTAGAATATATAATATAGAATAGAATATTTCATGAATTGAAATACTTATTTTAGCGTTCTAATACAATGATTTTGTATCATCATTCGTCATTCCCTGGCCTTCTGAAATGAGCTTTTTAGAAGATAATATTATTCGCTTTATGTCATAAGAGACCACATGAATTCCTATAATCATTTGTTGTATCTCATGAACTACATCAACTAGTTAATATCATTATGATAATTCGAAAGTTTTATCGAATATCATGCTATAGATTTTTCAAATATAACCTATATATACAGGGTGTCCTATAATGAATGGATAATTCTGCAACTGTCGATAGGCCAGATCATGTCCTACTATATGCTGGAATTTCAGTTTAGTAAAAATCCCACGGTTTTCGAGATTTTGGGCTTTATGTTATTTTTTGGAAAAAAAAAAAACATCTGCTTTTGGTTTTTTGCATGCCATTTCTAAAAATGATATTTTTTTTCGGTCCGGATTTTTTTGAATAGGGAAAGTTGGGGCAAGATGATAACGATAAGGTCATGTTCAAATAAAATAATACATGTACGAGTCAGTAGTCAACTTTCATAATTTTTTTAACTAATTAACATTCATTAATCTTTTAATTTTGGAAGCAAAAAATCAGTCTTTCTGATTTGTACCATACAATCTATATTTTTTATAAAACTATATTTTTCTCATCTTACCCCGTACTCATGGCAAGATGAAACAGCACTGGGATAATGATGGGGCATGAATTATTAGCATCTGTCGCATACAAAAGTGGTTTTATTCTCAATACCATCAATTTGATAAGCCACTCATGTAAGTTCTGTAGGATTAGTCCGAATAATCTTGCTTCCATATCATTTTGATCATTTGTAAGTTCTTTTTCTTCCCTTGGTAGAAACACCGGTTGAAGAGGAAACAAATGGTTTAGTAGTTTCATTTAACCCTTTCTAACGTAAGTAGTGGTACGTTGTGAAATATTCCAGGTTTGCGATAGCTTGTATTCATCTTGCCCCATTAGACGGTTAACGAAATAACAAAAAATCATGCAATAACCATGAAAATTTCTGCCAAACCGTTCTTATTATATTAATAATTAGTACTGTCATTGTGTTTACCTACCTGTCTCCAATTAATATCAGCAACTCATATAAACTGAAACGATATGAAAATTAACCAAAAATTACATCGTTTTGTCAAAAAATCGATATAGTTTTCTCACTGGAGACGCGTACTTCCGCCGCAGTTGATACTTTCACACTCATTCACCTCACAGCCACCCCTCCAAACTTCAATGGGAGCACTTCACTCGCACACACTGTTTAGTAGCTAGGCTTATGATTCATCTTACTCCGCGTATTCGTCTTGCTTCGAGTTCCCCTACTCTTGGTAATTTGTTTTATCTACAAAAGTCTCCTTTCGAACCTCAAACGTTAAGAAAACTTTATGAAAAAAGATCCTAGCTGAATTTTCATACAAACAAATTCGAATATCTGACTTTGATAGCCTGCGGTGTTCATGTACTACACATAACGTGCGTATTACTTTAAAAAGTTACTCACTTATCGTCGATTCTAAAATGGTATTATTCTTTAACATTTGTCTTTTAATAATTTTTTTTATCGTATTTCAAATGAACTAAGTTGTCTCATTGGACATTTTTAAATGAAAAGAAAAACATATTAAAAATGATGTTACTGGCGAGTGATACGAGCTGTTTTATACAGGGTGAGGCACTTCAAGTGTTACAGACCAATAGCACTCAAACTATTGATCGTATCCAAAAATGTTTCAGACAAAAGTTTCAGTGTTCGAGAAGGTACATTTTGTTTTCGACCATCTTGTGGAGCACCTTAAGTCGCATAAAAACATCAGGAGGTCAAAATCGTTCAAGGTCATTCAAGGTCACCCGTTTAGATTTGTATCATCGAGACTGACCCTTGAGTGACCTTGAACGACTCTGACCCCCTGATGTTTTTCATGCGGATTGAAGTGCTCTACAAGATGGTTGAAAAAAATGTACCATTCCATTTATAACAGTAGAGTTGACCTTGACGCAGCTTCAGCGCCTCCACCGATAAAAAAAAATAGGCTGGTCTAGTATGACGGCCTTCTCGAACCCTAAAACTTGTGTCTAAAACATTCTTGGATATGATCAATAGTTTGAGTGCTATTGCTCTGTAACACTTTACGTGCCTCACCCTGTATAAAACAGCGATAATTTGTTCTTAAAATGCGATCCGTGTATAGTCGTTGAAATGTTGAGAGAAAAAACCATAATCTGTGAATCGCTCGTTCCAATCGAAGATTTGCTATACGCTCGTAATTCTACATGAGATCTGCACGTGCCGAAGAATACAATAAACGTTTTCCTCTTTCACGGTCGTTCGAGGCCACCAAAATGAAGATATGCTCGGCTTATTAGAATTCAGCGATTTGTCGCACGTACGATTATTTTTATCATTCTCTTGGCGCATAAATAGGTTTGCTGGTTGAATAATTCGTCGAGTCGGGCAGGTTTTTTTTCGGCCTTGCGAGTCGCGGAGAAAATGATTACTATACATTACGCGGTTACTGGATCTTGCAAAATTGATCGGTCCATTGATTGATGTCATATTTAATTTTTGGAAATGCAAGGGTCAACGCGAAAATTTTGATTATTTCAACTCACTTTCATTAAAACTTGTCGAACTTATAAAGTAATTAATTTTGGTATCTGTAATTTGACCCAATTGTACGATTTGAACAAAATCGAACAATTAATTACCTATCTTTTGGTTAGTGGAACTAGAGAGGAATTTGAATTTGAGAGTCGTGAAAGGTCTTAAAAGATTTTAATTTGACATTATTCTTTTTTTTTTGGTCGCGTAAGGAAATGGCCGAGAAACTCGATAATTCGATGTCAGAAAATTGATATTTCTTTTCGGCTTTGCGCTTAAGGCAAAACGAGCGCGCGCGCTTGATTTCTATAGATTTTGTTCAAATTTTAATCAGACATTGTTCATATCGTTATGCTTGTTTGAGTGAAATTTTAGAACAGTCGACTTGTTAGATTGGGAGATAATGGTTTTTAAAATTGCAACTTTTAACACTGCAGGGTCTGCATCGAAATTTATACAGAATAATTTTCCGTAAAAAATATTTGTCCCTTAAAATCAGAAGACATATGGTAACACTCAAGTTGGCCCGGCATATTAAAAATAATACTGCAACGCAAATTTTCATCTGAAAGTAATTTTTAATCGAACAAAGTTTTTAATTAGTTATGAATAAACTAACGATTTATTTGTCAATGAGCATAACAAAAATAATGTAACATATTAATATTTATAATGCAAATATTTTTGTTATGATTAAAGTTTTTAACTTTAGGACCACGTTAATTTTTTTTTCTCTAAACATTGAACAGTACTGTTCTGCCGTGTTGCCATATGTCTTCTTATTATAGGGGACAAATATTTTTTACGAAGAATTATTCTGTCTTTACTGAACGTTTTTAGCAAAACTGAGTAGCAAAGGCAATCCAAACATTTTTCACTCTTTCCCTAACTAGTTTGCTATCTGAACATATATTTTTTTTTAAATTTATTAACACAATAGAATGTTACGATAAGTTACGTGACCTGAGTTTCGTTCAATGCAGGCCCTACAGTGTTAAAAGTTGCAATTTTAAAAGCCATTATCTCCCAATCTAAATAGTCGACTGCTCTGAAATTTCACTCATACATGCATAATGATATGAAAAATGTCTGGTTAAAATTTGAACAAAATCTATAGAAATCAAGAGTTCTTGTTCTACCTCAAAGGAGAAAAATACAGAAAATACGTGAGTTTACCGCATATGTGAAATACGAACTACACACATTAAAAGGTGATTCAAAAAAACGATTGTGATATCGATATATTGATGGAAATATTTTTATATCTTTGACGATAAACCGATATCATTGCCGATATTAATTTTCAGAATTTTCGTTAACCTCTAATTTCTTCAGATTCTCCAAATCCTCCACGAATAGGCGAAATCTCAGTTGATAAACGTTATTTTTTTTCACCTGTGTATGTATTGGGTTGGTACAAAAATCTTGCAACACTTTTTTTCAATTAAAATATTTTTCCTAATAACGAAGTTCGAGAACATCCGAGAATAGGAAATACAAGAATGGTCTAGAACCTTCCATGCCGCAGGATATATAAGCGAGTCAGTTGTTCCGTAGAGTCAGTATGAGCAAAGATGGATCAACGTGCACTTCGAGCAATCGCATATTACGAATTTTTGCAACGAAATTCTGCAAGAGCCGTAGCCCGTAATATGTGTAGTGCGTTCGAGGCTAATGTAGTTAATTATTCAACGGTCTCCTGTTGGTATCAGCGTTTTCATTCTGGCGATACATCTTTTGAAGACAAACCTTGGTCCGGCAGGGAATCGATTGTGGACGACGAAGAACTGCGAGCACTTATAAAGGCAAAGCCTACTATGTCGTCACGAGAATTAGCCAACAAGCTCAACTTCAGTCATCCTACGATCCTTCGACATTTACAAGAGATGGGATATAGGAAAGTTGTTTCGTCTTGGATACCGCACAATCTCAGCGAATCAAACAAAGCAACACGCATGTCCATCTGTCTTTCACTCCTGCATCGTCTGCAAAGAAAGGATTTTCTTCAAGAAATAGTCACTGGGGATGAAAGCTGGGTGTTGTATGTTAATCACACGCGCAAGCGTCATTGGCTACCGAAAGGGGAAAAACCAGAACCGACCCCTAAACGGCTCCGTGAAATGACGAAAGTTTTACTCTGTTGGTGGGATTCTGAGGGCACGCTCTATTACGAATTTCTGCCAACCAATACCACAATACAGGCAGAGATTTATTCTGCACAACCGCAAAAGGTGGCTAAAATTATGAAACAGAAAAGGCGTAAACGTCTTCAAGTTCGGCTTCTCCATGACAATGCTCGACCCCACGTCGCTGAGATAACACAAGAAACTATTTCGCAGCTAGGATGGGAAGTTCTACCACACCCACCGTGTTCACCAGACTTAGCACCTACCAACTATCAGCTGTTTCGAGCTTTGAAGAACTATTTACGGGATACAAAATTTGATCATTTGTCGGATCTCAAAAATACATTGGACGACTTTCTTAATTCATGACCAAAAGAATTCTGGTCTGCGGGCGTGCAAAGTCTACCAGAGCGTTGAGCAAGAGTTGTAGATGCAGAGGGAACCTACATTACTGAATAATCGTTTATTGTTAAAATAAAATATTTTTCTTTCTTACTCGTGTTGTGTGTTGCAAGATTTTTGTACTATGTACTAGCATACATACACCAGTCTCGTGTGCCTTGAATAAAATTGTATATCGCGGTTGTCGCGTGACTTCTCCGCTTTTTAAATTCTACAGGATCGTTTGCATAATTGGCGTAACGTTTTAATTAGCTCTGGTTCGATATTCGAAGCATATCGTTCGCTCTTACCCTCTCTTTCTCTTTTTCTCCTTCTCGCTCGTCAGCAGTGAGCGATTCGCTGCGAGAGTTACGTATACCGCCAACGATTGTCACAGACTTTTCTTTCTTAACCGGAAACGCGCAGTATCGCTTTTCTCTTTATCGTCAAACATTCAACGGTACTACTAATTGTGTCGAAACGAATTCGGAGGACTCGATTTTTTTAAGGTGGACGAGAAACGCGGGAGATAGGGAGTCTTTAATAGGTTACTCTAATCTAAGGCTTAAATTTCGGGCATTATTGCGGGCTTGATAAAAAAAATATATATTCATATCCAGGGTGTCCCTCTTATCTCTGCCACCCGCAATAACTCGGTAATTATCGACGTCACAAAAAAATGTTCCAGACAAAAGTTGTACGGTGTGAAGGGGGCCATCAAATGCGACCATTTTTTTTTATTTCGGCGGAGGCGCTGACGCACAGTGAAGGTCACCTACTTTTTCAAATGGAATGTTACATTTTTCCAAACATCTTGTGGAGCACCTCAAGCCGCATAAAAAAACATGGGGGTTCAAAGTCGTTCAAGGTCATTCAAGGTCAGTATCGATGATACAAATCTAAATATCTCGGATCACCACCAAATGTTTGGTAGTGATCCGAGATATTTAGATTTGTATTTCATTTCAATAGGTGATTTTGAATGACCTCGAACGACTTTGACGACCTAATGTTTTTTTTATGTGGCTTGAGGTGCTCGACAAGATGGTTGAAAAAAAATGTACCATTCCATTTAAAAAAGTGGAGGTGACCTTCACTGTGCGTCAGCGTCTCCAACGAAATTTTAAAAAAATGGTCGCATGTGATTTCACACCGTACAACTTTTTTCTGGGGCATTTTTTTGTGACGTCGATAATTACCGAGTTATTTCCGGTGGCAGAGATAAGAGGGACACTCTGTGTCCCTTTTATTATATGTGTGTGTGTGTGTGTGTTTGTGTGTGTGCTTTCGGCCTCGCGAGTAGCAAAGAAAATGATTACTATACATTACGCGGTTACTGGATCTTGCAAAATTGATCGGTCCATTGATTGATGTCATATTTAATTCTTTGAAATGCAAAGGTCAACGCGAAAATTTTGATTTATTCAACTTACTTTCGCTAAAACTTGTAGTGTGTGTGTGTGTGTGTGTGTGTGTGTGTGTGTAATTTTAGTTTTTACCATCAATTTTGTTGCAGTATCTTGATTTATACTTCAAGAACTTACAAAAAATGTGTGGATAAAAGATGAAAACTCAAGAAGTTATGGGCATCTAAAGGCCCATAACTTTTTCACATGACCGTGAACAATGAAAGTGTTAGGGTGGTTGACATGATCCCAAAGCTCCGATTCATCTGAAACAGAAATGACTGCAATTTTTTTTTATCAATAAAAATGTCATTATGGCAGGTGCCAGAGAGAAAAAAATCTTGAGGGGAGATACCTTAAGGCGAGAAAAGAATCGCTGATTTACATGATTTTTTTTTAAGAAAGGAGTTCTTCACAATTTTTGAGACTAAGGGTATGTTTCATTACTACTTTTGGCTGTTAAATCGTATTATTTTTTTTGAACCTTTAAAAATGGCGGGTTATAGCACGGTCTTCTAAACGGGTTGCGGCGGATGTTATCAGACGGCGTGACACATAGCGTCGGCGGTATTAATTTGAAAAAAAAACCCTACGATGATTTCATTTTCATTAACACTCATACGCAGAATATGAACCAAGAAAGGTGAGGAATGTTTAAGATCGATGAAATGGTACGCTTCGAAACAAAAGATCAAATTTTCCGGAAACAATGGCACATTTTGCAATAAATAATACTAAAAAAATTTAACTTTTAGAGTCATGCTTTAGACAATAAGGTTAGAAAGATTTACACCAAATTTCATCGGAATCCGTCGATTGATTTGTTAGCTATATGTCACGCCAGTTATGACATCCGGTTCAGAAAACCGTGCCATACCTCCGCAATTTTTAAAGATAAAAAAATACCATTCATCAGCGCAAAATAGTAATAAAACATAGCTTAAGTCTCAGACACAATAAAAATCGTTAAGGTAGGTTTACACTACGACACTTCGGTGTATACACTCAATGTATACATCGAGTGTCTGTGTGTGAACACCACTGTCTGATCTCGGGACATTTATTGCGACATCTCGCTAGGTGTCGCGTCGAGCGCCGTGTGAACAGGTTGTGTCGGAGTGTCTGCGGTAGTGTCCAAGTTTTCGAACCGGCGCGAAATTATCCAGACACTCGCGACCCGCGGTAAATCAAAATGGCCATTACGTGGAGCAAGAAGAGCATTAAAAATTTGATATTTTTTGTGGAAGGACTGCCTGAACTTTGGCAAATATGTTGTGCTGATTATAAAAAATAGAGTAAAAAAACAGGCAGCACTTCAATGCTTGGCGGAACAGTTTGACACAATATCGGCTAAAGTTGACAGAAAAATGCATAATTTAAGAACACAGTTTAAGGGGCTATACCAGTGTAAACGCTGGAAATTTGGGTGATTTTCAGGACTTTTTGGACGAAAAGTACTCAATTAAATCTTTTGGAAAATTAAAAATATATTTGACCTATATTAAATAATTTTTTCATAGGTAAATATTCAGATCCAAGCGACTAATGCGCTGCCTTCGCAGGTGCAAAAAAAAGTTCCTCCACTGCTGACATAATTCCGGCTGATTGAGTAGCTGAAACCGAAAAAGGAAAAAAATGTCGTTAAACTAGAAGGTATTTCCTGTACAATGACGTAGGATTTTTGAAAAATATCAAAATCTAACAAAATAGCGTAGTTATGAAAAAAGTCTCTTTTCTTGCCTACAAAATGGTCGTTTTTTTCAATGCCAAATCGTCAATTTTTATCCAATCAAAAATATCCTACGTCATTGTAGAGTAAATATATTCAAGAATACTCAGTTCAAATTTCAAGTCAATCGGATCTATTTGAGTTACACTGTCAGCATATTTGAAAAATCTCATTTCGCGAACAATGCGTTTAGAGATTTAACTATCGATTTTTGCTAGATAAAATGATATTGACATATATAATTTAAATGATAATGATATTCTTGAAAGAATAAACTGTCGAAAAAGGCAAAAAAAATCGATCTTTTTAAAGTGTCGCACTGGTATAGCCCCTTAATAACAGCGCACGAAATTACGGCTGCCGCCGCACGGCGTTTTCTCCATGGCGTCCGAGCGGGTACTGCAGCTGTGCCAGTAGTTTTGTGTGTGAACACCTGAGACACTTGTGTAGCGACATCACAGTACAGACACTTTCTGGGACACCGAAACCGTCTTATGTGTGAACAGAACGGACATTAGTGTCAGACATTTGTGTCGCAATAAGTGTCGTAGTCTATGCAGGCCTTTATTCTCCATTTAAAAATCATTTGTCCCCTTTCTCTAAGTTAATTTTTTTTCAAATTAGTATTAATAATAATTTCGCAATGTCCGAAATAGAGACGATAGAGGGATATATACTGAAAGTGTATACTAAATTTGAAGTCAATCGGTTGAATAGAACTCGAGATTTTATGTCAACCAGGTTGAAAAAAGTAGTTTTGAAAAAAACGCATTTAAAGTTTTTAATACAATTTCACTCATCCGCAACTATCTAAATGGTGTAATGGCATGATATACTTGCGTATTCTTAATTGTCCATTTCTGCCTCGTAAAGTAAGCCTTCCTCGACTTCGAAATGATGATTTTTTGAAGCTCGTTCTTCCCTGCGAACGGTTTTAGCTTCTTTAGAAGCTTCTGAACCTCTTATCTCCGACCGGTCGATCCTATTCTGGTCTCGCGTATTGGCGTAAATATTGGAAATTTCAAAACTTCTTTTTGAGGACATATTCTTAAGGCGGCATATACATTTACATAGATAAAAAAAAAATCAATTTCTTTCGTTTTTCTTCAAATGATAGAACTATATATATGTCGAATATTTTCCCAAACTTCCAAAGCGACATTCGAAAAACTGCAAACAGCCCGTCAACGCTGAGGAGCGAGAGCGCAGAGGGGCAGGAAGAGATGGGCAAAAAGTTAATAAATTAACAATGAACAATTACAATTACTACTGTGATTGAAAATTGTATTACTTCGTAACAGATTACTACAGTAATTAGTTATCACAAGTGACTAGTGCAATTTAATTCAAATTCTATATAAACTTCTCAAAACTGCTTTTTCGAAATTGGCGTGCAGGGTACTCAAAAAGTATTAGGCCAATTGAGTCAAAACTTGGTAGAAATATCGATAATATAGCTACCTTTTACTTGACGTGAATTGTTTTGAAAAAAATAGAAAAAAACTACGTTTTTAATTTAATTTTTACAGAAATTTTGCGTGAAATGTTGTTTTTATTTGTAAATGCGTGCCATTCTCTTAAATTTTCATTTTCTTCGTTTTAATTACTGTCAAGTAGAAACTATACATGTTCTAACGGAACAATTTTTTGAACGTTTTTTTCAAATCAATGTCTACGGGAAACTAGACTGCACACCGATTCGGAACTCCCGCGGCGATCTTGCTGTAACCCTTTGCCATAGCTTCGCCATTGTGATGATAAATTCATACAAAAAAATTGTTTTGTATATTTAATTATACTATTAAAGTATAACTAAAGTTTGATAAATGTAAAATACTTCTTTCTTAGTTTAAAAATTGTCTCAAAATTGCTTATTTTTTCCCCGTCTACATGTATATCCCGCCTTAAGAGTCCATACTTAAAGAAAATGCCAAAGAATGATTTTTTTCAAATTTCTAGACTAGAATACTGCCTTAAGTAGATGTGAATCGGAAGAGTGACTTGAGCTGTCTCTGTCTTTCTTAAATATATATCTCTTCTCTCTCTCTCTCTCTCTCTCTCTCTCTCTCTCTCTCTCTCTCTCTCTCTCTCTCTCTCTCTCTCTCTCCATTTTTCCTGTCTAATTGTTACCTATTTGGAGACCAGTTTTGTCATTGAACGTGGAGTTAATTTGCCACTTGTAATATGCATTTGTTTTTTCTTTTCTAATTCACGTTCACCTGTCTTTTATTTGCCACTTCCTATCTCTTCATCCGTTTTTATTTCGTCTGCGAACTTAATTACCTCGCGGCTTGCCAATTGCGCGATCGAATTTTCGATACTGTGAACTTGCAAATGGCTCACTCATAATTGGATGGCATAAACGCCCTTCGTGTGAAATGTGGAATTATTTTCGTCGATTTCGACTTTCTCATGGAGCGAGCCTTGTCACATGCTGTAAAAATTAGTGCCAACGAATTTTTAAGTTGAAACTTGCACTTTTTTACCGTATAAAAACGTCTTTTTTACCGTATAAAAAAAGCTTGATCCATGATTTATCGATCGTTAAGGTCTGTCCGAGTCTAACTGTGTTTCCGACTGCGCATTCGTGCTTTATTTTCTCTATTGATATTTGTGAATTTAGAGCGTTAATACGCGCTCTAACAAGGAACATCACTTTGGTGTCCACCTCTGATTTTGTTGAAACTTTTTTATGTGGAAGAATATCAAAAACTAAGGACACGTTTTTTTTTATCGCCGGAACAACGGGTTTAAGGGGTGAAACGTACCCTCGAAAATAGGACTGTTTTTCGTTTTTCGTCGATAACGTTATTGTTCTCATCTCCAATGTATAGTACACAAAAAAATAAACATTGTTGCAATTTGAATTTTTTTAATATCTCGTACCGTTAAAACATTATCGACTAAAAACGAAAAACATCCCCATTTTTGAGAGTGCGTTTCACCCCTTAAAGCCGTTTTTCCGCCGATAAAAAAATACATGTCTCTTAGTTTTCGATACTCTTCCACATAAAAAAGTTTCAACAAAATCGGAGGAGGACACCAAAGTGATGTTCCTTGTAGAAGCGCCGGAGCATTATCTCCAATCGTCGAGAAAACGACTAAACAAATAGTTGAAGAGTTAATCGATTTTCTATTGTCATTATTTTTCAGAGCGTACACTCGAAGATCACGAGGACATACTCGCGACGCATCGCGAAATGGAAAACTTCGCCTCCCATCACGACAGAAAATTTTACTTTCTCGAAGATTTCACCAAATACGAAGTTTTCGTCAATCCAAAAGTGAGTATTCGTAGGAAGACGAGGAAACAAAGCGTACGAAATAAAGTTTTCCTTGCCACGTGTCGATAAAAGAAAATGATTTTTTCCCGGGGTAATGGTCGGAAAATAAGGTGTCTGTTTCGCTGCAGAGCATATCTGCAGTCGGTAATGTATTTTCACGTTGCTCTCTCTCGATAAATTAGCTACCGTTGGTACCTATCCTTTTGCATTAACGCCAGCTGATAAAGCAGCAAATGTTTTTACCATCGCTTGATGCTACGTACACGACTCGCTTCTCGATCGCCACGGGAGAGGGCACCACCTAACCGTTCGCGTTACCGTCGGATGTCTATTTTTCACGCTAGAGCTTGCAAGCCTCAAACGTGCTTAAGGGGTTAGGCTACTGTGAATACCCGAAAAACAGGACTATTTAAAAAATGTATTTTGAAAGAATAAGGAAAATGATTGAAAAGTCATTTGCACATTTACTTGTATGTACATTAACAAATGTGTGTAACAAATTTCCTTAAAAAAATCATAATAATTGAAGAAGTTAGGAACAATCTCGCAAAGAACTTTTGAACGTGACGGGCTTAACGGTGTACTTGATTTTGGCCACTCGGTTGATCTGAAATGAAAAAGCCGAGTTTTTTCTTTAATAGGACAAAAGTGGTTAAGACTTGACCGAGCTGTTTTTTGTTATCGTGTTTCAATAATCGAAAAAAAATTATTGAATTTTTCTTTCCATTCTTCGAGGAAGAATGACATAATTATTTTTAATAAATAACGAGAAAAAAAGCTGTTCAGAAGATAAACGTTGGTCAAGACTAAACTACTATTAAACTGAACAGGTGTACACAAATTAAAGTCAATCCGTTCTCTAGATGTCGAGAAATCTTGTACACAGTTTGAAAAAACATCGTTTCGAGAAAAACGCGTTTAGAGTGTGACTAGCAGTTCTATCGTTGTAATGATAAGTTTACCTTCAATCTGCTATTCCTGCATCAAATGATGGATCTTCCTCTTCAACTTGAGTTGCCTCAAACGACGAACGAGAGTTTTGACATTTTCACAGTAGCCTTACGCCTGAAGGCGGGATATACATTTAGACAGGAAAAAAATAAGCAATATTGAGGGAGTTTTTAAAGTAAGAAATAATTATTCTACAATTATCAAACTTTGGGTATACTTTAATAGTATATTTAAGTATACACATTTAAAAAAAAATTAATTCATGATCAAAATGACGGAGCTGTCGCAGAGTGTTACAGCAAGGTCGCAGCGGGAGTTGCGAATCGGCGTGCAGTCTAGTTTCCCGTAGACTTTGATTTGCAAAAAAGTTCAAACATTTTTTCAGTTAGAACATATATAGTTTCTATGTGATGGCAATTAAAATGAAGAAAATGCAAATTTAAGAAGATGGCACGCATTCGAAAAAAATCAACATTCCACGCAACATTTCTGTAAAATGTGGCTTAAAAAACTCGTTTTTTTTTCTTTCAATTTTTCAAAAACAATTCTCGTCAAGTAAAAGGTACCAATATTATCAATCTTTCTACCAAGTTCCGACTCAATCGGCTTAATAGTTTTTGAGTAATCCTGCACGCCAATTTCGATAATGCGGTTTTGAGAAAAGCGCATTTGGGGTTCACGCCCGCTCCGAATCCGAGCGGTGAGGCACAGCGTTGATGGGCTGTAACGTTTGAAGTATTTCGAATTTAGCTTTGAAACTTTCGGAAAATATTCTACATATATAGTTCTATCGTTTAAAGAGAAAAAAAAGAAATCGATTTTTTGATCGTTGTAAATGTGTATCGCGCCTTAAGGCCATTTGTCACACTGATAGAGCGGTCTTGACTGTGAGAGAGATAGCCGATTTACAGATTTCCAGTGTTCTTTGAGACGGCTGATATTTTGGCAAAAAGAAAAGAACCACTTTCTGCTCTTGTTGAACGACGAACAACGCCTTTTCCTTCGTTTTCCCGAAATGTGGTTCGCCTAGGCGAGAACTTGGCCATAGAGTTTTTACCGACCGGACGCGTGAGCCATATCCTTAAGGCGTTACTTCTATGTGGCTCACCGAAAAGTGAGCTTTTTTGGATTCTTTTTCAGAATGGTAAAAACGCAATCATTATGAGATTTGGACGGTGTATTCTACGTATGTTGACGTATACAACAAAAAATTATGAAATAAGATACAAAATAAGAACGTTCTTTTCGGCGTTCTGCAGGGATTTTTTGGATTGGAACGTAAAACAAGAAAAAAAATCGTAATTTACATTAGTTTTGGTAGAGAAGTACACACCTTTATTAAAAAATGTCCTTCGCAAAGTGGCACACTTTTGGATTCGTTTTTTTTTTGCTAAAAATCGGTCTTAATTTGTTTATGAAAATGAAAATTGTCGATGAGCCGAAAAAATCGTGTGTACTTCTCTAGAGAATCTATCTAAGAAGCTACAGTTTAAACGTCAAATCAATCGGACGTCAACTGCCCGAATTATGCGTTCTCCCGTTTTCAAAAACGGGGTTTCGAGAAAAACGCGTTTAAGGAGGCTGGAACGTTAGAAACATACCAAGATAGAAAAGAAAATGAAAAATATATGTCATTGCCTAGACTATAGTGAGTCTTTACGAATTTTCTGAAATTTTTTCACCACAAAACACTAGAGATAAAAAATAATTTAATGTATGTAATTTTACGTGCGGTTAGATGGGTAAGACGTTCACACTCCGAGTGATGCCATTTTTTTTCGCTATTTAGCACCAAGATAAAACATTTCTAATAGTGAATTAACTAAACTTTTCTAACTATTTAGAGGAAAAGAAACCCACCTTGTCCGTCGTTAACCATATATATTCAATATTGAGCCATCGATGTTTGCTAAAAGATTACGAAGTTTGGCTGGCGAATGAAAAGCATGCTGCCACTCTTAATGTTAGTGGAGTTACCGTATTTCGGCAATACTTAATATTGATTAATGGTAATAATCAATAATATCGTGACTCAAATATAAATAGGCAAAATTATAAATGACTTAAAATGTCATTCTCCGTTGTATGAAACATTCACTGACGCAGTTTTTTTCATAATAGTCACTGATAACTTTATAGTACAACTTAAGTTATACTTTTTCAAATTGATAGTAACAGAACATTTTTTTTCATTCGCATCATAAAAGCATGAAAATGCATACTTTTGCCCTTTAATTATATATTTTATGAAAAATTAGCATCTACATAATAAACCTATACCTCGCATGCATTTTTAGACGTTTATTAAGAAAAAAATCCTAAATCGTCATTTGACCCAGCTGGACCGCTCCAACCTCCTTAAAGTTTCAAAACTGATTTAGAAACTATCGTCTACACGGCGAAATCGTAGCTCTCATTTGAATTTTCCATGTACCCACGAGGCATATTGATAGTAGACCTTCAGTTGTTAGGTGGTTGTATATTCGTTGTACAATGACTGGACTAAATGTCTCGAAATTGCTACTTCCACCGCCTCGGCTGTTTCATGCGTTTCGGAGCACTCGAAGGCGTTTCGAAAGTGAGCTCTAAACATTTTTAAAAAATCGCCGATTATTTCTTGCGGATGTCATTCTTGTGATGTTTACACATCAATCAAGCCAATAAAAAAGAACGGTAAAATTTTTTATTCTTCTCACATGTAAGGTCTTAAATTCCCATAGAGGTGATGTGTCATACACGTTCGATCGGTGAAAATCTTGCTGCAAAGTTGTCTCCCAGATGCGTGGCATTTCGAGCAAATGACGAGTCACAACGTTTCAGCCCTTTGGAGGACAATTTTCAATCTGTGCGTCTTCCTCCTAGTGGTCGCAATGACGTTCGTGTTCATTGTTAAATCATTGAGAAGCATAAATTATGTTATTTTGAAATAGCGGCGGAGGGGGGGGGGGGTGCGATCGTTGGACGACGGTAACGATAATTGGATTACGACTATAGGAAGGATAGGATGATTTCCGGGTGAGGGGGGGGGGGGGGTAAATCAGCAAAAATTGACGACGTAATATATATATATTAGGGTGGCCCAAATTTCAGCTCTATTTTTTTCCTTTTTCTCACCATCCAATTATCTTCTTTAACGAAAGAAAAAATTGTCGCGACATTTGCGAGCGGTCAAAAAATATATAAAGGTCGCTCAAGCCTCCCAAAAATTCAAGTTTTCATGAAAAAATCGATTTGTTTTTTTCGTTCACTTCTCACCCATGAATTTTACGTTTTCTAATTTAAAAACTAAGCTCGCGAAAGCTCTAGCCGGCCAATGAATATTTAGTGGTCGCTCAAGAGCTTCGAAATTTCCAATTGCCGCGAATTTTTTTTCTCTTCTCACTCATAAATTTAACACTTTGTAAAATATCCAAAACAAACAATGCTTTTTTTTCTTTAGAAACGGTTTTTTTTATTTACCTCACTCTTCAGGCCCGATAAAACGGGGTACCATAAGTTTTTTTACGGAAAAGAGCTTTGAAAAATTATTTTATGAGAACAAAGATTATAATTCTTGGGTTAGTAGTCGGAGGTAACTTTGAAAAATCTGTTTCTACAGAGACACGATTAATCGTTTTGAAAATTTTAGAAAGCGTCAAACTTATGAGTGAGATGAGTGAAAAAATTGGAAAACATGGAAAAAAGTCGAAATATAATTTTTTCTAAATGTTCTTTGATAATCAAATTTATAAATTTCATCTGTACAATATTGACGAAGTACACAATCATTAAAAAAATCGTTCGTTTTTTTAAGATGCTGTCATTTTTGTATACCACCGACATTAGCATTATCCAAAGCGTGGAGGCTAACTTCCACGTGGATTATTAAATTTAACAATTTGGTTTTCAAGGAAAATTTAAAAAATTATCTTTCGATTTTTCTCCATGTCACACATTTTTTGATAAAAATAATATTGATTTTAGTTTTAAGGCTTTGACGGCTCTTTATGTAATGAGAAGAGTATGCGGCTTCCGGATGGAGGCCGTGTTGAGGATCAGCGTTGTGCCGACGTTTCGCAAACGTTACAGTCTGCATCATCAGGGCTGAGAGCTCCAATACTGAAGCTCTCGTGTCTCAGGTATTCCTTATATAGTTGCAGTCATCGTTCCGGATCGCTGCACCAGCCAATCAGATGTTTTAATTGATCAGCTGGTCAATTAAAAAAAAAACCGGGAGGACGGTGTGCCAAATAGGATTGACGTGATATCCTCCATCTCTGTTTAGATTGTCCGGATGTTTTCGGATTTCCAAGCCTTCTCGGTGTTTCCTGGAAAAATTGATCAGCTGGTCAATTAAAAAAAAAAATTAATTGACCAGCTGATCAATTAAAACATCTGATTGGCTGGTGCAGCGATCCGGAACGATGACTGCAACTATATAAGGAATACCTGAGACACGAGAGCTTCAGTATCGGAGCTCTCAGCCCTGATGATGCAGACTGTAACGTTTGCGAAACGTCGGCACAACGCTGATCCTCAACACGGCCTCCATCCGGAAGCCACATACTCTTATCATTACATAAAGAGCCGTGAAAGCCTTAAAACTAAAATCAGACGCCTACACGGAGAGGCTATTTTGGGTTCTGTTAACACCTTTTCCAAACTCAGGAAAACTCTGCACATCCAACTGTGCTCGTTAACATTCCTAAAAAGGTGCCGCGACCATCAAGTGGTACCAAAATGTTTCCAATTAAAAAACCCCTTTCCATCAAAACAAGCCAAAACTATCCTCTACCAGGCCTCGCTGAGACTGGTGAAAGAGAGAATATCTGTCACCAAAAAGCTTCTGGACCAAAATTCCCAAAAACTCCTTAAACTTCACCTACGTCTATCTGACTCTTTGGAACCACAGCTGTGGGAAGATCTTGACCGTGTCACTCACGAACAAGCCCTCCACTGTGCAGACCTAAGATCCAAGAATCAAATAGAAAAATTCAGGAAACTATGTCCGCAATCAAAGCAGCCAATCCTAACCCACACAGTTAAAAACCTAAGTAACCACACACTCTCCGCAGCTGAAACATCAGTCCTCGCAAAAGGGCACAATTTCGCCATTACACCGACAGAAATTCCAACCAGAGAAATCATCAGCCAGGTGGAAACGGCCATCTATCGTCTCCCACTGGATACTGGCAAGGACACACAGTGGGGCAGAATCCCAAAAAGCTGGCCAAAATTCGGAAAGTGTCCAAAATGATCTCCAATTCTCTTCTCGGGGGTTTTCGGGGTCGCTGAATACGAATCTGTTATCAGAATTACGATTTTCAAAATGGCGGACCCAAAATGGCGGACATAATTCAACCAATTAGTCAAATAATTCAGTAAAAAATACCCAATCATATTTCTTAAGGGTTTTTGGGATCGCTGATTACGAATTTGTTATAGGAATGTTAATTTTCAAAATAGCAGACGCGATATATAGACGATTCCACAAAAATTTTCAATTTTTAAATATTTTTTAATAGAAAATGTTTCATAATATTTTTAGGTTTAAATGAGTAGAACATCTCTTGAGCCATGTTTTTATTTTTGAACAATTTCTTGAGTACAAAATTTGCAATAAATCAAATATCTGTTATTTACTTCTAGTAACAAAAATCTTGTATGTCATCTTCAATGTTGGAATCGTTCGATTCGGATTCTGATGTTGACCCACTTGTATCCAAATCGGAATCGTTCCTTATCTCTTGTCTGGTGACTTCAGGTTGTTTTAACATTTCTATAGCTTCTTTATGTAAAGATTTCGCCGGTCTCTGGGGCAATTTCCTGATGCTTGAGAGAAATGGATCTGATGATACTAAGAGCCTATAGAAAATGTCTCTCATATTCGATTCTCGAGAGCATTGCTGTCGAGAGCTGCCGTCTATCATCGTAAACGACATACAATAGGTTACTGAAATTGATTTTTCATTTTGTTCAGTAGTGTATGGTGCAAGACCCGCAATCTGCTGTTCAATGTCCGTAACTTCTTTCAATGTTGATTGTACATCTTCATGTACAAACTGCAATCGTATTGGTCTGCAGAATCGAGGAGATGAAGGTCTAGGATTTTTCCACACAATAGTTCCTTCATCCGTCTCGTGATTTTTGTAGATTAATTGCAAAGGTACCAGAGAAGTATAAAAAATGCTTTCATCAGATTTTCCAGCCTCATCAAATTTTTGCTTATAAACACTTTGACCGCTGCTTCCATCACATCCCCATTTACAGTGAAGTACTAATTTTTGCAGAATTTCAGAATTTAGAGTATCGATGACATCAGCCTGAAGTTGTATAATTCTGTATGTGGTATGATCAAGTAAAGCCTGTAGTTTAATTTGTGCGCACGACTCAGTAATATTCATGTACACAACTGATGGATAACAACGATTTTTTGCTTTTTCTACTTCATGGTATGATGGGTATAATTTGCATTTACGTGCTCTAGCTGCATTTCTTGATAGCTGATAAGAGCGCTTTGATTCTCCTTTCTCGATCATCAAAGAAAGTGCTTCGTCTGGGGTTAAAGGTGTCTCATTTTTTGACCGAACAGCAGCTATATATTTTGAGGCTCTTGTTGGGCTGGTTAATGTGACATCTTTAAGAACTTGAGCAGCATCCACTTGACCAGAAGTCCTTAAACTCATTTGAGCAGCATACGTCAATTCTTCTGTAGATAACGTAGAACGTATTTCTTCAGTCTTTCGCCTCTTAGATCTATCGCTGGATGAAGCAAAGGATTTCGAAGGTCGTCCAGATGTTCCTTTTTCATCATTCTTCACAATCTTCTCAGATGTTGATGTTGTGCATTCAGTATCGGATAATGTTGAAAAACATACGGTGCCATTCAACCACTCTTCATTATTTTTTAGAAACTTTTCTTGGCCTCTATTTGCTGCTTTCCATCTGGATCGAAAATTTGCAAATAACAGTCCTAATGACTTTTCATCTACGTCTACTTGTATCACATGTTCTGTTTTCTTGAAAATTGCATCTTTCAAAACTCCAATAACGAATTTCTGTTCGTTTTTTAAACTGTCTTTCACCATGAAAAAAACATCTCTTCTTGATAATTCCATATTTGAAGATTGGGAAGACTCTGTAAAATACCAATATAAACATGTACAAAATTGAATGACATTATTTTGAAATCATTTTATACTTAACAAAACTATGTACGGTGTTCTGACTCGAAATGTACAAAAATAATTTATTACTACTAAAAATGATTTTATATTTATAAAGAAAACGAATATTTATGATATAAATGATTAACAAATATATTTACATACATTCTGCACGAAAAAAAACCGAAATTACATGAAATCTGTCTTTACGAGAATCACCTCTGTGTCAGTATACAACAGGTATAATAAAGCCTGAACAGCAGGCGGGCTCCTTTCTTTCATACATGGCTGCTCTAGGAGCCCCTCGTCAGTCCTTGCCGAATCGCCGTCTACACTACGTATACACTATGTACGTATACACTTATACACCTTTACTGCCGAAAACCGTTACGCCGTACAAACATGGGGGAAACACAGTTCTAGCTACTGAGAGTTCTTGCAGGAATATTTTATAAAATGTTGAGATTTTCGTAAAGCGTACATTTAGAATAATAAATTACTGTATTAAAATTTAAATGATCTATGAATATTAATCAATAAATGAACATACTACAAATGGAATTGATAAATAAATATTAATCTATGTTAATAGACAGAAAATATACCAACGCGCTGTAACGTAATAATCAATGGATTACATTCACACGTCCGTTAATGTCGCGCCACGTATTTCTCCCTAAAAATTAGTCTAACTATTCGTTGAGCACTCCTGAGCAGCCAGTTTTTTAGTATATTATATTTAGTACTGTACACTATCAGTTTCTTGTTGAAACAAGGTCGAGACTCGCGAAGACATTTTTAAAACTACTTTAGAAAATCGATTTTCGAAAAAAAATGTATAATTTTTTATGTTTACTTGTTGCAAAATTTAGATATTTCAAACATAAAATAAGCAATAACTGTGCATAATTATATTTTCTGCATACCTTCAGAAAGTTTTTCCATTTTGCAGAATTAAAATTGAGACAGTTTCGTCCGTTTCACAGCACTTCGAAGCGGGCAAGAATTTTTCGACGCGTACGCTTGTTTAATGCGTACCGAACGGCGGCTGAATGTCGACTGATGTCGAGGCGACCCTAGAGCAGGTATAAACCTGCCCGGTCCGGAATTTCGTCCTAGGACTATCAGTAAACAAGATCTGAACATATATAGACGAATATATACAACTCAAAAATTTGACTTTTGGCCAGCTTTTTGGGATTCTGCCCCACTGTGCGACATCAGGAACACTTCACTTCACAATTTGAAGAAAAACAAGGACATCTTAATACTACCAGCTGACAAAGGGAATGCAACTGTCATCATGGATAAAACGGACTACTGCAGTAAAATTTTGAACCTGCTCGAGGACACCAACACGTACAAGAAATTATCACGTGACCCCACATCGAGTGTAGAAAAGAAAACAACAACACTTCTAAAGAAGGCTGGTCTATCAGAAAACCTAACCAAAGCCCTAACACCCAAGGAATCCCTACCACCCAGGCTTTACGGTCTGCCAAAAATACACAAAAACAACATCCCACTAAGGCCCATTGTTAGCAACATAGGCAGTCCTACATATCATTTGGCACGTTTTCTCTGCAAACCTTTGCAGGAACTCGTAGGCCTCAACAACTCCCATATCCAAAACTCCCGGGATTTTGTGAACAAGATCCAGACTATCAAGGTACAACCAGAAGACATTTTAGTGAGTTTCGATGTTGTATCCCTGTTTACAAACGTCCCAACCAATGAAACCCTAAGCATAGTTAAAAATTCCAAAAAAGTTGCCCCTAACCTACTGCCCCTCATAGAACATTGCCTAAACTCTACATATTTCCAATTTCAATCCCAATTTTATGAACAAACTTCAGGCGCAGCCATGGGTTCCCCTATTTTTCCAATCATCGCCAACATCTTTATGGAGAACTTCGAGAACAGAATTCTGCAAGAAGCTTCCCTCAAGCCCTCCACCTGGTTCCGATATGTCGATGATACCTTCGTCATTTGGAGTCACGGCAAAGAATACCTCAATCATTTCTTAACCTTCCTCAACTCCCAGCACCCCAATATTCAATTCACCATGGAGATAGAACAGGAAAATCAAATCCCTTTTCTGGATGTACTGGTTCAACGGAAAAGCGATGGCACTTTGGGCCATAAAGTTTACCGGAAGCCAACGCATACGGATAGATACCTCCATGCTACGTCCCATCACCACCCTTCCCAAAAACAGTCGGTCATAAGCTCTCTGGTCTACAGAGCTCTTGCGATCTCCGAACCAGACTCCTTGGAGGTTGAACTAGAACACCTACGAAAACCTTTAGGAGACAATGGCTACAAGCCAGGCAACATTGAAAGAACGATCAAAAATCTAAAAAGAAAAATAGCTGATCCGAAAACGGTTACAGCACCTGATGGGGAGAATGAAGGACAAATAACCGCAACAACTTCCCTTCCATACCTTCAGGGCATAACCGATCGCATAGGAAGGGTCCTTGGAAAACATAACGTGCGAGTCATCTTCAAACCTCAGAAGAAACTAGCACAAGTGATTCCGAGTGCAAAAGACCAAAGACCACCATTAAGTGCACCAGGAGTATACAAGATACCCTGCTCATGCGGTAAAGTGTACATAGGAGAAACCGGGAGGAAGATCAGTACACGGATCAAAGAACATCAACGGTGTATCAAATATGGCCATATTACACAATCAGCGCTGGCCGAACATTGGATGGAGACTGGTCATGCCATCCAGTTCGACAAAGCCCAAAGTCTGGCCCCATCAAACAGCTATTTTTCCAGGAAACACCGAGAAGGCTTGGAAATCCGAAAACATCCGGACAATCTAAACAGAGATGGAGGATATCACGTCAATCCTATTTGGCACACCGTCCTCCCGGTTTTTTTTAAATTGACCAGCTGATCAATTGAAACATCTGATTGGCTGGTGCAGCGATCCGGAACGATGACTGCAACTATATAAGGAATACCTGAGACACGAGAGCTTCAGTATCGGAGCTCTCAGCCCTGATGATGCAGACTGTAACGTTTGCGAAACGTCGGCACAACGCTGATCCTCAACACGGCCTCCATCCGGAAGCCACATACTCTTCTCATAATATTGATTCTTGCGAAAAAAAATCTTCAATTTAAAGAAATGAGTAAAAGGTGAAAAATGTATCCGTTCATTCGTTTTTCGCAAAAAACAAAATTTCAATCGTTTGGATCACAGTGAAAGAAAAATCGCAGCGGTTTGAGTACTTGAGGGCTTCTTTGGGATACCTTGAGGTTAGAAAAAAACCAAATCTATCCTCAGTCTATTCGTTATTTCTTGAGTTATCTTAAGTTTAGTGAAACTTCGTGGAACCGCGATTTTTTACCTGTTTTTCATTCAAGGTTTTAATATTTAATAAAATGGTTTATTGAACAACACTAATCACACCTTTTAGAGGATACTTTAAAGTATTCAAAACCCTCCGTATATTTTTGGTACGATCATTATTATTTCCCGAGTAATGAATGATCAAAGCCAAAAAGTTCTTTTTCGCTTCGAACGACGATAACTCAGCGAAAAATCATCATACAAAGCTCAGAAACCTCTCAAATTAAAGCGAAAGAATCCAACTAAACGAGCATCATAGTTACATTTCTGAAAAAAATTTAATCAAGCCCGTGCACCTCTTCAAAAATGGGCAAAAGTTAAAAGTTTTTTTTTTCATTTGCGATCTGTTTGAGTTAACTCTGAAACGTTCATGGATAAAACTATTTGACCTACAGATCTCGAAACTAGAGACTTCCAGCTTCAATTTGCATTTTCTTTGCTCTACTACCATTTTTGGCCGAGTTATAGCCTTCTGAAAATCACCTAAAAACATCGAGATTTTTTTCTGATCCTCTAATTGCTGTGCCTAGTGTATATATACAGGGTGAGGCACTAACTGTTGCCACCTTGAATATCTCTGTAATTATCGACGTCACAAAAAAATGTTTGAAACAAAAGTTGTACCGTACGAAAGGGGTCATCAAATGCGACCATTTTTTTTATGTCAGTAAAGGTCACCTCCACTTTTTTAAATGGGATGGTACATTTTTTTCAACTATTTTGTAGAGCATCGAAAACTGCATAAAAACATTTACGGGTGAAAGTTGTTCAAGGTCATTTAAGATTAAAAAGTGACATGAACTTTATTTTTATGTGAAATTACCTTCATCCACAGTAGATGTTCAAAGTGATTGCCATTGGAATCAATGGAGTATTACTATCTCCTCATCACGGATTGTGTAGAATTTCTTATCACTTCGGCACTTATCGCATCACAGGCTCGAAGAATTCTCTCACGCATATCATCCGGCGTAGTTGGACGTTCTTTATAAACAAGATCTTTCAAGTATACCCACAAGAAAAAGTCCAGAGACGTCAAGTCTGGCGAGCGAGCCGACCACGATTGAGCTCCTCCGCGTCCAATCTAACGATTTGGAAATCTCTTTTGCAATTCATTTCTAGCTATCAGCGAAAAATGTGCCGGGCACCCATCGTGTTGATACCACATTCTGTTTCTTGTTTCTAGAGGTATTTCTTCCAATAACGGACCTAATGTTTCTTGAAGGAATGTGGTGTACTTCCTACCATTACGATTCCCTTCGATGAAATAAGGGCCTATGATTCTATCCCCAATAATCCCACACCATACGTTAACCGACCACGGTCTTTGGTGTGCAACTTGCCGCAGCCAATGTGCATTTTCAGTTGACCACAAACGCTTGTTATGCAAGTAAATATTTCCATGATTCGTAAATGTTGCATCAGCTGTAAATAAAATCCGATTAATAAATGAGTCATCTCTTTGAATCTGGCGTTGAGCCCATCGGCAGAATTCAGTGCGATTCATGAAATCCGTACCAGTTAATTCCTGGTGGAGACTGATGTGGTAAGGATGATATTTATGACGATGTAGAACACATAGAATACCCGACTAGAAATTTTGATCCGGCAGCCTGATAACTGATAAGGCCCCTATCAAGCTGCGGTCCGTAATACCGTAGTACAGCACGCCTGATCTGTACCGGATGTCGACCGGATCAGTGGAACCCTAGTACCGGCGCGCCAAGGCACCCTGAACAGGTCGTAGTACGTTAACCTATATGCCGCCGTAATATGGTGTCCATGGACGCCGTGTTACAGGACGACTGATCTGTGCCATATGTGGACCGGATCAGTAGAACATTAGTACGGGGGCGAGAGGGCACCCTGAACAGGCTAAAGTACGGTTGCCAGTAAGCCGCCGTAATATGGCGTCCACACACTCTATTAGTCTTGGAGGTATATGCACGGGGACATTTTTATCAATTTCCTGACGAACAGTAGTGCAGAATGGATCGAAAAGAGTGCCGGAAAAAAGTATTGAGACGTTTGCGGGTGCGAAAGTGGCGTGCCGTACACGCGGAAAGAAAAAAACAACGTGTAACGGAAATAAGTACCTCTCTTTTACCAGGTATGTACATATATAAGTTTATTTATATATTCTTTACCTTTTGAAATTAATCATATCCATTATTACTTAACACGCATAATAGCTATTATTTTTGTAATGGTATTTTTAGGGCCAAGCGGAGAATCGCATCCAAATCTTGGTGACAATAATGACTTGCTCATTAATGCAAATTCCATAAGCAGTGCAACAGAAGATTCTGGACCTGATTCGATTTCTTCTAGTATTAGTGATAATACAGATCGCCAGACAAGTGATAATGCAAGTCAACACAACGAGAGCTCTAGTGATTCAGCAAGTAGTGAAGAAGACACCTTCAACGAAACTGAAGAACTTCGTCAGTGGGCTCTCCAATGCCAGATACCACACAATCAGTTGGATGCATTGCTAAAAATACTGCGCAGGAAATTGTTACCGGATTTACCCAAGTCATCGAAGACTTTCCTAAGAACATTAAGTTCGCAGTGCATCACAGAAATCCAGAACAACGTTGGAGAATTCGAAGGGCGCTTCGCATACTTTGGCATCAAACCAAGTCTACAGCGGCTGATTAACTCAGCACTACATCAGGAAAAACGTTTATACCTGCAATTCAACATCGACGGCTTACCATTATTTAAATCAAGTCGACAGCAATTTTGGCCTATATTGTGCCAAATCTTCTTCACTCCAAATGTGTATCCAGTCTGTAGCTGTATGCTGTAGCCATATACGAAGGAATGTCAAAACCTTCAAACATGAATCAATACTTCGAAAAGTTTACAGAAGAAGTAATCGAATTACTTGATACTGGAGTAGAAGTGAAGGGTACATTGTTCGAAATCTCAATTAAAAGTTTTGTATGCGACAGACCGGCTCGGTCTTTAATCAAATCAATCAAAGGGCATGCAGGTTTCTACGCTTGTGAGCGGTGTACTGTTCCAGGCCAGCGTTACAAAAACCGAACAGTTTTCGTTGAACAAAACTTTCCTGCTAGAGATAATGCAAGTTTTCGTTCTCAGCAGCAATCTGAGCATCACAATGGCATATCTCCATTGATTCGGATATCTGAATTAGACATGGTTAGTCAGTTCTCACTAGATTTCATGCACTTATGCTGCTTGGGTGTAATGAAAAAACTATTGAATGACTACTGGATAGACGGACCTCGGCAAGTTAAATTCAGCCATGGCCAGAAGCATAGGTTGTCCGCAGTGTTAGTACAATTGCAGCGTCAAATACCAGTAGAGTTCCAGCGTACAACACGAACGTTGGACAATATTTCTAAATGGAAAGCAACGGAATACAGGTTTTTCTTATTGTATGCTTCACCAATTCTCCTCAAGGATGTGCTTTCCGAAAAATTGTACAATCATTTCTTGTTGTTCCATGTTGGCTGTCGCATTCTATGCTCAGAAGAACTTTACTTAAAATATGTAGACTATGCTGCAGAATACTTCCGAAAATTTGTGTCGTTAGCAAATGAATTGTATGGCACTGAAAGCCAAGTATTAAATGTGCACAGTCTCATTCACTTAGCAGATGATGTGAAGGCTATGTCATGTTCGTTGAGCTACCTAACAGCATTTCCTTTCGAAAATGCTCTGGGCTTGATGAAAAAAATGCTACGAAGTGGAAGAAAACCTCTAAGTCAAATTTGTAGAAGGTATAGCGAAATGTTACTCACCCAAAAGAGAATAACAATTCCGCCAAATATATTAATTCTAAAAGAGCAATCAAACCGGACCGGAGCAATGCGGATGATAAAAAAAATAAGATATAAGCAAATGGTGCTATCAAATGTGAAGCCAAACAATACTGTTTTGTTACAAGATAAAACAATCATGAGAATTGATAAAAATTTTATCGGTCCAGATGATAGTGCACAAAATGTCAAAATTTGTGGACAAACACTGCGGCCTGACAAATCTATCTTCAAATACCCCTGCGACTCAAATATTTTTCATGTTCAGAAAGTCAAAGAGGGTGATGAAGAAAAAACAGTCAAACTAGACACGATTGCATCAAAAATGATTATTTTCGAAATTGAAGAAGGAGAGACGGTAAAAATGTATGTGTCGCCTATTCTCCACAATTAATTAATCATCAGAATAATAAGATACATTAAAATAAAAGATAATTTGGTTTACCGACATCGTACGACTTTTTATTTTTTTGAAAATTTGTATCCTCCTCGCCTGCTGTACTATTTTGACAAAAATGTTCGAATCCTGATTTCGAGGTTATCTTTTAACGTCTGCGATATAGGCCTCTTGGTTATCGCGGCGAAGCGATGGCAACGCCGTCTGCCAGCTAACGGGGGCAACTCGTGGTCGTTCTTCTCAAAACAGTACATATATGATTCGCATACAAATGACTGCACGTTTTGAAATATTTATTTATTTGGTGCAATACCACATTGCTAAATTGCAATTATGAGCCACACTCTTATCAGTGTGGCTTCCAGAATATTTATGAATATTTTTTTCGCGGAAAATCTGTATTTAAAGGTAAGTAAGTAAATATCAATAATGAAGCAATAAGTATATTGGTTATTAAACTTAGATTTAGTAAACCACATTCTTTATTTCAGTATATAACAGCATTAACAAATGACAGATTTTCGTTCATTATTAAGGAAGAGTATGGAATGTTAAATGCATAATATATTATTGGTGAATATTATTTAATCGTTGAAAATGAGCATGAAATGTTGAATTAATAATATTTTTATCATAGATGAAAAAAAATGAAATAAAAAATCATTTGCACGTGGTTCTCTAAAAATGTCGATGCAAGATTTAAATTAAACATGATTAACATTCTGCACGTTTGTTTCTATTTTTATTTGTGCTGGTTTTAGTACACGTATTCCTTAAAACCATCTCATACCGTTAACGCTATTATGAATATTGGGCACTCTATATTTTCATTTGCAATTTCTGTTTGTCTCTATATGCTTGTGTACATTTTTTGTGTGTGCTTTCTCGATCTTTGTTTTCCTTACGATACATTCTACTGACAGCTTTTATCCACTCATTTTTCTTGTTGATTTCCCAATTTCGTCTCGGAAACGGATAAAAAGTCAGTAGCTGATTTCGAGATTGGGAATTTTTGCATCCCACAACACAACAATACCTCGCACTACCCATTTATTATTTATTTCACACAGCCCTTTTCAATAAAATTGATACGGAAAGCGCACAGCTGACCGCAGTCGAACGTCCACGAATTGCCTGAATCTGCCACCAAGCGGCGCCACTAGAGATATCCAAGAGCCCTATAAACCAGACGTGTGAATTTGGAATATCTTCAATCTGCCTGCAGGTACTAAACAATGAGTATTTGTTTATAAATAAAAATAACTAGTCAAACAAAACTGCAAGCTCAGTGTACGAAGTATTAAACTCGAAAATCTTCGAAAAGATACTCGAAAACACGTCGGAATTGCGACAGTTCTTTCCTAACCTCTCTATCTCATTAGTGCATAATGTTTTTGTTTCAGTAAAATAGTTCACAGAATATAATCGAGTCCTCAAATTTACCGTACAGTAAGTACCGTATTTATTATTTACTTGAATAATCGGAAAATGCGTTTTCTTCCTGCTAAAACTGTGCTCATGTCATGTTTGATCCGCACTAGATGAGTGAGCCAAAATATCACCTGGTTGAGTTCATAGAGGAGAACACTGCACGGCAAAAGACTGTGGACATTGTACCATCTGACTGGGTAAAATTCGACCATAACCTGCGGGATTTGGCTACAGCATTCATGCCGCCTCCATATGATGAAGAGAGTTCGCAAACCCTTCATTCGATGATTCGTTTCGCCATGCCAGCTCCGGAGGATTGGCCAACTTTTCCCATAAAGCTCAGAGGACAAGCAAGTAAGATTTTCCAAATTTGTCTATATGTTTGCGATATGTATAATTGAAATTTCCTCACGCAATTCTAATACGATTTTATCTTTTGAAGAAAATTATAAGGAAGCTAGCCGGAAGCTGAAGATCCTAAATAGCAAGGTCACTGCGTTCACCAGCGATGATGAAATGACAGCGGAACAGAGAACTTCTATGGCGATAAAGAAATTCCAAAAAGAAAATGTTGAACCAGAGGAGACGCAAGTAGATTGGAATGTGCCTGCGATTCCTATCGGTGAGCTTGTAAATAATGTACCTACGAAAACATTTCTATTGTTTTTCTTTATGAAAATGCTTGTTTAATTCATTGCTTTCAAATATTTTTTTTCTTTTCTACACAGAGCATCGACAGGGAAAGTCTCAGAGTTTGTCATCGCAGCACAATGGCGGTTCAGGTAAAACTTTATTATCCGCTGTGCATTTATTATCCATTGTGTATTTATGAACGTGCACACTAACTTTCATTATCTTCGTACATTTTTATCTAGAAGGGTAATTCTAGCAATAGATGCTAATTATTTCAATACTTTATTATTATTGGACTATTTCTATTAACACAGGACTGTCGTCAGGGAAGGAACCAGATACGGAATTGGAAGGCCCAGTCCTTGATAACTCCTTGATGAATGTCATTGTTTCGGATTGTCCACCACTCGAATATGAAAAACTGATGAGTGGTGTGTATACAACTTTTAATTCTGAGAAAAATATTATAATATTTTTTTTTTTTACATGGAAAATATTTTATTTAAATCATGCAAATATTTCAGATATCACTGACGAAATCAAAAGGACAATGAAGGCGTGTCTCTTGCCCCTCGAAAAACATATCATGGAATTATCGAGGGAGATTGGCTGCTTGAGAGTCGACGTCAATTCGTTGAAATCGAACTACGTTCAGCAGCCTGAGATGTCAAGCCGTCAAGATCACGGATTCACTCTTCCGCTCAAAGAGGATGCAGAATTCGAAGAGTTTGACAATATTCTGACAAACGATGAGGATCGCAATGAAAAAATTGTAAGAATTATATCCATTACTTAATTCTTTGATTATATCAATTCGAAACTTGATTTTTATTCCAGAAATGCTTTATATGGCAACACGTCGACCCATCGGGACCCCTTGTCGAATCCTTGCGGCGAGTCTTGAGAATATTTCTAACCCGCGAAGTGATTGAAAAATACACAGCCGTCAAAAGAATTCCGGGGAAGAAAGTTTTTGCGCAAACACATTTCTTCGAAGAATTGCAGTGTGTGTAAATTTTTGAAATTTATGTCCATATATGCCTACGCTAATGGGCATAATGAATTATTGACCTTTTCTCTTTTGTTTCTAATTTAGCCGTCCTCATAAGAAAATATGAGTCGAATAATCATCCCATTTATCGAAAAGACATTGAAAAAATTCTGGGAAGAATTTTCAATGCTGCAAAGGACTGGGACGGTGCACGTCAAGCGAGGACGAAGACAGCGAAGGATGGAAGCGACATTGTTTAATTTATTCTTAATGGCAGAAATTGCAATAACTGATTAATATATTACATAATTTGAAATGAACGATTTATATTTCTATATATATATATATAGCATAAATATATATCATATGTAAAAAAAAATAAAAGTGAATTTCCTATTTTTGTCGACATACATGCGGCTGAGTTATTTTCACACCCTAAGGGCCTTTGCACACGGCGTATTATCTAAGCACCGACGACGCGATACAAACGCGGTACACCCTTTTTGGACTGAGAAACGGATGTGGATCAAGTGTGTATCACGTTTGTATCGCGTCGTCTGCGCGTGTAAAATCTCTGCGATAAAAACATAATTATTGTTATATTGCAATGATGCAACTTCAACGGAATAAATAAATTGATTGACATTGTTTAGAATTATTAAGATTCTTCAGAATAGAATTAGGCTGATAAAGATAGAGAAAGAAAAAAAGAAAGTTTACACAAGTGTTAGGATAGCCAAATAGGTAGCGCGCTCAGCTCTAGAATAAGAAGACATGGTTCAATCCCGAAGGTAGGTAAAATATTTAACGAGACAGGATGCGTTTTAATAAAATTATCATATAGGCAGGAACATAAATGAGGTATATGAAAACAAAAATACTGGTATAATTTTTTTATTTATAATATTTCTAGTCGGGATCTTGCGATTTTTTATTTTCATTTCAGGCATATATACGTCAGCCGGATCAGGGCTGTAACCGGCATCCTGATCGGGGGCTGATAAGGTATCCTGATCAAGGCCGTAACCGACATCCGTATCAGGGCCTGATAAGGTATACCAATCAGGTCCGTAACCGGCATCCGCATCAGATCCGGATGCAAAAAGCGTTTCACGCCTGGCAAAGCCCTGATACGGCGGCCTGTAAAGTGCCGTGGTACGGAATACGGCATGCCGGTTATGGCCCTAGTCTGCCCCGTAGCTAAATTTCTAGTCGGGTACTTCTTTGGCTTACGCCAGATTCCCTCGCAATTTAACGAGAACTCGCACAAGGGTCTCGATGAACGGCGGCAAGAATACCAATTTCTGTTTCTTCGTTAGTAACTCGCTTTTGTCGGTTACTTTCCCGACGGGCTAAGGATCCAGTTGTCCTCAGTTTAGTGTACAAAATTTGAAATGTACGGCGTGTAGGATGAGAACGTTCAGGAAATCTTTCAGCGTATAAGTCTCTAGCTCTCACTGCATTTTTCTGACATTCTCCGTAAATTAGAAGCATATCAGTTTGCTCTTCAAAAGAATACATAATTTACATTCGCTTGATTCATTAATACTAGTCTCACCATTCTTACTATCGTTATCTTGGGATTGTTTGGGCGAAACATTGTACAATGTTCCGTGTACATTGTAGGTTTGGTGCCGTTGTTTACATACAAGACAATGGCAAGACTTCGGCGATAAGTGCCGAAGTGATAAGAAATTCGTGATGAGGAGATTGCAATACTGCAGTGATTCCAATGGCAATCACTTTGAACATCTACTGTGAATAAAGGTAATTTCACATAAAAATAAAGTTCATGTCACTTTTTGATCTTAAATGACCTTGAACGACTTTGACCCCTAAATGTTTTTATGCAGTTTTCGATGCTCTACAAGATGGTTGAAAAAACATGTACCGTCCCGTTTAAAAAAGTGGAGGTGACCTTTACTGTGCGACAGCGCCTCCACTGAGATGGAAAAAAATGGTCGCATTTGATGACCCCTTTCGTACAGTACAACTTTTCTTTCAAACATTCTGTGGGACGTCGATAATTACAGAGATATTCAAGGTGGCAACAGTTAGTGCCTAACCCTGTGATATTAATGGAATGACTGATGATCATTTCAAAAATCAAAGTTTCGAATGAAGCGGCACAGTGGCGAACCGAGACGGAATGGGCATGGAAAGGCATTTCGAGGCTTCTTCGATGTCCGCTAGACTCGATCGAAGCTAACGAGGAAAATAGCATATTCCCCGTCCGCCCGACATTCGCTCCTTCCGACCGAACGGCTATCGATTATTTCGGCCTCGATTCTTATTCAATTTCAAATTGGATCTCGAGCACAGAGATTTACGTCATTCGGAATGGAAATTAATTAATCTTTCGTTAATCCCTCAATATCTTCGTTAACTGAACCGCAGCTTCGAGGAGTCTTTCCTCCTTTCATTCGCGCTCGGCTTGATACCGATAAAAATTATTATACCTTATCCCGAGGCAAAATTCAACTGGCAATTAGTTAAATAATGCAATTACGTTTGCTCCTCTCTTTATCGGGCTTTATTTTTTCGTGAGCTCGCGCGAGCTGCATCGCTCTGCGATGGCTGCATGCTTTGTTCCGAGCTCTCTCTTTCTCCACCCCGCTACTCTTTTTTCGTCGCACATTCTCCACTTCGTCGAGTCTCAGGACAAAACTCCGCGGTATTCTTGCAGCAACCTCACCCTCGTGTTTCTGCAACGCGCGTTGCTAGGAGGTATTCCTTTTTTTTTTAATTTTCGTAATTGTCCCGGGAACCTTCCCCTTGTCGTTGACGTTTCTTATTATTTTCTGGTTTTTTTAACGCTTTTCATTCTCGCTCGACGTCGGAGATTTCGAGAAGATTCTTTCATTCTATGCTTGCCAGATTGCGCGGACGCCCCTATGAAAATTTCCAAGAGTCCTAGACAAGCTCTCTTCCTTTTTCTTCGCGTCTGCTTCTATTTTCTCCCCTTTCTTTTTTATTCGCGCGCCCGCACCCATCCGCTCGTCTTGTTTGCATCCCCCAAATTCTTGGATTGTCGATTTTTTTGTACATGGCGGAATAGTCAATTGGCTTGCTCATACAGCTAGCCCGGAGCCTAAACGAGATCTTCCATCCCGCGGAGAAATTTTGATAAGGCTCGGTTCAGGGCGCGTTCAGGTTGCCTGACTGCCCTGGTTGGACACTTAAAAGGCAGACTGAAAGGGTGCTAGAAAATGTAACGTTGTGTCACATATGGGCCTGAACTGGTTGCCTGATGAGGCCCTTATCAGGCCCTTATCGGGTTTCATAGTCACGCCGCTATCGGGTTTCCTGCACTGTCAAAAAAATATTTAATTTAAATATGATCTTTTTAAATTAAATTGGTTTTTTCCTTGCCTCACGGCCTACTACGATCTGCTTTGTTTCAGCTATTCCTTTTTAATATTGAATATATTCAAATTGAATCAATAAAGATTCGATTCGAATAAATCTTTATTTGCTTACAATATACACTGTAAATTCAAGCATACTATATGCATAAAATATTTCTAAAATCCAAAATGAAATGAAACACTTAATTTAGAGTTCTACTACAATGATTTTGTATCATAATTCGTCATTCCCTGGCCTTCTGAAATGATTTTTTTCGAAGAAAATATTTCGCTCATATGGAATTGAACCTAGTACCTACCTATTTATAGCTACGCACGCTCTGCGCCTATGCTACCGAGTGCTTGTAACGTCTTGGTCGCAGAGATGGCATAAGAGACCAAATGAATTCCTATAATTATTAGTTTTATCACATAAAGGATATCAATTGCTTAATATCGTTGTGATAATCAGAGAGTTTTATCGAATAACATGCTATAGATTTTTCAAACATAACCTTATATATCATTCCTCTCTCTCCGCCTTACAAAGGTGCTGAGACCTTCTAACACGCATCCGAGTTGCATAACGTTTTTTGTCGTGACAGTCCGTAACACCTTTTTCGTTAAAGGACTCAGAAATACATCGAAGCTCCGAAGCTACGATGCTGTGGAATCAAAGTTTCCATGTGGAAAATAAGAGTTTATGTGCATCTACCGACTGCTGAGGCAGTTATAGGGCAAGCCTATTTATGGCCTTATCAGGGGAAGCCTTAGTAGGGCCTCACCTGGGAAAGCCTGCATAAAGCCTTATCAAGGAAATCCTTAGTGAGGCCCTTTTATGAAAAGCCTTAGTAGGGCTTACCAGGGGCGGCCTTAGTGGGCCATTTTGGTACAGCTTGATTTCAGGCCTAAATAATTCCGGCTCGATCGGGGCCGGATCAGGATGTCCGTAGTAGGTGTTACCCGTTTTAGGCCCCGATCGCGGCCTGATCCTGATCCTGATCAGGCTAACCCTAATAAATTTCTAGGCAGTATCCAATGACGTATATCTAACGGGCATCTTACGAATAGTCAAACAGCAAGCAGACGATGATTGTCTCGGATTTTATTGCGGATAGGGGAAAGGGGTACGAGATGATCCCCTTAAGGAAGAATGCTCGTAATTTCAAAGATATTGAACATAATTAAAACTTGAAAGCGTTACTGGCACACCAGCGATACTGGCATATTTATCTATCTTACGATTGGCATATTCGAAATATTCAATTTATGAGGATTTTGATAGAAGGATTTTTTTTTCATCATACATAAGAATCATCTTGGACACAACGGTGTTCAAGATGATCCCTAGGGTATAGACAAGATTATCCCCCTGATCGTCTTGCCCCTATTTTGGGATTTTTTTTTAAATTTTGGAGAAATTAGGTGAATGTAAATAAAAATTTGCTCGAGTTTACAACACCCTTATATATATTAATCATAGGTACACAACATAAACTGGACTTACAAGTTTAATTACCTTTATATTATAAGTTTCATGTCCCCCAACTAGAATTAAACGAAACCAGTCTTCTACAGCCAGTCTTAAATCATTTAGGTAGATCAATGGTTATTTGTGAGATCAATTATATATTAGTAGGGTAGTTTGAACATAAATATACAATCTATTTAACAAAAATAAAGTACATACCTTATTTGCGTACAAGATGATCCTGTTATCGCGCCAACCATAACCCAAATTGAGCATATTATCAAGCCACATACACAACAATGGCTGCAACTGACAGTATACAATAAAAGTTATCTAAGCTCAAAGTCAACCTTGCCTTAGATCAACGGTTCACAATTTTAATTTCTTTCCGTCCAAACAACTGCGTCACTCACACTGCCATCATGAATTGCCTGACGAGGGGGTTCCGGGCGCTATGTTGTACCAAAGAGTACCACTCGATAGCGTTAATCGTTTCGTTGCTATTGAGAATGATCATCGTACCTCATGGAATCAATTCGAACACCACTATGCGATCGGCCGAAAAAACTGTTTACTCTTTTTTTTACTCATGTTTGCAAAGAACGGTTCTAAAAAATGATGCTGCATTTGACGTTGTTTCGGAGAAAACTTGTTAAGTCCAAACTAGTCATGAATTATAGGTATATTTTCATCGGAAAACATCGAAAATGTTCGTGCGTTTATTTATTTTTGCGGAATTTATGTTTAGGATAGAAAAAAAAACGGAAGACTAGAGTAAATAAGTAATCCAAATCAGTTTGCTGTTGGATAATAAATAAATACTTGGTTGATTGCAGTTTTCCGATGTCATTCATGGGCCACCGTATCTTGATCTCCCTGACGTTTATTTGTATCCGTCATACAATTCATGAGAACGTCTTTTTTCTTTCGTTTGTTGCACCTTCCCCCCTTATACAAAATTACATACGAGATTACATGTATATGCGATCTGCCCCAAAAAACTCATTGCTCTCCACAAGTATTTGCATATTACTCAAAATTGATGCTGCATTTGATGTTGCGTTCTTACTAAAAATTGATGCTCCATTTGATGGTGTTTCGAAGAAAACATGGTCTCAAAATGACCTGACATTTTAAATTGGGCGCCATTTTTTTGTGGCGCCCATAGAGTACTCATCTTTGACAACTGGCATCAGGAAGTATTGAGGTTAGTCATGTAGAGTTACACGATCGAGCAACGCATAGACATTGTTATTTGCTGCATAGTTATTGCAGATGAAATTTCATGGTCGTGTCATCTCGCCCCGGGGCGATGTGAATTGGCTACCAAGATCGTGAGATTTGACACCATTGGACTTTTTTCTTTGGGGTTTTCTGAAAGGAAAAGTGTATGTCAATAATCCACAGATCATCCCGGAGCTCAAGGGAGCAATTGAGCTCACCATTAATAAAATGGGTCCCCGGTTATTCCAAAATGTTGTTGAAAACTTCATCAAAAGAGTGAACGTTTGCAAACAGGGATGAGGCGACCAGTTATCGGATACTGTGTTGTACACATAACCTCCATGTTTGTACCTTATATAAAAATAAAAATATTCGTTTTCTTTTTGAATAAATAATACGTTTTATTAATAAATTAATATGTCATGGTCATTTTGAGACACTCTATACATATATTTTGATCAGAAAAATGAGTAATCCAAATCAGTTCGCTGCTGGATAATTAAATATTTAGTTGATGGCAATTTCACGATGTAATTCATGGGCCACCGTATCTTGATCTCCCTGACGTGCATTTGTATCCGTCATACAATTCATGGGAGCATATATTTTCTTACGTTCGTTGTGCTCCTGCCCTCGAATGGAATTCCATACGAGATTACACGTATGTGCGATCTGCCGGAAAAAAAACACATCGCTCATTGCCTTCGATTAATGTTTGCGTATGATTGTTCTTACTCAAAATTGGTGCTGCATTTGATGTTTCGAAGAAAACATGTTGAATTCAAACCAGTTATGAATTGTATTTACACATATTCTTATCAGAAAAATTTGAATATTTAGAATGGTTTTATGTTTACAATAGAAAAAAAAACGAAAGACTAGAATAAATGAGTAATCTAAATCAGTTCGCTGCTGGATAATAATTAAATACTTAGTCGAAGGCAATTTCACGATGTAATTCATGGGCCACCGTATCTTGATCGCCCTGGCGTTCATTTGTATCCATCATACAATTCACGAGAGCATCTTTTTTCTTTCGTTCGTTGCCCCTTCCGCCCTCGAACGAAATTTCATACGAGATTACACGCGTGATCATGCCAATTTACTCCCAACCCCACAATGATAATAAATAACACGCTTGCTCTTCGCTCTTTCTCACTCCCGTGCTCCAGAAATTGCTACTTATTCTTTTATTTTCCGATTAATCTCGGGAGTTTTTTTTTATTTGTCATATTTTTTTTTATCATCTCGCAAAGGAGATCAATTAGCGTACGAGAGGGATACGCGTGTGAGTCGTGATGCCTCTCTTTTGGCCATTAAAATCCGATTAAGTTTCTCACACCTGTCGAGATCGCGATCAAGAATTATTTTTATATACTTCGACGCTTCGCCCACTTTTGTATCTTTCCCCGTGCATGTAATCAAGTTGATTGCCGTGCACAACGAAATTTTATGGTATTAAAATACCATCAAGATTAATCGTGTGATCCGGAAAATCTTTGGACAGCCACGAGAGAAGCATTATCAAACGTCGGTAGCAACGCGCTTATGTTGCCTCAGTCATTTCAGCTTGAGACTTCGATATAAATTATTCCGTACCTACAATTTCGAGTTTTTTTTTCATACGAGTTTTGTTATTCTCGGGATTTTCAGCAATTTTTCCCACGTGATATGGTGGCCTTCCCCAATGACGAGGACCGAGGACCAATCGGGGACCCTGAAGATGCGCTGAGGGTGAGAAACTGATTTCATATTTTTCTTCATTTCGTATTTATCTTTTTCTTTAAGGCCTTACACCTAGTTAACATTCTTTTTAAATATGGCTTTTTGGTTTTCGATGAATTCTCAAAATACGCGATTTCAAAAATATTCCCTGAAAATACCGAGTCGATCCGTTCAGAATTGAGGGAGTTATAGGTGTCTATAAGTAGATTCTGCGAAGCGGCGAATTTTAAACTCTTTTGTTTAAATAAGTTTTTCAAAGTCGGTGCCCACGATTTCTCAAAAATCATTTCACTGATCAACCTCAAATTTGACAAGCTTCTTTTACATATAAATATATGTAAATTTTTTTTAAACTTTTACTCAATGTACTCAAAAGTAGAAAATATGTTTTTCACCAAGTCACTTATATGTGACCATAAATGGAAGCTTGGAGCCCTCAACTTTTTAAATGTTTAATAAATTGTATCAATTCAGTTTCATTAACCGTATTTAATTTGGCACAATAGTAATTTAATTCAATTTGACACAATAAATTATTATCACACGTTTATACTCAGCTTCAGGATTTTTTATTATTTAAGAAATCTAAGGTTGTTTTACAGTAAGTTAAACACAGTTGAAATGTTAACAGGTTTGTGTAAAATAAGGTTGGTACTAATAAGGTTTATGTAAAATAAGACTTGGTAAAAATAATTATTTTCTACTTTCTAGTACATTAAATAAAAGCTTGTTTAAAACTCACAAAAAAATTCACATATTAATTATTTTTTACTGTTCAGTCTTCAATTGATTTTACTAGAGCTCTGAAATGTTTGTTAGTGCTATTGAAGGTATTAATAAAGGTGTTAATAACACCACTATATAGGTCCGTTAGAGATATTTATGGATATATATATATTTTTTTCTAGTTGAATCATGTCACCTCTTCGATGCAGATTTGCAAAGTTTCAGAGCTCTAAGTAGTCGGGAAGTGGGTGAAATATCGATTTTCCGTTTTGCTTCCCACACCCAGTCAAGTTAAATAAAATCTTGTAAAAGCAATGCTGGAACGAAGACTTTTTCTTCATTCCTACGTTTTTTTTTCACCGTAAATACAGGCTTTTTTTCACCGAAAATCGATACGTTCAATTTGGACTGCAGACATTTATTTCAAAATCCAACCTTTTGCCAAATGCTTCGTCCAAACACTATATAATTTCACGCAAACACTAAATGCGTGAGATTTTTTCGTTTCGGATGATTATTTTCCGAGCGGCAGTGCAAAGGACGTTTTTCAAACAGCGGCCTGCCCGCACCATTGTATCTACGATAATTATAAATATTTTCCAATACGAAAATTGTAAAAGGTACCTAAAACCAGAATCCATTTTGCCAAAAAAAATTCGAAAACCTGCACACGATAGTTCAATAGAACTTATCAAATTAATGGGAAACGTCAGCCTCCCCCGACGAAATATCATTAGACGTGACCAATTAAACCACTTCAGGGCAAACAAAATTTCGTCACTTTTCGGAAAAGTCCTCAAACTGCATAATCACCATATTTTTTTATACTTATCGAGAAGAACTGATTAGATTCTTAATTAAAAAAAAAAATTATTGGCGCATTACAAGAAACGCCCTGCCTATTTGCAGCGTTATCTGGCACGCGATAACACCGAGTGTCCAGAAGTATGCAGCCTCATATGGATAAGACACGAAGGGTCGACTAGTTGGAAAAAATTGCACATGCTGCTGCAGGGTCGAAAGCTCTATACTACGAGAAAGGTGAGTCTTTTTTTTCCCAGTCATATGTGTCGCTAGAAATGACGCTTGTTATTTTACGATCACACACCGCACATCTGTCGCGTCATTTTTGTTCGCCAACAAGAAATTGTTTAGCTTCGTCGTGCGTGCGTAAATTTGAAGGTCTTCTATTTTTCGTAAAATAGGAATAGGGATGTTGCCTATTTTTGGGAAATGGTTTTTAATTGTTCACATATACATAATATACCTCTAAATGTTTATTCTATGCATTAAAATGCAGCAAATTCTTCAAAAAACGCGTTTTAATTCATCTGTTTCAAAATACACGTGTCCAAACACACACGACAGTACATAAATATGTACTGTCGTGTGTGTTTGGACACGTGTATTTGTATGTACTTTCCAATCACGAAGATCTCTTATTTCGCGACTATGATAGTAATGCGCGCATGCGCACTTTGCCCTTCAACGCGACGGGCCCGACAGCAGGCCGCTCGTCAGATGTAGCTCACGCATACGCTTACCATGTAGCTTCTTCCTATGCCAATGCTTTTGGCACAAGTGTCAGTGTTGCGTTTCGGAAGTGAGAAACTCGAAAGTGAGGAATTATTTAAGTGTAAGTAAGAATATAAAGTGAGAAAAAAACGTTCAAGTGAGAAAATAATGACGGACGAAATGACACAATTCCTCGAAAAAAACAGCTGGGGGATTATGAAGAATCCTATTAGATGTTAAGAAAAACTCTATTTGTCGGATATAAAACACCTATTTCTTCTAACTTATATATCCTATTAGATGTTAAGAAAAATTCTTAGTAAATCTTAAACATAAACTTAAATAAAAAAAATGTCTTAGCTGTTAATAAAATCGTAGTAGGCTGACATACGAATAAGAAAACTCATTCGTCGGGAGACAAACTTCTTTGTCCTTAATAAATATTGTATTATCGTAGATGATCATTTCAACGCTCACTTTTTACTTAAGATTTGAAACAAATTGAAAAACTTACATCTCATGGCATATTCGTTTCGATGCAATAAAGAAATAATTAATTCTATTGATTATATTTTTGTACGAAAAAAATTTTTTTGTAGCAACCGCTTAATTATTTCATCCATACATCTACGGCTTGTATATAGAATGATGTCAATAGAATATCATTTTATATGAAGGATAATGTAGGTATTCAGAGAAGAGAAGAGCTTTTTCGAATAAAATAATATGCTCTTTAATTTAAAGAGCATATTCTTTTATTCGAAAAAGCTATATTGGAGATATTGGAACAATCTCATATATCGGTGGCACTCCGCAGCAGCACATTTATTTGGATCAACCAATATATTGTTTTAATTCAATTGGTTTTTTGTCTCAGTGCGCTTAGAGCATCGACGCGTTCGTCTTTTGCAAATTGTGGCATCATGCGCTCTGATTGGTGTTCTTTGTCACGTGACATAGGTATTTTTTTTACAATTTATTTACTTGGATTTATCCACACCTTTCACCAAAATAAAATAAAATAGGCACTTCTGAGCATTGCTTTAATTACAAGCTATCACCTCATAACAATATATTTGTTTATTCTTGGTTACTGGAAACATCCCTATTATCGCAAAATCTCGAATATTTTAAATTATTTTGACAAAAATGTCACAAAGTTCGGTGGCTTGAGTCTTCGCTCTCGTGCGAAATTGGACCACGATTGCTTCGAAGGCTTACGACATACAGCTCAAAGATTTCGCGGCACGGAGAAAAGTATATTGGCAACAAAAAAATACCGAGACGAAGTGGAAATGTCTCGACGTTTGTCAGACCAAAGTTTCCCCATTCCACCCCCCACCCCCTCTCCCCGGTCTCTTTCTCGAGTTCTGAGCACCGCAGGTTCGGATGAGTGGGTTGCCGAGATGATTTGGTCGAACCGCGTGTCTTCGCGTTTAAAGCCACGAGAAAGAAACGTGAGGACACTTTGTGCGTTGCGAAGGTGAGCATTAGTTGTAAATTGGAGTTTGCGAGAACCGGTTGCCCTTACCTCTTTTTCTTTCGTACGTGTGCGTGTGTATGTGACCCCAGCGGTTCAATTATCTGACCAGCGGTAGCGTGCAAGTCCGTTGTGGCTTTTGCCCCAAGTCCTTCTTTCTCACTCCCTCTCTGTCTCTCCCTCGCTCATTTCTCACCCTTTCGCGGTGTTTGGCCATTGAAAATCATCCTTTCTCTCCTTCAAACGCACGTCCCGACGGTTTGAACTTGCTGTAGCCCGAGTTATCCGGTAACCACAAACTCCAAACTAACGATCAATCACCGTTTTCATAACCCAACGTGAAGCTTAATTTGTATATGCTGGGAGGGGTGGGAAAGGGAGAAAAACAGAGTGAGAGAGTGAGAGAGAGAACAAGAGAAAGAGAAGGGGGGGGGGGGCAGAGTGAGAGTAGGAAAAGAAGGTCGGGTAAAAGGCAAATCAAGAGACGCGGCAGCGTCTTGACGCCAAGTAATAAAAAAAAAATTTTACGCCACTGATCGATGCCACCGATCTCGACGCCACTGACCGACTGACGACACGCCGCGACTCTTTATACAGTAAGTTGGGCTCTAGCAGACGACGTTTTAACTTTGTTCCGATATTACGCGAAAACGCGGCAACAAATCGAAAATCTAATGACAGTTTACCAATGTAATGTGATTTTTTCCTATCGATTTTGTTCGGGCTGTTTTTCGATTTGTCCACTCAATCTCGGGATCTCATAATTTACGGCCGAATTTTCGGGTGACATTTTACCCCAAAAATTCTTCAACACTCGTCCATTGTCTTTCATTGAATGAAATAAAGTCGTTGGCTCATATCGTAAACATAACACATACGCCGTTCTGTGAATTGATTAACACTTTAGCGCAACAGGCACAGCAACGCCACCGCTCTCTCGAACGGCACGACTCGAACTACACCCTGCTTGCAATATATATATATATATATGTATTGTAATACAGTCGCGTTGACAGCTCGAGTAACCAAACACGGTTAGTCGAGCGTGGATGTGAAAAAATAAAACAAACGGCTCTTATTAGAGCCAAAAATTTATTTAACAAAGGTTCACGTCGTTCAAATTTAGGTGTAGATTATTTATTTGATCCTAACATGCGTATATTAGCCGTGGCGCTCGCGCGGAAACCGTCGGAGAAACAGCGAGGACGATACGCAAATAGATACAGAGTAAGTTAAAAACAAGAATGTGCTCATTTCTTCCACTTGCTTATATAAAATCATTAAAAAATTTGCAGACAGACGTGCATGTGTAGCTTTTGTGTGCCCTGAGAGCATAACCTAGCTTCTATATGTCATTACCAATTTGTGTGTTCATAACCTCGTTCCATTAACATTTTATGAACATATCTTCAAAATTTTCTGAACAGAATCTTGTCATAGACGATGAAGTTTTTTTTTTTGTAGAAAATGCATTCGGCTCTGTAGAATTTATATTGACGCAGAGCTTGACAATTATTTTGCCTGGAATATTATTCATCGCTGAAAAATCTCTCATGAGAAATAAAGGCTTTGTGCAACACGATATATAAACCTAGATCCCCTACGGCGTCCAATAGAACATGTAAAATAGAACGCCATTACACGACCATTCCAAGTTCTTGCGAATTTTGTTCCTACGAACCCGTGATCAAACATACAGGTATCGAATAGGCAGCCTAATTAACATACATGCGATGCAATCGACACCTGTATATTTGATCACGGGTTCATACGAATAAAATTGGTGCGAACCTGTGATTGTCGCGTAATCGTGTTCTAGGACAACACCTAATGTTTGGCTCGATCTCACAGACTCAAGCCTGACAGCGCTTTCATATGCCTCGCCATTCTTTTCATACTGTGGTGATCACCATATTTCATTGTTGCGGCTGCACAATCTATGTCTACATGGAACGATGATAGTCCGCCATCTCCGAGAAATCTTCGAGTGCCACACCTGCATCGAAGACTTTCCTTGGTTATGTCGTTCAACGCCTTGAAGTTTATCGTCCCAAGTGCGCTCAATGTGTCAAATATTATGGAAAGCCAAACTTCAGATACTCCATGTCACTCGATGCCTCGAATCGAGCAACATTTGGGCATGAAACCCTTTTCCGGTACGGAGAGCGACAACGAAACCTTTTGACATTTTTCCAGCTTGACATAACATAAAAATGATTAAAACATGAATTTTAGCATTTTTCATAAAATGAAAAGGCCTTAGAACTATTGTGCCATCTGGCCAAGGAAGGCCAGATTGTGAATGATTGTGCGCTTTTTAATGTTAACATGAAAGTGTGATTGAAGCTGCATATTTTATGTGTTACGTGATTATCGGCTATTATGTAAATTTAAAATAAGATGATTGTCAACAAAACCTTTTTTTGTCAGACCGGCTTTAGTTTTAATTTACTGTAAAACAACCTAAGATTTCTTGAATAAAAATCCTGAAACTGAGTATAAATGTGTGATAATAATTTCTCTAATTTCTATTGTGCCAAATTAAATATGGTTAATGAAACTGAATTGATTACATTTATCAAACATTTGAAACGTAGGGACCCTCAAACTTTTATTAATAGTCACATATAGGTGACTGGGTAAAAAAAAATATTTTACATTTTTTAGTACATTAAATAAAAGCTTGTCTAAAAGAAAAGTTTTTTTTATATACAAATTTTCCGTACCAATCTGACTGTGTTAAATGAAAAAAAAGAAAAACCGCGTTTCGAAAATATATGGTTCTGCACTTTAAGGTATTTCTTTCACGAACCCGAATATTTAACAAATAACTGATTTTCGTCTATTATTTTTACACGGTGTTTACATTCCTTTATTCAACCGAATTCATTTTGAACGATAAATGTCAATTGTCTAAAAGAAAGAAAAAAAAGATGAGTTCTCTTTGAAAATGAGCTTTATTGAAAGTATGGCCCGGCCACGGTGACCATTGGCATTGAGACATGTGTGCCATTAAGCCTTCATGCGACGTTGGCTCGCTCCACCTCTCCGTTTCGTCGCCGGGAGAAAAACTGACGTCTTCATTTACATAAAAGTCAATATTTAATAAATGCCGTAGACGGATCATTTAATTTTTGGGTGACAATTTTGTTAATATACTGAATGATTTGACATTTTTTCATAACATCCTTAACATTTTTTACACTATTCCGTGTGTAAAACTGCCGATCGGCATGAGTCTAGGCATCTTCTTATGTAAAAACTGTTTGTTGAATTCAAATTTAAAATTAAATTAGGAAATTAAAAATTCAATTAAAAATTATTAAAATCAAATATTAAAATTTGAAGGGTGCATTCAGTATATGTAACGAATCCACTATATAAATTTGAACAAATGGTAACATTTGATCATTTGACCCGAAGCTTCTTAACGATATAAGGAAAGACGTGTATTCTTGAGCAGCCTCCAGCAGGGTAAATGTGACGCGTTATCCAAGTGCATCCGGTTTTTGTTTACAATGAACAAATCGATTTGCATTCCACTCGCTGAACACGCAAATAAAATAACGCAATGAAGTTGGATTTTCGTAAAATATTTTTATTGATCTCTAGTTTTTTTAATTAAAAGTTTTCTCCTGCTGCAACAAACAAAGCGCAATTCATGAAACATGGAGACGGTATATCAAAAAGTAAAACATTAAGACGTACAGACTTGGGCGTAATTCTATTTATAAATACGAATATGAATTTATTCACATCGTGATTTTCATGTGAATATAAATACAAATGTATTCATACTTCACTTTTTGTATTCACATGCATGCATACAAATACAATTGTATTCACAAATATTCTGAACATACAAATAGATTCACAGAAAAAATTGTGAATATTCACAAAAAAGTGAATATTTACAAAAAATCCTGTGAATTAAAAAAAATACACATCAAAATCTGTGAATGCAAATGTATTCATAAAAAATTGTAAATACAAAAAAATTCACAAAATAAGTTGTGAATTTTTTCATATTTAAGACAAATTAAAATAAAATTCACAATAATTAGATTAAAATTTACACCATTAGTGAGTTCGTACGCATTTTGAGAGAAAACATTGCCTCGAGACAAAGAAATTTTTGCACAAAACTTTTTGTGCGAAAATTCCTTTGCCTCAACACAATGGTTTCTCTCAAAATACATAAGAACTCACTTGTGGCGTTAATTTTAATATAATTGTCGTGAATTCGATTTTAATTTTCTTCAACTTGAGGAAATTCACAACTCATTTTGTGAATTTTTTCATATTTATGATGTAATATTTGGAACTCACTTTTTTTGCAAAAATTTCTTCGCCTCGACGCAATGTTTTCTCTCAAAATACGTAAGAACTCACGTTTGGTGTAACGTGAGTTCTTACGTATTAATCGAATACGTTTTAATCTAATCATTGTGAATTTGATTTTAATTTGTCTTAAATACGAAAAAATTCTCAACTTATTTTGTGAATTTTTTTGTATTTACAATTTTTTGTGAATACATTTGCATTCATAGATATTGATATGAATTTTTTTTAATTCACAGGATTTCTTGTAAATATTCACATTTTTTGTGAATACAGTAGAACCTCGATTATCCGAACCAATTGGGACCGAGACTAGTTCGGATAATCGAAACGTGGGTTATTTGTGACAAGATCATAAACAACAACCTTTTACATAAAAACAGTACAGTACATGTCAAATTTTAATATATATATATATATGTACTGTTTTTATGTACATACATATATCAGGTGTTAAAATATATATATATATATATATATATATATATATATATATATATATATATATATATATATATATATATATATATATATATTAAACAGCTGAAAAAAATCGAATGCCTTTTTTAATATATTTTTTATAAAATCGTCCATTTTTAATTGACGAACGGCCGTAACGCGTTTTTGAGCGGCTAAGTCTCGCAGCCGTTTGAGAAGGAGAAGTTGCATTGGGTTGCTCATTGTTGCTCACGGCAGTGGCAGCGAGCAACAATGTATCTTTCGCGCCAACGTTCGGATAATTGAGCGTTCGGATAAACTAAGTTATCGTTCGGATAATTGAGGGTTCGTATAATCGAGGTTCGGATAATCGAGGTTCTACTGTATATATTAAACACCTGAAAAAAGTCGAACGCCTCTTTTAATATTTTTTTAATAAAATCGTCCATTTTTAATTGACGAACGGCCGTAACGCGTTTTTGAGCGGCTAAGTCTCGCAGCCGTTTGAGAAGAAGTTGCGTTGGGTTGCTCATTGTTGCTCACGGCAGTGGCAGCGAGCAACAATGTATCTTGCGCGCCAACATTCGGATAATTGAGCGTTCGGATAAACTAAGCCATCGTTCGGATAATCGAGGTTCTACTGTATTCCCAATTTTTTTCTGTGAATTTATTTGTACACGTTCAGAATATTTGTAAATACAATTGTATTTGTATGCATGCATGTGAATACAAATAAGCGAACTATGAATAAATATTTCACTAATAGGCGTTTGTAAATCACCCTGCAAATACGTCGATTTAATAGTGGAAGGGACTGAAGACTTAAAAAAAAATATTTATAGCATTTGGTAATATACAAGTTTTCAGAAACGACGTGTCCTGTTTTTTTAACTATCTGTTTAAATCTTACCCTTTTAGAATCTTTGAAAAAGTGAAAAAAAATAATACCAAGTAATGAAAAGATATTTGAATTCACTCCTCTTTGAACTGGCGCAGAACGAAAAAAAGATTTTTCCCCTTTCAAAAAGATATGAAATCCCCTTTAAAAACTTTTAAAAAGTAAAAAAAGAACGCCAAGTAACAAAATACCCCCGAAAACATTATTGCTTGTTTGATCATATACAAAATTCTGATTTATCTTGAAATATTTTTTAATTTTATTTAACGAATGCTTTTATTATATTTTTTCAATTAAAATGTACAAAAAAAGTGAAATAACTTTTTATAAAGTAGCCAAGCAAGTTTACTAAAAACGTAAACAAAATTGTTAAACCTTAGAACTAATGTTTTCCTAAATATTTCATTTTTATTTTAAAAATCACATTACTTTTATAACAAAAAATTGGTATTACAATTATATAAAAATACAACGTATTTACCACATAAGTACACTGGAAATGCTGTGCAACGACTTGGCGTGCATGGTTAAGAAAAATAGCTCGGCGAAGGATTTCGTCTTTCCGACTACTTAACTCTCAGGTTGGAAAAACATAGACTGCTGCAATTTGTTATGTAACTGGAAATCAAATTTCGTGATCCCGCAAAGTATGGATCAAATCAGTGATGTTCCCCTAGACGACACGATACGTTAAATCTTTTTTTTTATGCATAATTTAATACGATATATAAAAGTATATTCTTTCTCCTCTATCAGACAACTTTATACATTACATGAAATATATTTCGTATATACTTTTATGTATTGATCCGTCTGTTTGTGTATTGTATCCGTCTCTAAGCCACAGCATCGGCAATTTTAAAATTCGAATTACGGTGCCGTCGTCTTGCTGGTGAAAAACGAAATATCTGAGTATCTCTCCTGATATTCATTGCGCTATATTCGATGGTTTTTCCGAGTACAGTCGAATATTCGTCAATAGTGGATATAACGGAGCTCTGACACGGTCACGTGAATTGTGTGGACCGATATATACACCGATAACACTATATATCAATGTTATCTTGTCCGAATCACACTAGCGCAAGGTGCAGGAAATCGCATTGTTAATAACACTGGCAGTTGATGCGTTGTTACAGGTTATATATATATTGTGTATCTTCCCGAGCTATTTCTCTTAACCATGCACGCCAAGTCGTTGCACAGCATTTCCAGTGTACTTATGTGGTAAATACGTTGTATTTTTATATAATTGTAATACCAATTTTTTGTTATAAAAGTAATGTCATTTTTAAAATAAAAATGAAATATTTAGGAAAACATTAGTTCTAAGGTTTAACAATTTTGTTTACGTTTTTAGTAAACTTGCTTGGCTACTTTATAAAAAGTTATTTCACTTTTTTTGTACATTTTAATTGAAAAAATATAATAAAAGCATTTGTTAAATAAAATTAAAAAATATTTCAAGATAAATCAGAATTTTGTATATGATCAAACAAGCAATAATGTTTTCGGGGGTATTTTGTTACTTGGCGTTCTTTTTTTACTTTTTAAAAGTTTTTAAAGGGGTTTTCATTACGACAGGCCTGGAAACGCAAGTCAAGTTTGTTGGGACGTTGCCAATGCCGGAAACGCATCAAGTTTTTTTTTAACTCTGTACGGGGTCACAGAAAAAATGGTATAAATTCAACTACTGCATTATTGTTGTCTAAATATTTTCGCAGCAGACTTATAATTTTCTATTACAATAGAAGAATGTGTCCTTTGGCTATCGAATGTATAAGAAAGTCAAGCCGCACCACCCCTACAATTTTATATAATTAAGAGTCAAAGTAACCTTGAGTGTGGACTTTCTTTGAAAAGGCATTGAAATGCAACTTATGTGAAATATTGAAGGTACTTTGACATTATTTTGATAAAAAAAATAATAATATTTTATGCATTATACATGGAATTAAATGAAAAACAACGATTTTTTTAAATTAAATTGTCATCTTGGGGAGATTACGATATCTCCGGCGCCTTAATTTTATCATTGGATTATGTAATATGGGCGAAAAAAATACGAAAAACAAGAATAACTTTTTTCGTTTTGAGCCTTAGTTTCGGAGTTACAGCGCTTTGAAGAGTAAAACATTTATTTCCCCGATTTTTCGATGTGAATCGAATTTCCGCGTGCTTTGCATTGTTTGGGTTACCAAACCCAAACAAACCAAGCCTAACCAAACCCAAACAAACCAAGCCTAACCAAACCCAACCAAGCCCAAACAAACTCAAACAAACGGTGCTGAAGGTGCTTTAGACCCACCCAACGATTCCGCCCACACATCGAAGGTGCTTCAGACCCACCCAACGATTCTGCCCACACATCGAAGGTGCTCCAGACCCACCCAACGATTCCGCCCACACATCGAAGGTGCTTCAGACCCACCCAACGATTCTGCCCACACATCGAAGGTGCTTCAGACCCACCCAACGATTCCGCCCACACATCGAAGGTGCTCCAGACCCACCCAACGATTCCGCCCACACATCGAAGATGCTTCAGACCCACCCAACTATTCCGCCCACACATCGAAGGTGCTCCAGACCCACCCAACGATTCCGCCCACACATCGAAGGTGCTTCAGACCCAGCCAACGATTCCGCCCACACATCGAAGGTGCTTCAGACCCACCCAACGATTCCGCCCACACATCGAAGGTGCTCCAGACCCACCCAACGATTCCGCCCACACATCGAAGGTGCTTCAGACCCACCCAACGGTTCCGCACACACATCGATATTCTTTATTCGGGTTGACTCTTTATCTATATATATTATAGAGAGGGGATTGTATCTGTATCTACTAAACGAAGGCAAAATCGCGATTTTTTTATTCTTCAAAAAGTGCTTATTTTGGCCCAAATATTGATTATCCATGGTTAAATCAAGGCGCCGGAGATATCGTAATCGTGCCGTCATCTTTATGACGGAAACATTTTACATGAAAATATCAAGTACCTAGGGTAATATTGTAGACACTTAACCCGTAGTTACCACACAGGTGCAAATTTGCACCACCTAAAATGTCTTGTTCGTGGCTGACTGTAAATTTTTGTTCTTATTTATCGTTTATCGGTTATCGGATAGTTTCTGATTATTTTGACTAAAGTAATAGTACTTTGAAAATGCAAAATCCCAAATCGCACTAGTATGGTGTGTACGCATCCTCAATCGATGTGTGGTAACTGAGAGTCTTATAACTATCATTGAAATCAAAATCAATTTGAGCAGCATTATAATAAACTTGAACAACAAATTTCAGCAACAATAGAAAAATAGTATTTTGCCGCTATTTTGGTGTGTTTCGGTGCTCTGTTAAGGAGTTATATACAGTCAAGAGGCCAAAAAAGATCGATTTTCAAGGATTTTCTTTGAGAAGACCTTTGAATCTATTAACGTCAAAATTTGTACACATATTATGGTAACTTTTAACTGTGTTTTAACATTTTTTATTTGTAAAAGTAATTATTTTGAAAGCTGATCATAGGGAGCACCTCTAAAAAAAGGCGTCTTATGGTGAGCACGATATCTCTGGACTGGATCATCTAAAATGAAAAAAACCAAAAATATTTCGTTAATATAATGGATTATCTTCTAATTGATCGAAGGAATAAGCAAAATTATAAGTTGTGACAAAATGGCGGCTTCTCACAAAAAAATCGATTTTTGACAAAAATGTTGGCCCTAAATTGTTTATAGAATGGAAAATATTTATTGGTGAGAAAAAACCTTCGATTAATTACTAAAAATATACTTGAAAAGATTTGGTTAAAACTTGAGACTGATCGGTTCAGCCGTTCAAAAAACACAGTTTTGAGAAAAACGCGTTTAAAGTTTCAAAAGCACTTTCGAACGCTCTGACTCGTCATTACAGATGCGTGTTACAACTTCGAGAATATTCGCCGGATTGACAGAAAATTTTCTGCGTGTACACTTAAATATATGTACATAACGATTTTTTAAAATCGATTTTTCGAAAATTTTAATTGTTTATAATTCCTTAAGGGACAACACCATTGCGACCCCCTCTTTTTTGCCATTTTTCAACAATTTTTTTGTGGGAAAAAAGGAGATATTCGAAAATCATTGTTTTTGTTTTGTTCGTTGTTTATTGAAGATACATAAAAAAAAAATTTCAAATTTTTCACGCCCCACGGTGACGCTGGGGAAGCTCCCGCGTCAGGTACTGTTGCCTCTGCAGTGGTTCGTGGCACGCAGCAGAACTCTCTTCAAAGTCGATCTGAAAAAAAATACCGAGTGTTTTCGTTAATAATATGATATTTTGAAGAGAAGTACATAGGGATTTGAAAAAATATTGATTTTTAAAAAATAAGCACGCTTTTGAAATTAAAGGACGATTTTCGAGCAAAATTTCTCGTCGAAAATAGGCTATAACTTTTTTTTATTATTGAGATATCGAAAAAATCCCATGTACTTCTTTAGATAATTTAGTTTTATTGATGCAGTCCAAATTTGAAGTCGATCGGATAAAAATTGCTCGAGTTCTGCTGCGTGCCGCACTCAAAAAAGTGGTTTTGAAAAAACGCGTTCAAAGTTTTAGGTTTGTTCATTTATGCGATAAATTGGAAAAAAAATTTTTTACCTTTAATCAGCGATGCCGGCACCATATAGCTGGCCTTCAGGAAGCAAATCATTGTCCCTAGCATCTTTTCTCGAACTTGTAGAGGCTCTTCTTGCCTCTTTTGCAGCGTCTGTGAGCGAGCGCTCCGCCAGCTCGATCCGCGCTGCGTCGGTTTCAACGCAAAAATTGAAACAATTTGGGCCGATAGTTATCCCCAACGTCTCCAAAACTTTCATGAGGCTTCTCAGGCCTTCATTGAATAATAATACCGCGATATTGGCTGCAATATCGACGATTGACGATTGACGACTTGAACATTTTTCAATTATCGCCACCTATGGCTTTTTTCGAAACTATATTTATAACCATAGCCGGTTTTTGTGAGGGGAGACAAAAGAATACCTGGGAAAGACCCGCAGGACCTGGGAAAGGCCCGGTATACCGGCCGACCCTGACGCGCGCAGCTGCGCGGGACCCCGAGCGTCACGGAGCGCTGTACCGCTCCACAAAATATTCAATATCTCCGAAAATAATTATTTTTTCGACCTGGGTCCAACGGCATCTTAATCTTAAATGTATTTTAGACTTTTCTAGATGGTTTTCAAAAAATCGATTTTTTGAAGCCGTCACAATGGTGTTATCCCTTAAAGTAGCCCAAAAACGGCTAAAGTTACCCTTAATCTCAATTTAACCCCGTTTTACGGTACCTTCCAGCATAGAGCGTGCATTCGTTTTTCGTTTACCAAAAAAATTCGATCCTGATCAAAAGAAGTTTTTTTGGACGTTTTTTCTTCGTTTATACGTTTTTTAAAATCCTTATCGAAACCTAGTCACGAGGCATTTCCTTTCCTACCGAAATTCTACAATGTGTCTAGAGTACTAACGGTGTGAGCGGGTGAATTATTTTTGGTGAGACGAATGATCGAAAGGATGGAACGTGAGGATCGAAACCTCGCCGATTTTCCAATGATAAAGCAACGACCAAACCAAAGTGGAGGCGTCCGTTGATTCGCACAGTGATTATCGAATCCCTTGAATTTTTTCGTTCAACGAAGAGCTTTCGACGTATATGTACGCGAGCACGGCACAGTCAGACGTCACACGCGATTTCTGTGGTCACCCCTCTATCGATTTCACGGGCTGCTCTCCTTTATTTTCCATTTCCTTCTCTCCATCGCGCTCTGCCTTTTTAAATTATTCAAGAGGCGCGCACAAACTCTACGTGCAACGCTCTACCCACACGTGAATGTTATACGAAACTATGCGATTAGTCTTCAACATGGTTGAGCGCGTTTCGATAATGAAAAAATCGTGCGAATTAGAAACTTGCACACTGCTTCCTCATTACTTTATTTCGTTCACAATGTTTCCTCTTTGTGCAAGGCGTTTTTTTTTTGGCGATGTCTTCCTCATTGGGAAAGCGATATATGTGACGATTCTCCTAATTCGTTCCACTGCAATGTTTTGTGCGAAAAAAGAATCGCTCAACGAAAAAGTAGTGCCAACTGCAATTTATAACAATTAAGTTTTATAGAATTAATTAAATATAAAAAATAGTCTTTTGGGGATTTTTTTTCAGACAACCTACAAAATAAATCGAGATTACAAAAAAAAGGGGTTTATCATCCATATCAGTGACTGTATACAATATTTTTTTTGAAGCGATTAACTTCAATATGGCGGCTGTGCAGGTCTTATCTCAAAACTGCATTGTTTAAGTTGGCCAGAAACATAACTCAGACAATTTTCAACCGATTCACTTGAAATGTTGAATATATCTTGAAAAATACATTGTCTATGGAAGTACGTGGGATTTTCTTTTTATATTGCATAGTTTATTTCTTAATAACAATTATCTGACGAAATTTTTCACTTTCCAAAAAGTTGCCTAAAAAATCGTCAGATAATTGTTAATAATAAAAGAACTATGCAATATAAAAAGAATCCTATGAACTTCCATAGACAATGCATTTTTCGAAATAAATTCAACATTTCAAGTGTATCGGTTAAAAGTTGTCTGAGTTATGTTTCCGGCCAACTTAAAAAATGCAGTTTCGAGATAAACGCTGCACAGCCGCCATTTTGAAATTAATCGCTTCAAAAAAATTATTGTATACCGTCACTGATATGCATGATGAACCCCGTTTTTTGTAATTCCGATTTATTTTGTAGTTTTTCTGAAAAAAAATCCCCAAAAGGCCTATTTTTTGGGCTTCTGGAGTGGCCTGAGGTTAAAAAACATTTGAGGGGGGTTTCTACTTTGCTGGGTCGAAAATTGTTCGATTTTTCACCAATTTTTTATGCGCAAAATGTTAAATATAGAATGTTGAAATCTGGTATGTTTACTAAGCGGTCTTTAGTGAACATGATAATATTTTTTTAAGTTTGACAAAACATGGTACTGGACGGGGGAGGAGCCAATTATGTCTGAACCAAACAAATCAAACATGTATTCACTTTGTACAATATTGTGTATACGTCGAACTAGAATCGAAAAGAAAAATTGACAAATAAAATAATAGTCAGCGATCGAAGGGGGAAATTTAAAAATGCAAAAACGTGTGCAGTTTTTTGTTCATAAAATAAAAACGTTCAAATATTTTTGGATAATTATAGTTCAACTGATGAACATGTTCCTTGTACACGTGCCTGCCAAATTTCATAACGGTTACTTATCTAGGACGTGTAGGAGCACTTCCGCAAACTTGGAAAACGTGGTTTCGAGAAAAACGCGTTTAAAGTTAAACTTAAGTTTATGTGTGAATGAAATGAAAGGTTTCATATACTTACACTCAATCTGCTGTACCAGGGCCATAGAGGACACCTTCCTCTTTGTTAAAAAGTCAGCCGATACAGCAAAATAAAAAAAATGTTGGCCAACAAAGTAGAAACTGCCCTTAAGGAATCATCACAGTGTGACCGCCCGAAAAATAGCCGACTTTCGCGTTTTTTTTTTCGTTGGATAAGATAAGCTAATCGGTCTAATTTTTTGTTGTACAAATTGAAGTACCGATAAAGGATACAACATGATTTTTTTTAAGTTCTTTATTTATTGTTTAACATTGTTTTTATTTGCGGAAAAGTGCATGGAAAAAATGGTGTCCCATGGAGGCCAGGATTGCGGCCGCAAATTTTATCTGAAACAAAAATTTCAAAATGATTATTTAGTTCCTATTGAGGTTTTTTAAAGTGAAATTTGAAAAATTGGCGGCGGTTTGAACAAAAAGTATCAAATTCAGTCTTTTTTCGGTAGTTTTTCTTTAAAAAGAATGGGAAGATAAAAAAAACTTCCGTGGCAACATCGGGAATGACGTGAAGAATGTTTTGTTGAAATTTCAAACGGATAGCTTGAAAACTCTTTCTTCGAAAGAGGCCACCGTTTTAGAAAACACCATTCCGAGAAAAACGCGTTTAAAGTTCTAAGAAAGGTTGTTAAGAAAGGCTTAACTTTTCCTGAGAAATGCTGTAGCGACCAGCATAATTCGAATTTTGATCTAAAAATTGGACAGAACGTTTAAAACCGTGTATACTATCGGATAATGCAAAAAAATCGATTCTTTGAAAATTCTACACTGTAATGATTCCTTAAATCGTAATTCGCCAAGTGATCGCAGGTACCTAACTTCTGCAACCAGCCATCAATATTAATCTATTAATGCCCAAAATTTGAGGTTGTGTCAAAGTTTGCATCGTTGGAATGCAACGAAAATCCTTCTTCATTTTTTTATTTCTTTATTTTCATTACTATCTAAACTCTCCCTTTGTAGTTTTAAGTTATGGATGCCTAATAACGATATTCAAATAGATTTTAGTGATATTTGTAGCCTAAATTCGCCGAAAAAATCGAGGCAGTATGGGGAAAAAAAATTGGTTGCGTTGCAAACGCTGCAAACGTCAATACCATGATTTGAGTTCTATATATCGCAAAATTGGAGAAGGCGGCGCTTGTCTTTTGAATCCCTTGACTTACTGACAATTCCATCAAATCCGAACCGTTATCGAACTTCTCGCTAAATCCAATATTGCCCGCACTGCAGTCTCGTACCGTTTATGTGGAGGAAACATGATTTTGCATCTCAGTACCTGCCAAAGTTACCTGTCAAACTTCAATACCATCATTTTCGTCTTATGTACCCCAAAATGTTGGAAGACGTCACTTGTTGTTCGAATCTCTCGTCATACTGCGAATTCTATAAAACCGAATCGTTATACTGCTCCTTGTCAAATCCAATACAGCCCGCGTTCAAGTCTCGTTCCGTTTATGTGCGGAAAACATCATTTTGATATCTCAATACATGTCAAAGTTGCAGCACGAGCAACAGAAATTCGCACGAGTGCAAAATAAATCCCTGTAATTGTCCCATGATTGACATCTTTCGACGTTTTGGAACATGCTGAATGTATCTCCATAAAAATATGGAGGAGTTTTAAGGAAGAGGAAGTTTTAAATATTAGATCCCGGCAAAAAATCGTTCTATCGATATTATTATTCGGTAAAAAAAGGAAAATGGTGGCTACTAAACCTTAAAAGGCTCTCCAAATTTGGAAAAATCTTCGCAATCATTGTTGTAACTGTGGTAGAGCTTAAAGAGGATAGCTACCTTTAGACGAGGAAAAAAATTCTCATTTTCATGATTTTTTGTCAAAGGAAAGATTTCTTCTCCATTTTTGAGACTTAGTCTATGTTTTATTACTACTTTTCGCTGTTGAAGGGTTTTTTTTCAATTTCATTAATCTTTGTAATTACGGAGGTTTCGCACGACCTCCTAAACGGGTTGCGGTGGATGTTGTCGGACGGCGTGATTGAAAACAAACGAAGATTTTTCGTTCATTACCACTCATACGCAGAATATGAATCAAGAAGAAGTGATAAATGTTGAAAATCGATGAAATGGTGGGCTTTGAAACAAAAAGATTGAATTTTCCGGAAAAAATGGCTGCATTTTGCAATAAAAATACTTTTTTTCACAAACATTTAGTCATCTTTTAGATAATAAGGTTAGAAAGATTGGGTGTAGTTCCGAAAAGGACATACCTCCGATTAATTTGGAATTTCGTGTACTCATGTATTTCGACTATGATAGTGAAAATACCCACAATTTGATTTTCATGGTCAAAACTCACAAAAACTGATTTGCCAAAAGTTTTTCTACTTCATTTTATAAATCTTGATCTTGAAGAAAAATGTCTCCAACAAGCCTATAAAAAGATCGATCTTTTATGTTCTAAACAGTTTTTGTCTAAAACCATTCGGTTTCGAGAAAAATGGGATCATGCTCCGATAAGTACATTTCACTAAACTCCACTAATTTCGATATTATCTTCTTACGCACTTCACCGCGGGCAGTTTGTACTTTATTTGGGTTTGTTTGTTGTGTTGTGTGTTGTGTTCTGTTTGGGTTTGTTTGGGTCAGTTTTTTGTGCTGTGTGTTATTTGTTATTTAGGTATACGTATAGTGTTAAAAATCAAACTGCAACCTTTCCGCGGTAAAGTGCGTAAGTAGATAATAGCAAAACTAATGGAGTTCAGGAAAATGTACTTTTAGGAGCATTATCCCATTTTTCTCGAATCAGATTGGTTTTAAACAAAACTTGCAAAGAACATAAAAGTTCAAGTTTTGTATAGGCTACAACTTTTGTAGGAAACATTTTTCTCTAAGCTTAATATTTATCACAATAAAATAGAAAAACTTTTAACAAATCTGTTTTTGTGAGCTTTGATCTTGAAAATAAAATTTCCGGGTATTTTTATTATCATATTTGTGATCAGCGAGTAAAGATACACGGATGCACAAAATTCCAAATTAATCGGAGGTATGTCCTTTTCGGAACTTTATCCGAAAGATTTATACCAAATTTCATCAGAATCGGTCGATTGGTTTATTAGCTGTATGTCACGAAAGTTTTGAAAATGCAGTTTAGAAGATAGTACCATGCCTCCGCCATTTTTGAACATCAATAAGAAAATACCATGTAACAGCCAAAAGTAGTAATAAAACATACCCTAAGTCTAAAATTTGTGAAGAAATCTTTCTTTAAAAAAAAATCATGGAAATCGGCGAATGTTTTCCCTAAACAAGAACTACCGCATCATTGCCTTCTACTATACGTAAATTCACAATCATTCATTTCTCAAGTCCTTCTAGATAAGTAACCTAATTGAAATTGTTGGCTTATCGCATCACAACCATATAAGTATGATCAGGAAAACAATTGGACAAGCTTGACCAATTTTTTAATTAATTATGGCAAAATGACCAATCCGATTCCAATGTGACACGACGTCGCAACGATCTACCGGTGTATGAGGAATGAGGGTGTGATGATCGAAAGAGCGTCTGAGAGAAAATCCAGGGGCGCCGGGGAGAGTGCCGGGTGGCGCTTTCGCCCGTTCTCTTTCGCAATGTTGTCAAAGTGTCACGCTCCGCGAAACGCGTGGCAAATAAATGAAAAATAAATTCAATTTCTTATTCCCGCTGCTACTCCCTCCGTCAATTAGCAAGTCCCTTTTGCGTTTTGTCCACGTTCCAAGGCCTGCGAACAAATTTTCCGCTTGAAATTCCCCGACGTAAATATAGCCCGAGTAAAACGCATGTGTTTCGTTGGGAAATTTCATTTGAGTTATTTAACGGAATTTGAATTTTGCCACGACTTGCCTTCTCGGCGTATTTCGTCTGGCGGGTTATCAACTCATCTTCAGTGACGTGGGAAACATAGAAATGGAAGAGTGTGTTTCGCGTCGAGAAAGGAATCACCGAGCAAAACAAACCGATGAGGAAGCGACAGTGAAGGGCTTTTTTTCGTCGACGATATCTCACAAGGAACATCACTTGTGTGAACAAGTGATGGAACATCACAACGTATTAACATCACCAGTGTGAACACTGAAATTTGGGTGATTTTCGGGAATTTTTTAGAAGAAAAGTACTCAGTTAAATGTTTTGGAAAATGAAGAATATATTTGGCTATATTTTACCTATATTACATGATTTTTTCATAGAAAAATATTGAGATCCAAGCGCAATATTATGCGCTGGAGGCGCCAAAAAAAGTCCTCTACTGCTGACATGATTCCGGCCGATTGAGTAGCTGAAACCGAAAAAGGAAAAAATGTCGTTATACTGGAAGGTACGAGTATTTCCTGTACAATGACGTAGGATTTTCGAAAAACATCAAAATCTAACAAAGTGGCGTAGTTATGAAAAAAAGTGTTTTCTTGCCTATAAAATGATCGTTTTTTTCAATGCCAAATCGTCAATTTTCATCCAATAAAAAATATCCTACGTCATTGTCGAGTAAATAAATTCAAGAGTACTCAGTTGAAATTTCAAGTCAATCGGATAATTGCTTTTTGAGTTACAATGTCAGCAAATTTGAAAAATCTCATTTCGAGAAAAACGCGTTTAACGATTAGTTATCGATTTTTGCAAGATAAAATGATATTTACCATAAAAACTGCTAATCAGCTATACCTAGCCCATACAATGGACCCTCCTCTTCCTGGAATAATACCTGCTGAGAGGCTGAATTTTTTCACACTGGTATAGCCCCTTAAGTGTTCGCCGTCGATTTCCGGTGAAACTCATATTTGTGATAAAGCATTGAAAACTATTAGACACGTATTTTTTTTTGTCTGCGGAAAAACGGTTCTAAAGGGGAAAACCACCTCTCAGGGAAAGGCGTGTCGAGGGGTGGTTTTGCAGTTTCACCCACAAGCAGTCCACCGATCCGAATGAAAAAAAAAAAAAAATTCTTCTAATGTAAAGCGATGAAAAATCAACTATAGAATAATTGAAAAAAAAAAAAATTAAGGGGGGACACGCCTCTCTTGAAGGGGTCGTTTCTTCCCTCAAAAACGTTTTTTCGTAGATAAAAAATACGTGTCTAATAGTTTTCAATGCTTTATCACATATATGAGCTTTAACAAAATCGAGGGAACACTTAAGTGATGCTCCTTGTTAGTTTTCCACATAGATCCGAGTAGTAATCTTGCTCAGGCTACAAGAAAGACCTGATCACGCATCCTTATTTTTTTCCGGCCTTGATCAGGATTATTTTATCAAACCCTGATCATTTTTTGAACGCGATTTCTAACTTCGGCTTGATTCCAAGAGTTCGCTGTTGCATCGAAAACCACCATTTCTTCACGTTATTCACGGCACAAAGAAAATTTAAAAAAAAATTAAAAAATAGGATCTATTTAAATCAAATAGGTTTTTACCTTGTCCCACGGACTACTACGATCCTATTTGTTTCAAATATATTTTTTAGAATATAGCATATAAAAAAGAATATTTCATAAATCCAAAATAAATTGAAAAATACCTAATTTAGAGTTCTACCGCAATGATTGTGTATCATAATTCGTCATTCCCTGGACTTCTGAAATGTTCTTTTTCGAAGAAGATATTTCGCCGCCTTCATATGGAATCGAACCCACAACCTACCTACCTATAACTACGCACGTTGCTCCTACGCTACCGAGTGTTTGTAGTATCTTAGTCGCAGTTATTTCATAAGAGACTACATGAATTTCTACAATTATTTGTTGTATCACATAAACTATATCCCTTAGTTAGTATCACTGTGATAATTAGATAGTTTTATCGAAAATCATTCTATATACTTTTCGAACATAGCCTATATACAGGGTGTCCCTCTTATCTCTACTATCCGAAATAGCTCGGTAATTATCGACGTCACAAAAAAAATGTTCCAAACAAAAGTCGTACGGTGTGGAGGGGGCCATCAAATGCGACCATTTTTTTTAATTCGGCGGAGGCGCTGGTGCACAGTGATGGTCACCTCCACTTTTTAAAATGGAATGGTACAGTTTTTTAACTACGTTGTGGAGCACCTCAAGCTACATAAAAAACATCAGGGGGTCAAAGTCGTTTAAGGACATTCAAGGTCACCTATTAAAATGAAATACAAATCTAAATATCTCGGATCACTGCCAAATATTTTGTAGAGATCTGAGATATTTAGATTTGTATCATCGATACTGACCTTGAATGACCTTGAACGACTTTGACCCCCATTGTTTTTTACGTGGCTTGAAGTGCTCCACAAGATGGTTGACAAAAAATGTACCATCCCATTTCAAAAAGTGGACGTTACCTTCAGTATACGTCAACGCTTCCAACGAAATAAAAACAGGCCCCCTTCACACTGTACAACTTTTGTCTCGAACATTTTTTTGTGACGTCGATAATTACCGAGTTATTTCGGGTGGCAGAGATAAGAGGGACACACACACACACACACAGGCGCGCGCGCGCACACACACACACACACACACACATACACATATATATAATTCCTCTCTCTCCCCCCTCTCTATACCTCCCTCCCTGTCGATGTGTGTATTGGAGTAAAGGCAGGCCATTAACTGTATCAAGTAGAAAAATGTTTTTCTACGAAAATTCTATTTGATATAGATTTTTTTTAATCACCTAGATATATTCAGTGGATTCAACTAAACTGCTTTTTGAACAGATGAAACCGAATCACAGATTTATTAGGAACAAATAAAATATTAGGAATAATAAAAAATGTATGCATAGAGTTGACAATATGTCTCGACATTTTGACGACGATATATAGTTCGTCTGGCGTTCGACAAGAGGTTAGGCCTGCGAAAGTCCTATATAAGTCCAGTTACTCGTAAAGCTAGCGGAATCAAGCGAATTGATGCAAGCCGTAAATCCGTTTGCTTGACTACCGCCTGAAATTAGCCGGCTCAGGCATCTGCAGGTAATCGTAAATCCGATTGCCTGGCTATCACCTGAAACCAACCGCATCAGTCAAATCAAGGCACCCCGTAAGTGAGGCCTCCGGACTACAGCGTGATCAGGCCCGGATCAAATATCAGGCCAGCCTGACAATATTTCTACTCAAGCAGACCTGGAAAGCAGGAAAGAAAAAAATACTATCAAAAGAAAGTCCAAACTCTTTCACGACGTTGGAAGATTCTGATCACGCCGTACCTTCCGCTTCAACGTTCCTTTTTCTTTCGTTCGTTCGGTTTCTTGCCGAAGTTTCTTTCGGTCAATTAACATCACGGTCTTGCGCTTGCCCTGCAGGGGTATATCCGGCGTTCTATTAGCCCGCAGTTGGGCCATTGTTTCAAGACGAGGTTCGTCCTGCGAGCTTTGAATTTATCGGAGTATTGCTCGCCGGAGCATGCGTCGGAGCCCTTAATCACCGTGAACGTGGCAATAAACCCCTTGCCTATACCCACCCCCCCTCCCTTGCCGCACCGTCACCCTTACAGGCTGTACCACCCCTTTCTGGCTGGCAATTCCGTTGCACGATATTCTATGTGCACTTCTACTTGGTCTATAGATGCTGTCTACGATGGCAATAGAGAGGGGCATCTACGTTGTGTTGTACCAACGGATATACTCGATGTACATACGCCCGCATATAAACACACGTAATGATCGTTGCGAGTAACAGGGGCGTACGTTGGATCGTTCGCCAATGGGAAATCGCTGAAGATACGTCTCGACGATATTTTTCCGAGGCTCTGTTTACGTGGCTTTCCACGTGTACATACGGAACGAGAAACACAACAGCCGGGCCCTATGGTGCTCGAAACTGTCCACGATTTACAGCCAATCGGTTACCTGATGCTCTCGTGTTCACCCTTTCTCACTCTCGCACACGACTTATGCCCGTTCGATTGTTTCAGCCCCCAACCCCCGCCATAGAGTGATGCTACCTGGAAACCGTCTCCGTGTTTGCGATATACGCGGGATTTCTCGCGGCAAAGACGCGAGAGAGGCAGAGGGGTGGTGAATTTAAAGGGTAAACACCGATGCAATTCACGAAAAAAAACGAGCTGGCAAACGGGCCGAAGACGAATCGTTTGGATTCGGCGGTTTAAACCCTCGCCCATGTAGGGTGATCGGTAGTGGCCAATGATTGGCCGATGCTCGACGCCGAGCTTGCTAACATTGGCACTCGAGCTTGGCCCGATCATCGACCGAGCCTCGGATGATAAGTGTGGCTCGATATTCGCAATTAATATTGGCCCTATAATGGCTTATGAGAATCGGCCGAGCATCGCGTATGAGTTCGTTCGAAAATCGGCCAATAGTAGGTCCCCGTCAAGATTGCCATCATTGGCACTCGAGCTTGGCCCGATTATCGACTCAGTCTTGGCGGATAATTATGACCCGATATAGATAAACAAAAATGGCCCTACACGGCCAACAAGAAATCATTATTTTTGTATTGTAATTCGTCATTACCTGGCCTTTTGAAATGATTAGTTCGAAGAGAATATTTCACCTATATGAGACTCAAACCTTCAACCTACCTACTCATAGCCACGCACGCTGCCCCTATGCTACCGAGGGCTTGTAACATCTGGGTCGCAAGATATGGCATAAGAGACCAAATGGATTCTTATGATTATTTATATCACATAAACTATATCAATTAGTTAATATCATTGTGATAATTAGAGAGTTTTATCGAATGGCATGCTATAGAACTTCAAACATAACCTGTATATATATAATTCCTCGCTCTTCACCCTCTCTACCCCCACACCCATTTGATATGCGTGTTGCAATAAAGGCAGACCATTAGTTCAATCAAATAGAAGAATGGTCGACTCTACGAACATTCTATTTAATTTAAATGTAAAAATATCAAATAGATCCATTTAGTGTATTCAACTAAATTGTTTTTGAACAGATGAAACCGAATCACACTATTAGGATTAAATGAAATATTTAGTCATTAGACGATATTAAATAGATTTTAATTTGAATAATTAATATATTTAAAATGAATAATTCCAATAATAGTACAGTCGTGCTGTTGCTGAAAAAAACCGGAATCGGAGAAAATTAGAAGAAGAACACAGCGCCGAAGTCGTGGAAGTTCATTTTGAGGGTGAAAAAGTGGGGTGAAATTTTGAAACATCGGTTTTAATTCAATAACTCTTTAGAAAAAAATCGTACGTTTTTTGTTTAAATGGGAACGTTGTAGCCCTTGACAAGACGCGTCGATCGAGTATTCGATCATCACTCTCCGATAATATCTTCACCCCCAAAAAATGGTTAAAAAACAACAAAAAAAAATATTTTATTGAATAACTCAAAAACAATCGGTTTTTCGAGTATGGTTCAAATGTACGAAATGTAGAGAATAATTTTCTCCATATTTCCGTTGCTATGGACCACCCTTGAATTTTGATTTTCCAACCCCTCTCGGGGGTTGAACATTCAAAATGAAATTCTGGGAAAACTATTGACGGCACGAATTCGCCGCCGTGGAAGAATCTGTAGCTTGAACCCTCAGCTACATTTTTGTCCACAGCGCCTAACTCGTATCTCTTTAGTTACGGTCAATAGTTTTCCCAGAATTTCATTTTGAATTTTCAACCCCTGCGAGGGGTTCGAAAAAGAAAAATTCAAAAGTTGTGCTTAGGAACGAAAATATAGAGAAAATTATTCTCTACATTTCGTACATTTGATCCATCCCCGAAAAATCGATTGTTTTTCAGTTATTAAATAAACAATTTTTTGTGAATTTTTCAACAATTCTTTTGGGAGTGAAGATATTATTGGAGAGGGTTGATCGAATACTTGATCGACGCGTCTTTTCAAGGGTTACAACGTTTCCATTTGAAAAAAAATTGTATGAATTTGTCCTAAAGAGTTATCGAATGCAAAGTGATTTTTCAAAATTTCACCCCACTTTTTCACCCCTAAAATGAACTCCCACGACTTCGGCGCTATGGACAAAAATAAAACCCGGATTTTTTTAAACATTTTGTCTCCCGGCGCCGACCTCGTGGGAGTTGTAGTTTGGCATTAATCCACCCCCATCCTCTAAAAAAAACCCTACCCTCCGATTTTTAGGCGAACTTGGTTTTAGCACCCGTGGCACCTACGAAATAACCTGTCAAAAAACTAGCCTTCTTCTAATTTCTTCCGATTCCAATATACAGCACGACTGTACGATAATGGAATGCAATAGGAAAAATTTGATTTCACTAAAAATCTAGTTAAATCAAATTGAGAAAATTAAATAGGCGCGGTTAGTTAATATCAATAGAATTTGTCTGTCAGTGTAGAATGGTTCATAAAAATCGGCAGAGTATCGCGTATGAGCTCGTTCGAGAATCGGCCAACAATGAGTGCATTGATTTGGCAGTATATTTGTTAAGGAGGTACGGTGATGACCACGCTAGTAAACTAAGAGTCTATTTTTCGCCATAATACCGCTACGTTTTAGACATATGTGTGTGGCCTATATTTCGAGAAATATTTTTTAAGTATTGAATTTCAAGCTACTTATTATTTCTATAATATGAAAACAAACGTAATAATCTACTACTCGACTTCAGTAGTACGCCATATCGTCGACGTTTAGCATCGTTGCATTTTCGATAGCTGTCATCGATCCCAGGCGCTCGGCGTATTATTTTTGGTAGCCGGTAAACATGGAGAATGAAAATAGGTACTGTAGAAGTTTATCAAGAGAGTAACAGGATTGTACCTGAAGTCCAGTTTTGAGACAAAGGTAGATTCTGTCGGACAAGAATTAGAGAGTGAAAAGATGATATTGCGAATGCAAATGAAAAACGTCGCGTTGACGTTAACCTCAATATCCAATGTCCAATCTGTCCGAAGTCAAAACATATTTCATCGATTGTTATGTTATTTTTCCCTTTCCTAATTTTCACAATATTTGCAGATATAAAAACGAACGTTCATTTTATATGACGGTTTTTCCACGCTGAATTTACATATAAATGCGTTGTATACATGTCGCCAGAAAGATTGAGATGCCTTAGCTATACATAAAAGAACTTTGAGTAAATATCGACGAAAGGCCTTTTATGATCGATTAAAAAACGTACGGCTTCACACAACCATATTTTTAATTCGCGTTGAAAATATCCGATAGAAGAATCAAATTTGCGCGGGTATTCGGCGTTGCCACACTTCGCGCAAGATGGCTGCGGTTACGTCACGAGACGTCTCTCTCGCCGAATACTTCGGTTTTTCGCGACTTTATTTCTAAATTTATTGCTTATTTCTGCGGTGAGCTTTCCAATTCAAGTTGCCTTATTAATCACAACGAACCAACGAACGCAACCGTTAGTTTTTTTTACGTGTGTCTTGGCTCCAAGTAGCACAAAAAAATCGATATATGAGAGGACAGGCACATTTTGTCGTCTACGTGTGACTAATTGACCAACTTTAACAATTAATAACTCGGAAACTGTACGGTAAATCTCGTGGAAACTCCGCATACGCATGGACGAAGCTCTCGACAATGTTATTTAAAAAAATCGGGCTTTTATCTTGGACTCGCTCCAATCACCGTACCTCCTTAAGAGTAATGTCCAATGGACTCGTACAAAGTATTTATCTCTCAATGACTTCGACGCGTAACAATGAATCGTCACTATACGACTTGCCGTTCGATCATTCGGCCGAACATTGGCCTCGTATCGACAACCCGATAATCAACGAGTCTATATTTTGCCGAACATTGGGCTCGTATCGGCAAAAACATGATTGGCCAGTCTATACTTCGCCAAACGTCCGCCTCATATTGATAAGCCAATGATGAACGAGTCTATACTTGGCCGAACATTGGTATTGTATTGGCAAACCAATGATTGGTAAGTCTAAACTTCACCAAACATCGGCCGTGTATCGACAAGCCAATGATTGGCGAGTCTATGTTTGGCTGAACATTGGCCGCGTATCAGCAAACCAATGATTGGCGAGTCTATAGTTCGCCAAACATCGGCCGCGTATCGACAAGCCAATGATTAGCGAGTCTTTATTTGGGCGAATATTGGCCTCGTATCGGCAAACCAATGTTGGCTAGTTTGCCAACATTGGCAAACTACGTCAATGCTCAGCCGAGCATTGACGTACAATTGGGTAATCAATTATCGTCCCGCCAACATTGGTCCAAGTATTGGCCGTTACAGTTCGATCGGCGAAACCTACATGGCTCTACACGTAGCCTCCCTCCAACGGTACATAATTTTACTTCGTTTCCAACTGCAGTGTACGCCGCTGCGTTTTCCTTCTTTGGCGAAGCCACTTACGCGCTCCCACGCGTTACCCACGTGCCCCAGAATACGCGGATCGATATGCTCATTTCTATACCCAGTTTGTTGGACGATAGACATGGCGGAGGGCAAATACAAAATCGGATATAGGGGAAACATGTAAGAGTTGATCCCATGCGGTAAGATGATCGTATTCAATAGCGACCGAACTATTAAGGCTATGTACCCGACTGGAAATGCTGTTCCGGCAGCCGGATCACCGATCAGGCAGGGTTCAAGAAACGGCCCGGAGTACCGTGGAAGCGCCCGACTGATCTGTGCACGGAAAAAAAGAAATAGTACAAAATATAGGGGCTACACAGTTCACATTGGACTCGAGCGATTGCACAGCGATATTTACTGAAACACAGTGCTCAAAATACAGTGTGCTCAAAGTAAATTATTACAGTTCCTATATACTGTCCTCTTTAGACTCGAACCGCTCTACTGTATCTTTTACTGGAGCACACAGTCCAAAATACAGTGTAGTCAAAAGTAAATATTGACAGCCCAACACTGTAATATAAATTTAACAAAACTTTTAATTTGACAGTTGGCTAAACTGTATTATGTACAATGAATGCGCCAGTTATATCGACAGAGTTTATGCAGACACACAACAAAAAGTTTATCCATAAAAGAAGTTTGGAAAAAATGTGTAGAAAATATTTAAAAATCAGTCACATACACAAGAACGTACCTTTTTGCAAATAATTATCTCTTTTTTATAATTTCTTGAATTATGTCGCAAAAATTTCAACGCTCGCATCCTATCGACCACGCACTACTAACCTTTGTGTCCTGGCAAAAGATCCTTTGTGTCCTGGCTACGTGCTCACCCCACGCGCGAGACAAGTCCTAATTAGACAAGAACGTACCTTTAAAAAAAAATTCTCTCCTTATAATTTCTTGAATTCTGTCGCACAAAGGCCATAGCCGAGTAAGTAGGGAAAAATGGCCCCCGCATTTTTTCCAGCGAAATTTGGAGTATATTTTGAGGTATAAAAAACAAATTTTCTGAAAATTTCATCCCCGTCAACGCAATGGTTTTAGAAAAATGAATTTTTTTTAAATATCAAAAAAAAAATTCCGGAAACGGTACAGTGGATGGATTTGATTTTTTTTTGGTACTTGTTCCGATCAAACGTGTTACGAAATAAAATTATAGAATATCTTGCGAAAGATTAAGGTTTGAAAAAAAAAACACAATGTTCCTTGTTTTATCATTTTTTACTATAATCCACTTGGGGTACAATAGCGAAAATTTGTTCATATAATCTTTGGGCACCTTATTATATTATATAATTTTTTCAAAATGATCGGTTTGGTACGCCGCAGTGAAAAAAAAAGAAACACGCTTTATTGATATATTTTAGTTACATAGATATATAACTAAAATATATCAATAAAGTCGGATATGTGACTAAATGATCGGCTTGGTACGCCACAGTGAAAAAAAAAAGAAACACACTTTATTGATATATTTTACTTATATAAATATATAAGTAAAATATATCAATAAAGTCTGTTTCTTTTTTTTTCACTGTGGCGTACCAAACCGATCATTGTGAAAAAATTATATAATCTAATAAGGTGCCCAAAGATTATATGAAAAAAATTTCGTTATTGCACCCCAAGTGGATTATAGTAAAAAAAAAATGAAGCAAGGAACATTATTTTTTCTTAACTTTAATCTTCCTCAAGATGTTCTATAATTTTATTTCGTAACATGTTTGATCGTAGCAAGTACCAAAAAAAAAAAATCGAATCGATCCACCGAAGCGTTTCCGGAATTTTCTTTTTGTTTTATTCTTCTTTAATTCATTTTTCTAAAACCATTGCGTTGACGGGGATGAAATTTTTAGAAAGTTTTTTTTTTTTAGACCTCAGAATATACTCGAAATTTCGCTGGAAAAAATGCGGGGGCAATTTTTTCCTACTTACCCGGCTATGGCCTTTCGATGTCCGCGTCCCATCAACCACGCACTACTAACTGGCAATGCTTTGTGTCCTGGCCTCGTGCCTCACCTCGTGCCTCATATCATTTGCGTACAGTATAAAAATCAGTGATCGCATTTAAATTTTACAGTTGAATATTCTTACTGAAATCACTTATGTATTCACAATACCAAACCGCAAATAAACCAGTATAACTGTAAAAATCTCCGAGTGCACAGATTACGTCACGAACTGTCGAAAGAAGAGTAAAACGACCGTGCCACACTGTATAATTTAATGAATCACTCTGTACTCAATACAGTGTACACTACACCCTTGCAGTTTGCGTACAGTACACAAATCAGTGATCTCATGTAAATTTTACAGTTGAATATTTTTACTGAAAACACTGATGTATTCACAATACCGAACTGTAAAGAAGCCAGTGTAACTGTAAAAATCTCAGTGTGTAGAGGAAAATTCGTCGTTTTTGTAGGACAGGATTTACATTACTCTGTTTTACTGTAAAATGAAATATGGCACCCTGTTCTTTATGCGGTTTATACTGTGATTTTCGCTGTTTCTTTTTTTTCCGTGTGCTGGATATCTACTAGATCAGTGAATCCGGAGAACGGGTGTAATAAAGACAAACTGATCAGTCCTGAATGAGGCAATCTTGCGAGGGCCTTGTTAGGGCGCCGAACTCCTTGCCTGATCGGCACCGTATGTCTGTCGGATCAGTAGTTCCCAGATACCGATGTGAGAAGACAGCATTAATCAGGCCCACATCAGGCGACCCGTAACGCGACCCTCACATGGCTCTTTTAAGGTTACCTGTCCAAGGCCTGATCGATTTTCCTTCTCCCATCCGTGCTCCGAGGTTAGCCAATCCAGTAGACATCCGGCGCAGATCCGCTATACACTGCGAAGTGTATGTTTGATCTGCGCCGGCTGTCTACCGGATAACCCTATCCGGGGCTATCAAACTAAACAACTGAGTTGCTGCGTGCATAATTTCGGCAAAATTCTAATAAAAGCAATATGGCGTCCATGCGGACGCCGTCATCATAAAATCAAGATACAAACGACGAATGAAAATAAATTTGAAGTTTGCAGCGTGGGAATGTAATGCTTTTTTTTCTTCACTTTTCATTTGTCTATTTTTATCGCCATCAAAAAGTAGTCAGTCAAATCAATTAAATTCAATTTTATTAGCACAGCTTAAAAAATATATATTTTTTTTTTACTAAATCATCATCAGAAGCCTTTTTTGCAAATTCCGGTCGTAACACTCTAATGAGAGTATGTAAAATGTAAAGTAAAAAACGTAATGAGCATATGTAAAGCGTTATTTTTACAGCCTAAATAGGCGAAAAAAATTATCGTTGCATTGCAATGATGCAAACTTCAACGTCATGAATAAAATTATTGACATTCTTCTGAGTAGAATTAGAATGCTAAAAATTTGCAAAGGAAAGAAAAGAAAGTTTATACGAGTGGTGGAATGTCTAAATAGGTAGCGCGCTCAGCTCTAAAATTAGAAGACCTAAAGAGACGAAAACCCAGCACTTTTCAGCGTAGAATATGATATTTTGACTGAAGGTAGATGGTTGCATACTGAAAGTAACGCCAGTAAAATGTTGCCCCTCAACTCGCCTCAACCCTAAGAAAGGGAGATTGAAAACTTGAACATCGCCGTATCTCGATAATTAATAGCCCGATCAAAAAATATTTTAAACAAAAGTTGTTTGGAATAATCAAATACCTATAAAGTTATCTGACGTCCAATCCCCTATCGTTGAAAATAGCGGTATAAAAACACGAGACCACCACTGACCCAGACAAGGACGTAGCGGGAGGGTCTCGTTTCTACAATGTTTATCTCTACAATGCTGCAAGTCCGTTTTTCAACTTTACAATGACTTATCTCTCATCTGTACAAACCGGAAATCCGCCAAGTGTACAAGAGTCTCAAGTTTGCAATATTGAACCTCTACAACGATCCAGCCTTATGATTATCCCTCCAACGTATTTATTCGGATTTGTATCAACTACACAAAGAGGGATTTGCAATAGGCATTGATGCCACAATGTATCAACTCTACACGAACTTTGAATACTCAACGTTCGACTGGGCAATATTCTTGTTAACTCTACATCAACTGGTATATCAGGCGTTGTAGAGTTAACAAGAATCGAGTACCCAAAGTTCTTCAAAGAGAATCGTAACCCAAAGTTAACGTCGAGTACCCAAAGTTCTTGTAGAGCCGATAGATTGTAGAATTAACGGCGGGGTAAAGTTAATTCGGCGAAAAAAAGGCATTTTTTAAGATTTTTTTTTTGGCGTAACGAATAGTGTTCGTTTATTGAAAAATTTACATATAATAAAGTAACATTTGAACAACATTCTCCTAAATTTGCATTGCAAAATATTCCAAATTGAGCGAGTGAAAATTAAACCCCGGAGGCGCCTCGAAAAAAAGTTGGTTTGCGGTGTGCACCATAACTCGCAACAGAATCATTTGAAACAAAAAAATCAAAATGCATTTGTTAAAGGAGATGTTTTTCGAGGTAATGACGGGAGGATTTTTTTTCTTTCGATTTTTCGATTTTTCGTAGCACTTGGGAGCCAAAAACCCGATTTTCCCTAAAAAAAATCGGCTAATTTGTTATTGAAAAATTAGTAATTATTAAAAAAAACAAAAAAGCTCTCGACAATACCTGGTGAATTATGTGAAGAAGTACTGTGCAAAATTGCAAAGCGATTGGTCCAGTAGATTTTGAGTTATCATGCACACGGACTTCAAATATGACAAGTCTCAGAAAAACGGTTTGAAAAACGCAGAAGAGAAGAGAACGGCATGGAGCAATAGACGCTCAAATACTCATAACTTCGTCAATTTTACTCCGATCGACTTGAAATTTTAACACAATATTCTTGATATATTATGCATTCATTTAAAAAATGAAAAAAAATGAAAAAAAAATTTTAATACTTTACCCCGCCCTTAATGCATATTGCAAACCCCTCATACTTGATACAAATCGGAATAAATACGTTGTAGGGATAATCGTAAGGCTAGATCGTCGTAGAGGTTCAATATTGCAAATTTGAGACTCTTGTACAGTTGGTGGATTTTCGGTTTGCACAGATTAGAGATAAGTCATTGTAAAATTGAAAAACGGACTTGCAGCGTTGTAGAGATAAACATTGTGAAAAAGAGACCCTCCCGACGCAGCGACATGTTTTCTCCGCTCGCACACGCGTCAACCCTGAATTTTTTAATGATTTTTGTGCGGCTCTTTTCAAACATAGGGGGTTGGACGTCGGATAACTTTATACGAATTTTATTATTCCAAACAATTTTTGCTTGAAACCTTTTTTGATCAGGCTATTAAGTATCGAGATACGGCGATTTTCAAGTTTTCAACCTTTATTTCTTAGGGTTGGGGGAGTTGAGGGGCAACATTTTATTGGGGTTACTTTCGGTATGCAACCATCTACTTTCAGTCAAAGATTCATATTCTACGCTAAATAGTGCTGGGTTTTCGTCTCCTTTACTGGACTAGTATGTGAATCGATATGCATGAATAGCACACGCAGACAAACCTCCTCCCCCTAGCTCTCGTTCTCTCTCCCCTCCCTCCCTCCCTTTATCTTGCCTAAATCTCAAAGCTGCAGCGTCTCAGCGTTATTATCGAATACTTGAATATTAGCTTTCACACGGGGTCACCAAAGCCTTGCATTTCCCCTCTCTGGGGCGTCTCCACGTGCTTCCCAAATTAAATGGAAAATGCCACTATAATTACATTCCCATTGTATCCCCAAACGCTGAGAAATGCACGTTCAAGTGCTCGTGCCCGGATGCCATGTTTGTTCGCGGTTTCAGGTTTTTTTTTAGTAGAAATTTAACAAAACAAACATAATTCTCCGTCATTAAGGGAGAAGATACCCTTAGGCGAGAAATAAATGGCTGAATTTCATTTTTTCCTCATTTTCGAGACTTAGGTTGTGTTCAATTACTACTTTTGGCTGTTACATGGTGTTTTTTGTTAATCTTCAAAAGTGGCAGAGGTATGGGACGGTTTTCTAAACGGGTTGCGGCGGATGTTGTCAGACGACATGACACGTAGTGTCGGTGGGATTAATCTGATAAAAACCGACCAAGACTTCTCTTTCATTAATACTCATACACAGAATATGAGCCAGAAAAAGTGAGACATGTTAAAAATCGATGCAATGGTACCCCTTGGAACAAAAGGATTAAATTTTCCGAAAAAATGGCCACATTTTGCGATAAAAAGAGACTTTCTTTTATTCTAAAAAAAAGGTACCGTATCGGTCAGTCGATCATTAAACAGTATCGGTCGATCAGTTTTTTAGCTGTACGTCACGTCAGTGTTGAAAATGCATTTTAGAAAACCGTGCCGTATCGCCGCCATTTTTAAAGATTAATAAAACATAGCCTAAGCCTAAAAATGGTGAAGAAATCATTCCTAAGAAAAAAATCATGAAAATCAGCAAAGGTTTCCCTTGCCTGAAGGTATCTCCCTTAATCGTAATTTCGCTGTCGAGTAAATAATTGACACAATTCCAGGACAAGTGGGGAAGAATAAAGTGAGAAACAGATAGGTATTTATAATCCTGGACGGAAAGTGTGTCGGATCTTATCTGCATTTTCAATCATTATACATATATTTTCGAATTAGTTTATCATTATCGCAATCAAAATTGTATTCCACTTGTGCCACAATCGAAATGATACGCCCTCGTCTTCACCAAGACCATCGAGGGTGATTCGAATCTACAGTAGTGTTTGAAAAAGACCATTAGATTTAAATCTCAATAGTTCGCACCGCAACGAATTTTTCGTTATCATTCGCATACAAGGTATATTTTGAGCGTTGACCGTAATGATAGTTATGCGAAAGACTTGTCGATGCTGTTGAAGTTTGCATCGTTGGAATGCAACGGAAATTACTTTTTATTTCCTTTTTTTTCCATTTTTATTTTCATCCGAAACAGTTTTTCGATGAACCTAGGTTGTACGTATCTAATGAGGATCTAATCTAATGAGGAGAGATACTTTTCGGCGAGGGAAAAATTGCTGATTTTCATGTTTTTTTTAAATGAAGAATTTTTTCACCTTTTTTGAGACTTAGGGTATGTTTTATTACTACTTTTGGCTGTTCCATGGTATTTTTCAAAATTAGTCCTTAAAAATGGCGGAGAAATGGCACGGTCTTCTAAACAGGTCGCGGCAGATGTTCTCAGTCGGCGGGATCAATCTGAAAAACAACCAACAAAGATTTTTCTTTCATTAACTCTCATTAAGACACGCAGAATATGAAGCGAGAAATGTTGAAAATCGATTAGATGATACGCTTTAAAACAAAAATATTGAATTTTATAAAAAAAATGGCTGCAATAAAAAAAAACTTTTGTTTATTTTTTAAAAAATACTTTTTTATTTAAAAAAATATTTGTTTGTATTAAAAAAAAACATTTGGGGGCATATTTTAGCCAAACACATTAGAGAGATTTATACCAAATTTCATTAAAAACGGTCAATAAGTTACTTATACGTCACGCCAGTTTCGGAAATGCAGTTTAGAAGACCGCGTTGTACCTCCGCCATTTTTTCAAGATTAACTTTAAAAAACCACGTGACAGCCAAAAGTAGTAATAAAACATATTCTGTCTCAATGGTTAATTAATCTTCCCTTTAAAAAAAACCATGACAGTCGACAAATTTTTTCTCGCCTTAGGTATCTGATCCCCTAATAAAACTTCGTGGTTCGTTTGATCTGCCGAAGAAAAAAATTTCAGTTCGGAGGCAAAAAAATCTCGTTGCATTCCAACGATGCAAACTTCAATGTCATAGTTGTCGATTGAGGCGGCGAGATCCTTCAGTATACGGCAAATAATTTTTTATCGAATCCACCGTTTTGTTGATGAGACTGTCTGTGTGTTGCTGTTTTTCAAATGGCGCTTTTCGTTTTTCATAACAAGCAACCAGATAAGGGAAATGGAAAAGCTCTTTAAATGTCATGGGGTTTGATTTATACGTTCCCTTCGCTCTCGAAACGCGCATCATTCATGCTGACAAGTATCGGATCACGCTAGGGTCAGTTTTTGGTCAAAAAATGGTCGATCGTCGTTGAAAGGAGGATGACGTTACGCGATAACGTTGGCCTCTGTCGTGGCTGATGGTGGTCCTCCCTCTTCTGGCCGGGCGAGGCGCCCGAGCCTGCCAGATTCGGTGATTTCTCTCTCTCTCTCTCTCTCTCTCTCTCTCTCTCTCTCTCTCTCTCTTTCTCCCTCTCTCCCTCTCTCTCACTCTCACCCCTCTCTCTTTCTCTTTGTCGCTCTCTCTGTGTCTCTTGATGTACCTCTATCTTTCTCTTTCACTCTCGTGTAGTAATTAATAGTCGGATGACGCGCGAAAACATCCCATTACAGCGAACTGGCCCGCCATAACATCGTTAGGCCTTGACGAGGGGTTCTCTCTTTCTCTCTCCCGCTCCCCTTCATCCCCTCTCTCATCTCGTCTGTTACTTCGAGCTTGTGAAGATGGACATGGTGTGAGGCATGATATCGCTTGCCTGGCACATTAACATGCGACCGGCATAAAAACGATCCAACCATGGGCGTAATCAGTGAGAGAGGGAGATAGAGTGAGAGACACATAGGCAGCGAGGAAACACGAATAAATGAGAATCTGGCAGTAATTCGAAACTTTTTTACATTAGACTATGCTTTTATCGTTTCATTCTGGAATATGGAAATTAAAGTTTACTCAAACCTACTGTCCTAAATTATTTTTTACATCAAATTGAACATGTAGCACCAAAAAAATTTATATCACCACTCACTATAAAAAGACAAGCCCTTTAAATCTATTAACGTAAAAAAATTGTACACATATTATGGTAACTTTTAACTGTATTTTAACATTTCCTATTTGTAAAAATAATTACTTTGAAAGCTGCTATAGCTGATCTCCGCGAGCACCTCTAAAAAAAGGCGTCTTGCGATGAACACGATATCTCTGGACTGGATAATCTAAAATGATCCAGAAATATTTCGTTTATATAATGGATTATCTTGTAATTGATCGAAGGAATAAGCAACATAATATTTTTTTACAAAATGGCGGCTCCTAAAAAAAAACAATTTTTGACAAAAAATTGGGCCTTCAAGTGTTTGTAAACTGGAAAGTATTTATCGGTGAGAAAAAACCTTCGATTAATTATTAAAAAATATACTTGAAAAGATTGTGTTAAAATTTGAGACTTATCGGTTTAGTCGTTTCCGAGAAACCTTGCTCACCGACTTTAAAAACAGAGTTTTGAGAAAAACGCGTTTAAAGTTTCGAAAGCACTTTCGAACGCGCTGACACGTCATTACAAATGTGCGTGTAGCTTCGAGAATATTCGCCGAATTGACAAGAAATTTTCTGTGTATGTACTTAAATATATGTACATTACGAGAAAAAAATATTTGAAAAAATCGATTATTTGAAAATGTTTACTGTATATAACCCCTTAAACTTGCTCTTGCCGTTTGGAATTTCTTTTAAATTTGATCGAACATTTCGCAGCATAAATGAATCACCCGGAAATCAAGAGACGCGACAGCGTCTTGACGCCAAGTAATAACAAACAAAAAAACGACGCCACTGACCGACTGACGAACACGCCGCGACTCTTTATCCAGTAAGATGGGCTTTTAGCACACGACTCTTAACTTTCAATACAAAATTTGCACTTCCCCACCATTGTCTCAGGTTAAGCCTTGCGAATCAAGGTAGGCGTGAAAACCTTTATCAATGTATTTATCAACGACAGAGGATGTTAGATTGGGCATTGGTACTCAACAGTGGTCGAGTAATCACGATTTACGATTGTAAAAAAATGGCTGTTTTCGTTTTCGAGACAAACATTTGTACATTCAGCCAGCCCCCTCGTTACTCGGTCTTGCCATCCAGATTTTGCACCGTACTTTTTATTTTGACTCTGTTTTCAATTATTTTGCGAGCGAGATACTGCAAGGTGTGAAAAACAAGGAGAATAGGGTGAGCACAAGAGAATGCGAATATGCGCAATCGATCTTGCGAGAACGAGCCGGTTGTGATAATCCACGTTATACACGTACAAATGCATGTGAGGGAAAGAAATGTAGAAAGTCGTGAGAGGTGGAGGTTTTGGCGTCCACTGGGGGATGGGTTTTGACTGCAGGAAACGGTGGGCGAGCATGCAGCTCGGCAGTATTTCAATCCTGTGTGGCCACAAATGCTCTCTCTCTCTCTCTCTCTCTCTCTCTCTCTCTCTCTCTCTCTCTCCCCTCCCTATTCTCCTTTCCAGCTTACATGTATGAGCAACACAAGCAAAACGTTGAAATATATTGCTCGTTCGCGGAATGACGCTTTATTGCTGCAGCGATAACTCCACGTCTTCGTGCGTTGCTCTGCGAACGTTGTCGAGGAGATTCCTAGCGTATAGAGCGACGCGATATGCTCGCACTCCACTTTCCGCGTATATATACCACGCGGAGACCCGCGAGTACGTCGCGTGATTGCAGTGAAGGAGCTTGAATGTATCCTTAATCGCGAAGGAGCGAGAAAAGGAGAGAGGAAGAGAGAGAGAGTTAATGGGTGAGTGAGTTGGAACAGGGATTTGTCCGCCATCCCTGGCATTTTCCTCGTTCCATTGTTACGAAAAAAAAACACCGTCATCATGAAAATTAGAAGTATGTGCACTGCTCACTCATAGTTTCGCTGATTGGCGAAGTTGGACGCAGTTAAGGGAACTCGTGGCAAGATGATAACGCCAAGGCGGCTAGTAACGCCTAGACCTACAATAACATTGTAGGTATAATAATCTTGAATAAGACATTGAACCCAAACGATGAATTATTATCACCCAATAACTTTGACGGCCTACAAGCGTCAATGTTTTCGCGTGAGCAGGACCTCCCTAGTGTATGGCGCAATACTAATTCTACAGGGTGCAACGAAAAAAGATGGTGCAATATTTAAACTCGGCCAAACTTTTGTTCAATCATTGCTCAATTTTCAATACTAACCCTTAAGGGGTTAGGCCACAGTAACGGGTATGAAATCTTGTGCGAATTTAACAATTTTTTTCGTATGAAAAAGTGATTCACTCATAAAATTAATTACACATCTATTTAGTATGAATATCAAGCTGTTAGAAAAATATATATATATTTTTTTCGATGTACAAAATGGCCGACTACTAACATTTTTTTTGTTATCTTTTTTTAGGCGCTCCGCGGCGTGGCGTTTAGCATCCATAATTTTTTACCTGGAACAAAAAACAAAAATTCTCGTCAATCTAGATTAGAATACCTAGAGAAGTACGTGCAGAATTTTAAAAATAATGTTTTATTCAAAAGTTGTAGGTATTTGAACTTAGGAAATGAATTTTCAGTGAAAAATTTCGTATAAAACTGCTCATAAAATGAAAAGTTTCCAATTAATCAGAAATTTCGTACGTACCTCTCTGCGAAATGCAATTAGGAACATAAGTTTCAAATTTGAAGTAAATCGAGTGAAAATTGTTGAACTTATTTGTCACGCCAGTTGGAAAAAAGCTGTTTCGAGAAAAACGCGTTTAAAGTTTTACATATGCCCCTGGCCGTGCCAGAGGTGGGCTTACGCTCAAAGTTGTTGAAAAACAAATGTACTTTCTATAAATCGAACAGTAACTTATTCTTATGATGATAGAGCACCATTGTAGCGAAAAAAATAGACTTTTTGAAAATTCCACTGTAGCCTTATCCCTTAACGGTCAAAACGGTGCACAATTCCTAATATTGTGCAATATAATTGATCGTTTAGGGCTCGCCTGAGGTCATGGTAATATAAAACAGTAATATTAATCGGTTAACTTTAATTATTCTTTTAAACTAACTGACATTTATTAAACTATTAATTTTGGAAACAAAAGAATCAGTATTTCTGATTGTTAGCATACAATATATATTTTCAATTAAACCTTTATTTTCCCCATCTTGTCTCATATGCGGGGCAAGATGCAGCAGCGCTGAGAGCACGATGGGACACTGGCATCTTTCGCATATAAAAATGGTTTCGTTCTCAATACTCGCAATTTGATAAGCTATCCGTCTAAGTTCTGTAATACTTAGTCCGAATAATCTTGCTTTCATATAAATCGAATCATTTGTTACTTATTTTTCTTCCTCTGGTAGAAACACCGGTTGAAGAGGAACCAAAGGCCCTACTAGTTTCATTGCACCCTTCCCAACGTAGATATCGGCACGTTGTAAAATGTAGCGCCTTTGCAATATTTTAAATTTATACTTATCCTGCCCCATTAGACGCTCAACGAGAGAACAAAAAATCACGCAATGAACTTGAACGTTTCTGAAAAACCGTTCTTATTATATCAAAAATTAGTGCTATCATTGTGTTTACTCACCTGGCTCTAATCAATAGCAGCAACTCAAATGAACTGAATCCAGATAGAAAGTCATGATTATCACGCCGTGCATACAACTGATGAAGCAAATTTTACAGCATATTGACTACATGTTTTGATGCAGAGCCATGAACTCATTTAGTATCATGAATGTACAAAACATTTTGATCTCAATATGTCGTTCACAAATGCAGCGTACGTTTAGAGCACGGCAAACTCATATCGCTGTGCCCAAGTGTCCGTAATTAATATCCGCAAATTTTACGCCATATTGAAGTCACGTGTAGGCATGTTGACGTGTATTCACTATGGTAGCATTAATTGTTCTCATGAATTGTAGTTAACATGAACGCAATTTCGTTCACGTTGATGAAGACATGAGCTCATTCAGTATCATGAATTTGAGATCCATCGTGGCTTAACTTTGTCGTTTTAAAATACATCATCCGTTGACTGCAAGATGAACTCATAAGACGGCAAATTTGAATTTTACAATGAATATTTGCAGATTGGCGTCATATGGAAGTCATCCAATGACTTTTGTTGGTGAATTCACTGGGTTAGCACTGGTAGTAGCCATGCCATGAAAGCAACATGACGACGGCATGCATGTTTCTCAGTGATACATTCGATGGGCCCAACATGACGACGATATGCGTGTTTCTCAGTGATACATCCTATGACGGCGATATGCATGTTTCTCAGTGATACATTCCATGATGGTGATACGCGTGTTCTCAGTGATACATTCGATGAGCGCAATATGACGGCGATATGCGTGTTTTTCAGTGATACATCCTATAACGACGATTTATATGTTTCGGGTGTACTTCCGAAAATCCCACATCTCCGAATAATTTGGAATTTCGTGTACTTATGTATTTTGACTCGCTGATCACGAATATGATAGTGCAAATACCCGCAAATTTTATTTTTAAAGTCAAAACTAAAAAAAACGGTTTTTTGTAATTTATCTATTTTATTTTAACAAATATTGATCTTAGAGAAAAATGACTTCTACAAAAGTTGTAGCCTCTTAAAAGATTGATATTTTATGTATCATACAGGTTTCGTCTAAAACCATTATTTTCCAAGAAAAATGGGATAATACTCCAATAAAGATATTTTGCTAAACTCTAACGGCGAAAGAGGGAAGAATGGAGTACATGCTCTGCAACCACCTCAGTGTTGTACGCACCCCAAGATTCCACATACCCATCCGAGGTACCCGCCGCCCACTCCAGTATTCTACGAACCCCACAATTCCACGCACCCATCCGAGGTGCCCAACAAACCCATCCCAGTGTTCTACGCACGCCGCGATTTCACGTACCCATCCGAGGTGCCCTCCGCCCACCGCAGTGTTCTACGCACCCTGCGATTTCACACATCCATGCGATGTGCCCTGCGCCTACCCCAGTGAACTACACCCCCCCCCCCCCCCCCCCCCACGATTCAACATACCCGAGTTTATTTGGGTTTGTTTTGATTCGTGTTTGTGTCTGTTTATTTGGGTTTATTTGGGCCCATATGCAGTAAAATGCGTAAGTAAATAACATCGAAACTAATGGAGTTTAGCAAAATATACTTATTGGCGTATTATCCCATTTTTCTTGGAAAATAATTATTTTAGACGAAATTTATATAGAACATAAATTATCAATCTTTTAATGGACTACAACTTTCGTAGAAGACATTTTCTTCTACGATCAACATTTGTTCGAATAAAATAGAAAAACTACAATAAACCGCTTTTTTTCAGTTTTGATCTTGAAAATCAACTTTGCGGGTATTTTCACATTCGTGATCAGCGAGTGAAAATACATAAGTACACGAAGTTCTAAATTAATTCGAGTTGTGGGCTTTTGGGAAGTTTATCCAAAATAGGCAAAGAAGCAAAGAAAGTTTACACAAGTGTTAGAATGGCTAAGTAGGTAGCGCGCTCAGCTCTAGAATTTGAAGACGTAGGTTCAAATCCTGAGGGTAGATAAAACCTTTAACGAAGCAGGATACGTTTTAATCCAATTATCATATAGGCAAGAGCATAAATAAAGCATACGAAAACAAAAAATACTACCAGATTTTTTTTATTCAACATTTTTGGATTGTTTATTTTTCACGCCGTGACACCCATATGAGCACAACATAGTTACGTCACGCCATGCAGCCAATATGAGCTCCATAGGAGCACTAAAATTTATTCACGCTGTGACAGCCATATGAGCCCCATATGCACTCACTTATTATTGAATATTCGTGAGCCAATTTTGCTAGTGCTGATGAATTTACTGCATGCATACTCGCGTGAGAACAACTTTACTTCATTCGGATGTGTTATTATGAATCATCATGTGATGCAAATATGACTTGAAGCACTCAAGTGGGAGCACTCATAAGGGACACATAGCTGTGTGTTTTTCTATGCCTCATAGAAGATCTACATATGATGCCAATATGAGCTACATGTGTCTATCTGGGAAACGATGGTAAACTTTCCCAAAAGTTATATCGTTTTGTCAGAAAATCGATATTGTTTTCTCACTCCAGACACGTGCTTCCGCCGCAGTTGATACTTTCACATTCATTATTCACACAGGCTTATGATTCATCTTACCCCGTGCC
>OZ023313.1:31169454-31239454 GCA_964007375.1 Ophion obscuratus | reverse complement strand
GCGCACCGCAAAGTTTCCGATGGAAAAGTCGATTTGTCAGTGCGCATGCTCATTAGCATCGTACTATGCTCACCGAAGCTAGAAAAAGGGCATACATGGTAATACATAAATAAATAAGTTCCCGTTTCTTGCATTTTACGCAAGCGTATTTGAAATTGGCGCGCCAGGTCTTCGATCGGTCCCGCTATTCCCATAGTTCCGACGTTGCCATTTTTCAATGCATACCGTAAAATGGGGTTACTTTGAACGGGCTTTGAAAGTTTTTGTAGATAACTTTTTTTTAAGATCCTAAAATACAACTTTTTTGCTCCAAAGAACAATGTGCCCTTTGGCTATCAAATGTATAAGAACGTCAAGCCCCACCACCCTGCCCACAATTTTATATTTAAAAAAAAGTGTCAAAGTAACCTCGAGTGTCGGCTTTCTTTGACAAGGCATTGAAATGCAACTTATGTCAAAGATGAAGGGTTACTTTGACATCATTTTGAAAAAACATTAACATTCTATGCATTATACATGGAGTCATGTGAAAAACAAAGATTTTTTACAATTAAATTGTCATCTTTATGACGGAAACATTTTACATAAAAATATCAAGTACCTAGGGTACTATTATAGGCACTTAACCCGTAGTTACCGTCCAGGTGCAAATTTGCGCCACCGAAAATTTCTTGTTCGTGGCTCTCTGTAAATTATTTTTTTGATTTTCACGTATTTTCATGAAAAAAATACTATTTTTCGCCCTCGACATCATGACCATTGGATTCCTGGGTAATTTTTACCCCAAAAAACACTGGTTATTGGATACTTTTGGATTATTTTGACTAAAGTAAGAGTACTTTCCAAATGCAAAATCCCAAATCGCACTAATGTGGTATATGGTGGTAACTGACATCCCTCAATCGATATGTGGTAACTGAGGGACTTATAACTACCTTATAACTATCATTGAGATCAAAATCAACTTTAGCAACATTATAATAAACTTGAACAACAAATTAGATCAACAATAGTAATAAAGTATTTATTTCTCCGCTATTTTGGCATATTTCGGTACTCTGTTAAAGTAGCCCCAAAAACTGTCAAAGTTACCCTTGATGGCAGTTTGACCACCTTTTACGATATGTCTCAACAAGCCTTACTTTTTCGTAAAACTGGTCGTATATTTTTCATACATTCTCATTATTGAGATCGGTAACCTGTCTTTCTTAGGCCATGTTGTTCTGTACATTATCCTGCACACAATTTTCGTTTTTTTTTAAATCATTTTCTTCACATATGCGGAAGCTACATGCGAGAAACTGCAATAGTAACGATGTTCCCCATACAACCAATGCGATTAAACGGAGATTGACGTAAACTTTAAAATTGACTTTTTAATAAACGAGTGTGGAAACCTCCGTTCTCCTTTTGCCAATATATTCAGAAAATATACCATAACGACTAGTAAAATTTTCATTGATATCCATTGACTCCAATATTTTTAAGCAAAAACCTTAACGTAAAAAAGGCTTTAATTACGGGTATAAAGCAACCTCGTTGGAGTCGATTAAAGAGAAGATCAGGTCAGAAAAAAACGTTGATTCACTGAACACCGAACAATCATGACGATATGATTAAGAAAATAAAATAAAACAATTGGCATTAATTGATAGATCAAACGAACGCACCTAAGAAATCCCCGATCCTGATTGTACGAGCTGCCTCGCTCGAATGGATCGAATACGTAGTCATGCTAGACACTGCCGGTTCCGCCATAGATAGGCAATTTTTTGTTCTTCGATCATCTTAATGATAGCCGCTAAAATCAGGTCATTCTGCCGTTATATTTGTAAACGGATTGGTCGCAATGGGAGTGTCTAGGCTTGGTAGTTTTCGCCGTTTTTCGGGACAATTGGAAAGGTGGGAACTGATCTATTATGACAATGCAGCTCACACAATAAGGATCGACCATCACATAGGTAAGTTTGTTCGATCTCTCATTGTTTTTCGCTGCCTCGTCCTTCAGATGAGATACGCACTTGTTTGAAGTCCTTTGGAATTCGTAACTTCCTGAATTTATTTTTATTTGAATGTGGAAGAACTTATGCTTGAGTTTCGCGCTATACTCATATTTTACATCTGATAAGGAACATCACTTATCGGGGCATCCCCCTATGGAAGCTCAATTAGAAGGGTCAGAATGATGAACTTTTTTCTAGTAATACATTGGTCAGAATAAATTAATTTTTTCCCAGCATGTTGTATACATGTTTGTGGTGACGATCTAATTTTTTCGGAAGAAAATCTTTCAGTGTTCGTGGTGCTGCAGTTGGCGTTGCAGTCCTGTAATAGCGAGGCCCGAAACGGCGGGATCTCTACCAAGCTCAAATGTAACCTGAAACAAAAACAAAAACCATTGTTTTCAAATATATCCAACTGGCTATGGGTTCACCATCCACTTTTCGAAATTTCGAAAAATACGAAAAATGACAGATTCTCCAAAAAATCTTGATGTCTTGAAAAACAGCATGCTGAAGTCATTGTTATTACCAAATGGTTCATCCAATTAAAAAATACGATCGTGAACCGAAAATAACTACTGTGTGTGAACGCTGACTGCGAATTCAAGATATCAATCCCGCCGTGTTAAGATATGTAGTTTCGAGACAATCGCGTTCAACGTTTTGTTACATATTTTACACGATCTTGTGAAATATTATCGTCTTACCGCTAGTCAACGATTCCGGCACCATATAAGTGTCCTTCCTCATCATCAAGATCGTGTTGCACACCTAATCTATGCAATCTGCGGGCAGTTCGGGCCTCTTTTGAGTGTTCTTGTGCTTCGATGTCCGCTTTCGTTACACGCGGATCATCGGTAAACCGACGCACACTGTTCCACTAAAATAAGTGTAACTTCGTCAATTTTTAGAATTTTAGGGTCCGGTTGGTCTAAAGATATTCTTAAAAATTCACACTATAACAATGTGCAAAAAACGATTTTTTTTAATTTCCAGAGATTTACCCCCTTAAGTGTTCGCCTTCGATTTTGTTGAAACTTATATATGTGATAAAGCATCGAAAACTATTAGAAACGTAGTTGTTTTTTCGGTGCTAAAGCGGTTTTAAGGAGGGAAACCACCCCTCAACGGCGTGTCGATGGGGGATTTTGCAGTTTCACCCACAAGTAACCCACCGATCTGAATAAAACAAAAACCAAAATTGTTCTAATGTAAAGCGATGGAAAAAATCCACCATAGAAGTATTTTTAAAAAAAGTGAAATTGACCCTTTGTACTCGAGGGCTTTTTCGCTCAGACAGAATGTGGCGAGCGAGAACCACCTCTTGAGTGCAAAGGGTTAAGGGGTCACACATCTTTCTTTGAGGGGAGGTTGCCCCCTTTCAAAACGTTTTCCCACCGATAAAAAAGTATCTAATAGTTTCCAATGCTTTATCACATATATGAGTTTCAACAAAATCGAAGGCGGATACTTAAGTGATGTTTCTTGCAAGGTAAACCTCAACGAAATAATTGAATATTGAAAATTTCTATGTAACTTCGTGAGCATTTACCACACATATAGTTCAATAATTGCCAGCATAAATAAGTCTTCGGACAGTGTAAACGTGCAAACACGGCGAATTTTTTGCTTCACCCCGCATCTCGCTACATCACTTCGATTTCGATTTCCGTTTATGCGGCTGTCGACGTTGAGACATGTCGGAAACTATGCCCTGAAAAATATCGATGTTTATGCTACTTTTCGTTAGCAGTGCCTTGGCCCAGTGACTTCTCGTTTGGGAAGTTACTGTGCTAAAGTTGCTTGCTAAAAGTCAATAATATTGTTTGATCATAGTCAATATTAGTTTTCCGTCGATGGTGATTCAACTAGATGATGTTTGGTCAGTGTACGGCTGCATCGTCGATTCTCACGGTGTGAGGGAAGGGATGCACTTTTTTCTGCCTCAATATAAACCCTAGCGATTCGAGTAATGTTCTCATAGAGTCGACATTGCTCATACGGACTACTTTTGGTTTTCTAATCGTAAGCAAATCGTTCAGGTATAGAGTTGACATCGAGCACCGGGATCTTAGCTTATCCACGATTGGTTTAGCAATTTGCTAAAAACGTGTGTGTATGTACGCACACCCGAATGGTAACCAAATACATGCTGCAATTTTCTCCACCGAAGAAAATCTGAGATATTTTTGGGGGTTTTCCACGATACGGACGAAGAAGTATCCGTCTGGTGAAGCAATCGATGTCACGTATCAATTCTTCGTTAGTAGCTGAAGTCGTGTTCTTATATGTTTAATTTTGGAGTCTGGTGCAACTATGAGTTCGGTCTATTTTTTTTTCTAGTCAAGTACGGACCGATCGATTCGAAGAAGTAGTTCGAAAAAAACTGCTCTTCGCGGTGCTCGCATGGAGGGACGACTGCCTCACGGCTTCATCGATCTCTGCCCTCTTCGACGTTCTTTCATGTGACATTTATCGAGAGAGCCTTGCCAGTTTATATCGCTTGAATTCGAACCAATGTTTGATTTTCACGGCACTCTGTTGTTGGACTTCTTTGTGCATCGTCGATTTTCATTGTACATCTTTGCCCGATTTCGGGCAACGACGTCGCGAGACGTCCATCGCCGACTTTATAATAGTTTTTTTGAAAAATCTTCTCCAAAATAGAACGTCTCAACCGTTGCTTCGTCAGCAATGTTTTCAATTCTCATGTTGACTCCAGGTATGATGGATAACCTCCTAGTCTTACACTGCGTATGATGCACATCTATTGACATTGTTCCTGCATAGCTGCGAATTACAACTACCTACGATTTTTCTAAAACCGATGTGTCAGTTTTTTTTTAATGTTGGTCTTTCCTGACGATGCAGATGCCAGTTTGGGAACATGCTGCCACTTGAGATGTGTCTCTTTTAATAACCACCCTAGTCATTATAGTTTTTTTTTGATCGAGCGCTTGGCATAAAACTTGAGCATACACTTGGCTCTTGGTATGAAGCTTTGGTGCTTTTGGCATAAAACAGTTTTTTGTTCAATAATTCTTCTTCTGTCTCCTTCGAAAGTCCTTTTTTATTATTTTTGTCTGTGGATCTGCTATTGCACTGTATATCGGAGGACCAGTTTTTTTCCTGTTCCTTGTTCTCGACAAGTAAGTTCAGCAGCGTTTCCTTTACGTCTTCGGAGGTTTTCACCTGATCATCCGTGCCTGATTTTTCATCTCGCAGTGTCACCTGAATGTTTCTCTGTCTTTTTTTGTCCCCCGAAATGTCTGATTCTTGTGCGTGACCTGGTGATGCTGTCGACGTGCGTTCGCCATCATCTCGATTTTCATTGTACGACGTACCATGCAGGCTTCATTCTCCACTACTTCGTTCCTTGCTATAGTCCGACGTTACTTGAAGTTAACGCTATCCACTATCCAAGAATTCTCGATTATTGCAGCACGTCATGCCTCGCAGGTGACGCTCTCCACTGTCTGAGAATGCTCGGTTATTGTAGTGCGACATGCCTCGCAGGCTATTCTCTGCACTATTTTGTTCTCGGCTGCAGTGCAACGTTCCTTGCAGCCAACGCTCTTCACTATTTTGTTTTCTGCTGTAGTGCGACGTTCCTTGCAGACAACGCCCTCCACTATCCAACATTCGATTCTTTACCAGGTTATACCTAATTCGCGGCCGGAAAAAAAGAATTGTTTTCTTGATTTTTTTGGGGAATGGGTGCAAGTTTTTAATTTTTTTCACATTAAAGGGCATCATTTCAAGTATCTTTGAGAATTTTTTTATTGCGAAAGATTTATAAACAACGGCGATACAGTAAATTGCACAGACCGCTGTGCAAAAAGGTCCTTCGCGGTGCCCACTCCTACTCGGGAACAAATCATCTGAAATAAAAAAACCAAACGAATTTAGTTTTTGTACCGTATTACCTAGTCTTTAATCGAAGGATTCAATAAAATAATGATTTTTGAAAAAATGGTCGCCGATCGAAAGTCATCGTCGAAATTTTGGTGAAAATAACACTCTATTTTCGGTGGTATCAAAAAAAGTATGCATCGCAAAAAAATCCTCCGATTAAGGACTGCCTTTTGATATACAAAAAAGGTCTGTGAAATTTGAAGCAGATCGGTTTAGTTGTTTTTGAGATATTTTGGTCGCTGATTCTGAAAAAGTAATTCCGAGAAAAACGCGTTTAAAGTTTTTACCTATAACGGTAAGTAAAGCGGTAAGCGAACCTACCTGTAAACGCCTATAACTCCCCCAATTTTCAACGGACTGACTTGAAATTGTCAGAGAATATTTTTGAAAGGTTATATTATAAGAATCTGTCGAAAACGAAAAATCGATTTTTTTCAAAAATTCCAACTAGGTGTAACCCCTTAAGATTGACGTACCGCGCAAGTAACACTTTCCACTGTCTATGAAGCTATATTTACTTCGGCTTCCGGATTGCCTTGATCAGTCCAGCTGACATTGAATTCCCATGAAGGACATGAGATAGAGGTTGTTTAGCCTCATATTTTTTAATTTTTTCAGTTCTCTTAACATTTTTGCATCCCCCAATCTGGGTGTTCCTTTCTTTCCTGCCCACCATGTCCGGACATAAACTCATAAAAAAGGTGAAGAAGGTCTTCTCGTTACATGTTCATAATATATTGTTTTGTTTCGTTGTTACACAATGCATGGAAAAAAGTGCAATGGCAAAATGACGTCCAGTTCGCGTCTCTTTATGAAATGAGAGGAAAAATTGAAAATTGTTCGAATTTGAATATCTGTCGCAGAACCATGAGGCAGTAGCTAGGGTTGCAAATAATGCATTACTTTTTGTAATGCATTCGCATTTTTATTACTCATTACTTTACATTTTGTAATGAAAAAAAATGTCATTACCTATTACATTACATTCAGTAATGTAACAAATTTCCATGATTTATTACATTACATTTTGTAATGCAAACAGTTGCCATCACTCATAACATTGATTTTGTAATGTAAAAAAAATTCCTTTACCCATTACATTGGACTTTTGTAATGTAAAAAATGTCCATTACCCATTACAATGCAATGTGTAATGAAATTGTTTGTCATTACACATTACATTGCATTTTGCAATGAAAATGTTTCACATTACAAAATGTAATGTAATGAGTAATGGGATTTTTTTACAATACAAAATATGATGCAATGAGGAACGAAAATTGTTTACATTACAAAATATAATGTAACAAGAAATTGAATTTTTGTACATTACTGAATGTACAAAAATGTACATTGGGTAATGGGTAATTGGGTAATTGGGTAATGGGCAATGGGTAATGAAATATTCTTTTAATCAGCCATTAAAAAAGAAATGAATAATGCATTACTTTTTCATTACAAATCTCGCAACCCTGGCAGTAACTAGCGTGACTATACCCGGGGAGAAATTTATTCGGGAGTTTCCAGATCCTACCGCATCCTTATAGGGATTTGATAGACACGCCGCACGTAGGGAATCCACGTGGGAATCCAAGTGGATTCTACGCTGTTTCCCCATTGATGTCGTTTGACAATTTTTTATTGTAAAATCTCAAACGGAATTCGTTCGAACTCAAAAAATAAAATACTATCGTGATCCCGTGCACAAATTTGTTGGGGAGTCCCAAGATGCACCTACGTCCACAAAGGGATTTGTTAGAGACACCGCACATAGGGAGTTCTCATTGGGATCCAACAGGATTCTGCACTATTCCCCGATGAACGCCGTTTGAGAATCCTTACCACGTTTGAATCGGACATATGTGCAACGTCACGAGAAAAAACTCGCCGTGTTAAAACATACCCTGTACGCTTCGTGAGCGTGTACGTCCGTCGTGATATTATGTCAAAGTGCAGTAAAATAAATAACAAACGGTAATTACAGTGTATTTCCAGTGACGTAATTCAAAATCATTTTTAAGATGTACTTTTTTGAGCGATTTATACTTCGTGAAGATAAGATTTATACTTTTTTAATATCCACTTATTTTGTATATCTATATATTTTTGTTCAGAAAATTCTTGTTCGGAATGCGATAGAATCCATGGGGAATCGTATCGGGTTCTGTTCGATAATGTGGAAATCCTTTTAGATTTAAAATGGATTCGTACATTGAATTCCAACGGGGAATCCTGATAAGAATCCACTGTACGAGCGTGACGTTTTAGTGGAGCCGGGTTGAAATTCCGAACTTTAAATGGTCAGAACGCTCAAAACTCCGAAAGAATAGTACCCGAAAGATCGAAATTCCGAAATAATTTTACACGAAAGAACAAAACTCCGAAAATCTGAACACCGTCAAAATAATTCGGCTATGGATGTTTTAAAAGTTTCAAAATGTTTATGTTCCGAAATGATAAGGTTCGTCAAGATTATGCCAGCGAAAGTCTACACAGTTGACTGTAAATGATGTAGAACGTATAAAATTGTCTGGACAAATTTCAAAATTGACGTAAAATCACTTCTTAATAAAAAGAAATTCTTGAAATAAATCGTCGATTTATTAAAAATGTTGAAACTTTTAAAACTTCCATAGCCGAATTATTTTGACGGTGTTCAGATTTTCGGAGATTTGGTCTTTTGTGTAAAATTCTTTCGGAGTTTTGATCTTTCGGGGTAGTATATTATCGGAGTTTCGAGCGTTCTGATGATTCAACGTTCGGAATTTCAATCCGCCCCGTTTTATAGGGATCCAATACGATGATCCATTAGATCCCTATCAGGAGGTGGGAACAAGTATAAGAATTCGATTGGACCCCTACGACAATTTCTACACGGGTACGAATCTTATCTAGAGGCCGACTAGATATGATCAAATTGATCATTTATTCATCTACTTGACCGAGAAGAAATTCTGCTCCTTAAGGCGTTACCCCCACTTGTAGCGCAAAAAAGGCCTTTTTCATGAATTTTTTTAAAGAAAACTACAAAACTTTTTTAATTGATCAATATACCATCTTAAAGAACACATCTTGGAGAACTTTCAGTAATTTTTTTATTGAAAAATATTACATTGTTTAGTGGCAAATGGCCGTCAATGAAATAATGTTTTTATATACACGGTTTGTGGTGACCAACATTGCGGCGAAGTGGATCATCTGAAAAAAAAATGCAGATGGATATAGTCAAATATAAGTATAAACTAGTCTTTAATCAAAGGATTTTAAAAAATATTCCTTTTTCACAAAATGGCGGACAGTCAAAGTTAATGGTTCGATTTTAACGAAAAAAACGGCCGTTTTTTGGCTATAACACGGCCATTTTTTTCTTTTTTCGAAAAAAAAAATCGAACGATTAAAGACTAAAAACTTATGTACTAAATAAGCCTGCAAAATTTCAAGAAGATCGGTTCATTAGTGTTCGAGTAATCTTGGTCACCGACTTCAGAAATGCCATTTTGAGAAAAACGCGTTTAAAGTTTCAATTTCCGATCGTTTACACAACGGATTCTTCTCTTTCAACGCTCATATCTCAGTCAATTTTGTTCGGATCGACTTGAAATTTTCAGGACATATTCTCAGATACATATACTTCAAAAAAATGCAATAATAAAAATCGATTTTTTCAAAATCGCAAGTGGGGGTAACCCCTTAATTTCAAATAACATACAGTTTGCCCGAAATTCGTTTGACTACTTCTGCTTCCATATTTGATTGACCTTTCAAAACATGCACACCCTGCCACCTATCTGCAAAAGGGATCTTCTGACTACTTACAGTCGGGTTCACCGAAACGTTTTCGGCCAATTGTAAGGGTCCGGATTTGGAGGTTTCCGATGAGATTGTTCCTTTTGACGAATGAAAATAAGGGGAGCACTTTTACCTCCGTCTCTCTATATACCTTCGCACTGAGCCATACAAATATTAATAATGATCTTCACATGCGGCAGTACCACGCAGTCGTCACATTGACGTTTTAGCAATCCTTTTATTTTTTATTACCTTTCCCATTTTTTCGCGAGGGTAACGGCAAAACTGAGAAGAAAAAAGTTATGTGAGCGGAACCGCATCACAAACGGAGAATGGAAAGACGAAGAGACAGATTGTGGAAGAGAGAGACACAAAGGGGGGGGGGGGGGGCAGAGAGACCAAGAGAACGAAACTCGCAGTGTCTACCACCGGGAATTGCCTCGGGGCACGCAATTAGCTGGTTAAAGTAAGCGAACCCCACGAGAGTGTACCGTCCGTGGCACAGGATTTCCATGAAGAGGCAGTAACAGAGAGAGAGAGAGAGAGAGAGAGAGAGAGAGAGAGGCAAGGAGACTAGAACTCTTCAACTCTTCCGGCTTTAACCGTAAACCGACTTATAGGATGACGTATATATGTGTCTTCACAATCTGTGTGCTCTGAAAGTCTTGACGTTCAGCCAGGCGAATCGGGATGATATGACCGTAGAAGATTCAGGAAATTACCTCGTAATTCGAATTGGTAGCACGTCAAATGCAATATATGAATGTATACATATATAAACCCTTACCAACCCACATGTATATATATGTATATTTCACTTCAACTGTGCAGCACCAAATTGCGTAGTGCCGAAATATCTTCACCATCTAGTTGATAGTTGAAGGATGTTCTACAGTACGTACGGTATAGATTTTCGTCAAGAAAAAGCGATAATTGCATAAGATGACATTGGAGGGTGAGAAAATTAACTGACATGATAGCAAATGAGACTGGCACACGCCATCTGTGTGTTAGTGCAGGGGAACGTATAGCTGACAATGGAGGGATTATCGGATAGAGGTCCTCCACGTGGCCAATTAGGGACAAATGAGAGCCGGGCTTACAGGTCGCGAGAGCGAGTTGCGTGATCCCACTGACGCTGTCAGTCCTCTGCCTCTCTGTCCCTCATTGTTTCCATTTCACGAGAGCGATAGAGATATCTGCTCGGCCCTTGGAGCGCCTGGCTGACTCCGAAAGCCTGCGTTCCACATACGCTCTAGCTGCTGGAACTGTTGGCAGCCATGAGGGCGTAGCCCCCATGTCCTTTTACATGACAAATCGTGGATACTCAGCCCTTTTATTTGCCGGTCCGTTATATTTCTCTGTATCCCCCGTTCATGCAACAATACGAGAGCTCGTACGGTATTTTATGAATAATAATCGCGGAGGGAGGAAGAGAGAGAGAGAGAGAGAGAGAGAGAGGATGGATGGCCTCCCGGGGGTTCTTCTCACTATTCTGACGTCTTTCGCCTTGTGCCTTCGGAAAAATTACGAACAAAATGAGCCTACAGCTGCTGCTGTTTCAGCCCTTCAGCCCAAAGGATTCCCTTCACTACTCACTTTCTCCCTTACTGCCCTGTCGTCGCAACAACTCTCTTGCATGACCAGAAACACCCTTTCGTCCACCGTCACAAACACGCCCAAAACTACCGTTGATGTATTTTCATAACTGTGCATGTATATATATATATATTTCTCAGAGGTACGGGGTCCTTTTCCTTTTATCAACCCCTCCTTTATTCCTTCCCCCCTTTCGACATTCACAACCCTTCCAGAGTTCCCTACATTCCTTTCAGACTTCCTACCCAGACTGTTTACCGCAGCCACACTCTTTCTTAATGCACTACTGTATCGCATTTGTACGAGGGGCCCAGGGAAACTGCGGAAAACCTGGGCCGATACAGGTGGCTATATTTGGCTGAGTTTCAGTTGTATTACCATGAGAAACTCAGACGAACTGCATCCCACTCAGAAATTGACGCGCAAACCAGTGCACGGGCAGGCGGTCACCGCTCCAAGTATTGGCCGCCTCCAATGCTGCTTAACTTCAGTGACCGCCGAGCCCGCACACCGACCGCACGCCCATCTCTGTCGGCCTGTGCAGATACACGCACACGCGCATGCACGCACGCGCAACAAAAGTAAAGCTAACACTTCCCTTTTCAAAGATCATTTTACTAAATAGCGAGATTTTTATATTTCCGAAGTCCAGCGAACGACTTTGCAAGGTGAGAAAATCGTGAAAAACCGCAATTTTCACAATGACGTACTGGGCACAAAAAAAAATCGAATAAATAAAGTTGAAAGAGCAAATTGAAGCTGACTTTATTCTCTTCAAAAGTCCGTTTGGTAAATTGGTTTCCGATTCTTTTGGCCGAGATATTCAACTTATTGTGCGGAACGAAAAATTGCCGGGTGCCCCAAACTTTTGGCCAAGGGTGTATATATATATATATATATATATATATATACTCCACATAAACACACACATATCACATATTCGCGTTTGTGTGTGCCTGTGGTATGCAAAGTTCTAAAAGAAAGCCTCACATACACACTTGTGCGAAGAGTACAAGTGTGTGTACAGTACAAGTACAAGCAGACGAGGAAGTTGAATCAGTGATGTACTCCATCGTCTTGCTTCAAGTTTCCATCCCTTGTATCGATACTCGCTCTCTCCCTCTCCCTCTCCCTCTCCCTCTCCCTCTCCCTCTCTCTCTCTCTCTCTCTCTCTCTCTCTCTCTCTCTCTCTCTCTCTCTCTCTCTCTCTCTCTCTCTCTCTCTCTCTCTCTCTCTCTCTCTCTCTCTCTCGCTTTCTGTCTGTCTTTTAGCGCGTTATGTCATTCCTTTACCTAGCTACACTTCGTGAAGCCTTTGACTCTAGTTACGAGACACACGAAGCTACGTTTTGCCCTCGCCTCTGAAATTTAGCTCTAAACTTCGAGACAAGGGTCGCCTTTGTGTTTCCAATAAATGGTAGCCAGAAATATGTAACCTTGTTGTTTGTAGATCGAGATAAAAGGGAAGTCTATCTTCAAAAAGTACTGTCTTTTACAAAACATTAGATGGTCCATGTCAGTGTAGAGTTTCTTGATTTTTTGCTCGGCCCGTCTGCAATGACCCTCAGCTGGACGTATCACTTGGCTTGTATAGTAAAAATATTTGTTCTCAATTTTCTTCAATTTATAAAGTTGCGCGAAACATTTCGGTTTGTATTTGTTTTCGAAAGTTATACGTGATTGAAATTGGGAAAAATGAGTTATAATTAGCTATGGGCCAAATCATAGATAAGATAAAGATCATGACAGATAAAACGATGATAATGGCTGAGAATAGATGGATAAAGATGAATGTCGATTGCTTGTTAATTCAACGATGCGAGAGCATTATCTCTTTGCATCGTCGAAACTGCATGTTCCGCGTCCCATTTTCATTAGTGAACTCATGTTATCACCACTTTCCATCTCTGGCTTGTCTCCAAATAGTCGCATTAACCTTCAACCTATCCTCATCCACATTATCCCTCTTCCATTCTTTCGTTTGCTCTATTGATGTGCCTTTCGTCAATTCCGTTCAAATGTGTATAATGGATTCAGACGTCTCTTCGTGCCACAATTGTATCATTTCGCATCTCTTTCGTAAAAGTGCAGAGAAAAATTGGAGGTACTTTTTGTAGAGTGAGCCAATGTTTTACCATATATTTTTCCGCAAAATTCATCGCCTATACAAACAACAATAATTATTGCCAGACAGCAATGATCAAAACGCAGATAAAACATGGTACACATAAAGTAGTAGCAAAAGCAGCGCAAGAAGCATTACCCGGATGAAAATCGGACATTCAATTTACTCAGTACCCGAGTAGAAATTGTGTTAGCCTGTCTGAGTTAAGACTTAGTAACTGGTTTACCCAATTGAGCTGATACGAACTAACCAATGGTTGCCTCGCTATGAGCTAGTAATGTTCTGAATGTTTGGTTACCCAGCCCTTGTCTAATCACTGCCCAGCCGATCTTGGTCACAAATGACAAAGTGAGGTTATGTGACTACGTGTAGTTCCATCGAGCGAATGACTCATAGCTGGCCAGCCAACGTGAGTTTCAGATGGTTTGGCAAAATAAAAAAGTTCTCAAGTTGGTATGTCACCATGACCCAGCCACCACTCGCTAACTGCAGCTAGGCATCCCTTGGCTAGTCACTGCCCAGCAGATCTTGGTCACAGATGACAAAGTATGGTTATATGACTGCATGCAGTTCTATCGAGCAATTGGCTCAAGGCTGGCCAAGCAACTTGAGTTACAGATGGCGTTGCGAATAAAAACATTCTGGAATTGGTATGTTGCGATGACTTGGCCAACATTACAGCTCACTGCGGCTATGCATCCCTTGGCTAGTCACTGCCCAGTCGATCTTGGATCTTGGATCATAAATGACAAAGTGTGGTTATTTGACTACTTGTAGTTCCATCGAGCAATTGGCTCATGGCTGGCTAAACAACTTGAGTTACATATGGCCGTGCAAATGAAAAAAATCCTCAAGTTGACATCTAACGATGACCTAGCCAACACTAGTTAACTGTGGCTGCACTAGCCGGAATAAATGATCGGACACACATTTTTCAATAATCTAATATTGTGTATTGTAACATATGTAGACGATACGAAAATTCAGAAATTAAACAGTTAGAACTGGCAACGTCGCAACTCATCACCCAGAAGTCCCGGGGTCGAAACCACATTACGACGTAAGCGTTTTTCTGATATAATTTGAAATTGGACCATTGATATATTTACAGCGCAATGATGAAAACAATGTGCAAAAATCACGAAAAAATATATATATAGCCGCAATTTTTTTTAAGTCTAGTTGCCACCTAATTTTTTGTTCCCAGTCACTAGCTGAAAAAAAACTTGGTCATGGTTAGGTCAGAAATATTATACAGCAATGAGATATCTCTTTCTGTTAAGTCACCATCTGATTTTTTGTATTCAGTCACTAGAGGACCAAAGCGTTAGAAGGCTGGGTAGTCAATAGTTAAAACGGCTAGCCAATGGCGATTCGAAACATAACTACTCTAGCTTGTGGCTAAGTGGTGATGAGTTACGTTTTCCACTCGGGTAGGTCGAAATTAAGACGAAAGAGAGAGGAAATGTAATGAAAAAAGGTAGTACCTTGTGAGAATAAGTCTATATCCAAGAGGATCAGATAAACATTCCCTTTTCCGCCAGGTATGATTTTGAAAAATGATGCACGTAAAACTTCATGACCCCAATCATTATTTGGAGCACTAATCGAAATAATGATTCCTGAATACCAAATAACGTTGCCGGCATGGATTTCAATCCTGAAAACAAGAGAAATGAATATGAGGGTATATTACGTAATGTCTAGATTATTTTTTTCATCGTTGGTTCGTTGGCATACGATCGATACTTCAACTGTAAAGAATATATACATGTTTGAACCGAAGGACTGCGGCATAGGGTCGGAAAAATGCAGTTCTCTTTTCGCCGACTGTGTAGATTTACCGGCCCTGAATTATTGTTTGTTATTCGGACAAAAGGAAATCGGTGCGTCCACACGTGAACTTTTCCCTGCAGCGGTGGAGACTTTTCTTCCGGCAATCTGAGAATTTTGCACATTATGAAAACGCAATGCTTTTTCGGATCAAAGGATCCGCTTCTCTAGGCTGATGATGAATATGTGCACGGAATAGAAAAGGGAAATAAAAAGAGGCGGAGATTGAAGGGAACACGCCGTGTACATGCGATAAAAAGAATCCTCCCCTTGGGCCTTCGGGCTGTACTCGTTAAACCTGCGATACCAAAGCTCCTCAGAGAGAGAAAGAGAGTGGGTTTGCCCCCCTTGTCTCTTCTTTCTTCATATTTCTTGCACTCACCCCCTTGTCCACGTGCCTTTATCTCCTTCTTTTTCTCTTACGAAACTGGTTCTTTTTTTCTTCCATTTACGACCGACGGAACCTCCGCCAGTTCCATTAGATAAATTATAGCTGCGAGCGCTAGACTTGCGGTGCCTTTTACAAATCTTGATCTTTCTTCCTCCCTCGTTCCTGCTCCGCAGCATGAAGAGGTAGCGATATTCTCTCGGTTGCAAAAATATTCCGTATAAATGTTTTATACACTTGAGATGTATGACTTTTTTGAAGGAGCTCTCACTCTCCCTCCCTCTCCCCCCCCTCTCTCTCTCTCTCTCGTTTTCTGTAAGACATCAATGACAGGAATGATTAATGTCACAGAGCATCGGAGGATCGTATCCTTGGTTGCATTTACCACTTATTATATTTCGTCGTCTTATGTATAAAAGAACGATGCAATAGCAAAGGCTCAACGGCAATTGTTAATTTCTTCGCTACAACGCTACCATCCGCATGTCGTCGAGCCAACAATGAACATTTCACGAGGGCATAATGCCTCTGGTGGTAGATGTGAACTGAAAGAACTACCACTTCTTTTTCGACGACCCAAAATAAAGGATCGCATTTTTCATCGCTCTCCTCACCGTTTTGCGAATACTTGTACACGCCCGCCTAACTAATGATGAATGAAGTACACTGCACTGAAAAAAAAAGATTGATCCAATATCATTGTTGTTATTGCATGAAATTTCGTTAATTCAATTGTAAAATTGTTGATATAAATAAGCGGATTTATTAATCCAAACAAAACGCTATTGATGTTAATAATATGATAAAATAAAAAGTTTTTTTTTCTCATTCAAAACATATATTGTTAGCCGAGAACAATATATTATTGAATCTAAGTAAACAATTATCGCGAACAAATTATATAGTTTTGAATGAATTTTTTGCAACGAACAAAAAAAGCGTTTCAATTCATAACATGAATATTGTTGATTCGAGTACACAAGAAAAATTGAATTTCGCCCGTTTGATTCAGGAAAAATGTCTATTGAGTAAATATATTATTTTATTGTCTTCACCATATCCGACATTGATTTCCAAGTACATCATTCGTTAAAACACTAGTATTTTATGTTGATTCAAAAATATTAGGCGAATTTCTGAATTGGTTAAAAAATTATGCGAAAATGAAATTTGATTCTTGCGCATACACGAAGCGATTAAATCGTAGTCATTTTTATTTAATTTTTGTATACAATCGTGTTTAATGAAAACTATATCTACTTGTTTTGATTAAATATCTGACTAAATTACATTATGTTTATTCAAATTATATATTTGATCTAAAAGAATATGCTATTAATATGACACGTGTCTAATTGAACTGAATATATTACGGCAATCGGTTCAATACTTTCTTCTTTGGTTGAAAAAATTCAACCAAATCATATACATATAGTGGCCGAGCGCCACCGAGATTATCGGTGCGCAGAAACCCGTAGTTCTCGGAGTAACCGGTAGCGGCCGCACGCGCGCTCGTTTCTCGTAAGCGTAGCACGAACCGAAAATCTACTTAAAGGGGGATTGTCTTTTTTTTCGCAAAATTTACCGCTTTTTGGGAATTTTTTTGTGAAGAAAGTATACAACGGAAAACTTGTGAAACTTGGCATATAGTTTTATTGATCTGTTTAATACATACGAAAAAATGTTTAAACAATTTCATCAAAAAATCCACCTCCCACCCCCCTCGACGCGCGATGGTCCTTTTTGATGGTGTGCACGATTACAGCCTCCACGTTCATCCTGCAACAAAAACCCAAAAAGCATTTTACTTTAGACACATATAGCTATCGTCCGATGAAGGGAAAAAAAATTGACGATTTGGTGACGTTTTGAACTTGAAGTATCGATTTTTCGAAAAAAATTGATCGATTTTTTGTTATAAATAAAAAACTATTAAACGTATTGCTTTTTTGCTTCATCAAACGATAACAGGATGTCAGCTGAGCATTCTGTCCAAATTTGAAGGCAATCGGTTGAATAGTTTTTGAGAAATCGTGCACACCATCAAAAAAGGACCATCGCGCGTCGAGGGGGGTGGGAGGCGGATTTTTTGATGAAATTGTTTAAACATTTTTTTGTATGTAGTAAACAGATCAATAAAACTATATGCCAAGTTTCACAAGTTTTCCGTTGTATACTTTCTTCACAAAAAAATTCCCAAAAAGCGGTAAATTTTGCGAAAAAAAAAGACAATCCCCCCTTAAGCGCTGGAGAAACTACATAATATGGATTCTCGGCCTGTGGCTAAGATCAAATTATAGTATCTGTTCTTATCAGTTGAATACCTCATGATCGCTCTAATGCTTACTTTATATTTAAGTTTGAAAAAAATTGAAAAACTTTTAATTTTTAAATATAACCAATTCGATCAAACATTTTATTGCGACAGTCCTACCCCATTCCAAAGAATTTCTTCCAAATATTTTCGGCAATTCTCGTGAGTGTACATTTATTTGAACCAATAATCAAGAAATGTTTGCAAGTGCACATAGAATAATATTAAAAACATTACTTCCCGAATTCACAAACATATGTTTTTTATTGCAATGAATATTTATTTCATTGAATATTATTTTTTTTCTCCTAGAGACTAAATGCGTCGTTACAGATGACAACTGTACTTTGTGGAAAAAAATAACATTATTTCGAATCGATAATGTTAATTTTTCAATCATGATATACTCTTGTCTCTATCTCATGCAACTACTTCTGATATTATACGCAGTACGAAAATGCTACGTCTCATGGCTCGTATTCGTTTCGCGGTAGTGAATAAATAATTCATTCTATGTATTATATTTTTGTACGCAATAAAAAAATGTAGCAATCGCTTAATTATTTCATCCATACATCTACAGATTGTATATATAATGATTTCAATAGATTTATCATTTTATTTTAAGGTAGTGGAGATATTGCGAGAACAAAAGAGATTTTCAGATAAAATAATATGGTATTAAAATCAGTCGCATTTTCCAATATTTTAAAGTATTGTAACAATGCCATATATCGGTGGCACTCCGCGTTCAGACATTTATTTGGATCAAACAGTGTGCAAATACAAATATGTTGTTTATACACACTTTGGGTGTGTAAATCGCTGTAGACACGTTTTACACGTTTTAGCGTGTGTGAAAAATAACAGTGTAAAAATAACACGGATAGATGCGTTCACACAACACTCTCACGTTATTGTCTTACACACGTTAAAACGTGTCAAAAGTGTCTACAGCCATTTCACACTTAAAGTGTGTAAAAACAACATACTTATTTTTGCAGTACTTTATATACATGGAATGCGTCGGAATAATAAATTGAATAACAAAAGCATTTTGTCGTCCAAATACATGCATTTATTGAACTGAACTCAGCAGTACTTATATATTACTCTGTCGTATGTATGAGAGGTGTCACTGTTTTTCTTGTCATCGCATAGGCTAGGTTCTCATACAGCTTCACGATGTATGAGAACCGCTTTTTGCTTGTCGGTGATGGCCTCGAAACAAAAATACGTCGCTAAAGATTCAATGCAGCTATCGAGGTTTTGGAAAATAGACTCGAATTTCAAGTTCTTCCACGTGATAAACTCAAAAATGATCTATATATGAAACAAAAAGTTAAGACCAAATGTGGTCTTCAATGAACCGGTTAATCAATCGATGTCAAATCGACTAATTATCAACGTGCGTTGTTTAGTCTAATGTGTGTAAATATGCGTCTTGTATGTTGATTCTACACGCTTTATGTGTGTTCGGATAAGTGTGTTGTTGATGGGGACAGCTACGAAGGTGTATTACCAAATGTATAAGTGCGTAGAATCAATATCGCAACCCGTGTTTACCCTTTATGTTGTGTTACTTCAACATAACTTGAACACACGTCAAACACGCTTAGTTTTTGCAGTGTACCTGCCACTCATAAATTACTTGCTAAACTTAATGGATTGTAGATTTTAAAAAACACAAATCCAATTTGATCATATTTAATACTTAGGTCATATGTAGCAGTCAGCAATGGGCTAGTGACATGTCCTAGTGCGGGTCGGAAGACGCATAAAACAGACATTCATGTCATTCATGTGTACAATCATTTGAAGCATCAGTGTTTAGCTAATGAATCGGCACTATTGCTGTGCATATTGTAGAACAATGTTTTATTGCATATTCATTTCGATTTCATCTAATAGTCAGCAATCATAATACTACCATTGTGCAGGCAGGGCGTAGAGTGTTTGATATTTGAACGATGCTCCAAACAAGAGGCACCGAAATTAGTTGCGCAGCCGTCTCACGAAGTTTGCATTAAGTCAATCTAGCTATAAGTTCATTGTCTATTTCCTGAGATTGTTGATATACGTAGATCGAAATAGTTCTAATTGAAAGTATTGCACATTACACTAAAGCTCGATATTTCGTAAATGAGACTCAAAAATGGCAAAGGTAAGGTTAACTTTTTTAACGGGGTTAAAAGAAGTTTCCCTCTCTGGAAGCCCAATTTGAAGGGTCAGAATGATGCATTTTTTTCTAGTACCACATTGGTTGGAATAAATTAATTTTCTTCCAGCATGTTGGGCACATGTTTGTAGTTACAATGTAATTTTTTCGGAAAAAAATCTTTCAAAGTGTTCGTGGTGCTGCAGTTGGCGTTGCAGTCCTCTAGCAGCGAGGCCGGAAACGGTGGGATCTCCACCAGGCTGAAATGTAATCCGAAACGAAAACAATTCACGATACGCGATGGAAGTTTGCATCGTTGGGATGCAACGAGATTTTCGTCATTCTTCATTTCCTTATTTATCATTATCCAAAGCCTTTTTATCACATTGGGGTCGTAAATCTCTAATAAAAATGCGTAAAAACGTTTGAGAGTTTTCCACAGCCTAAATCGACCAAATCAAATTTGTGCATTTAAAAAAAAATCCTCGTTGCATTCCAACGATGCAAACTTCAACGTCATTTCACGATCCACTTTTCGAAATTTCGAAAAAATACGAATACTGACAGCGTCTCGAAAGAAAACCTCGTTTTTCTCTCGAAAAACAGCATACTGAAGTCATTGTTATTAATAAATGGTTCATCCAATAAAAAATGCGACCGTGAACCGAAAATGATTACTGTTTGAACGGTTGGTATTAAAATATTCTTGAAAGTTCACAGTATAACGATATGCACCAAAAAAAAAACGGTTTTTCGAAGTTTCTAGAAAGGGATACCCCGTTAGAGCCATGTTCAATGACATCCGAGTCCGTGGGCTGCGCGAAATAAAATCGCTCCCATTTCACGTATAGGGGAAACACCCTCGAGAGAATTTTTTTCGAGTATTTCGTCCGCATTCGCAGTCATCCGGAATCCATCGACATCGGAACAAAAAAAAATGAATCTCATGATATTATGTCATTAAATTAATTGGTTGATTTTGCAATACCTGTTCCCCTTGGGTAACTCCTATGGTTGATACGATTAATTTCACTCCGTGACTGCCATCCATATAGCATTATTATCGTTGTACGCAACATCCGTGAATTAAGCTTGTGAGAGTCGACTTAACCTCATTTGAGTCTCTCGCGAGGGACCACAGTGGAGAACTACGCGAGATACTTGGTTCAATAATTTCAACCAATTCTATGACATGGCGGGGTACCCAAACAAACCCACTAGCAATGGCAAGTCGCTGTGATATTTGGGTATTCCATTATATAAATTATGACGGTCCCTGGGAGAATGTTCTCCATGTGGCTCCGATACTAGCTTGATACGCTGTAAAGCACACCCATACATGGCTATATACATATGCAGTATAAATTCGCTGAAATATATCGTTTGAAGTATTAGGTGCTTTCGTACTCGAACTCCCGAAGCCAGAAGAGATGCTAATGCTTTTGTCGTTAGAGAATTCTCCTGACGATTCATATGTTTCCCTATTCCTTGTAAAATACTGTGAAGGAGCTGAACACTCTAGCGTAAATATGAACACTCCAGCATATGACAAATTTTGCCTGTCTTCTCCCTTTTCAAACGCGAGTGAACTTTGTGGTGGACAAATGTAACCCACCGATTTTATACTATGGCAGAAAAGCTTGCAGTACGTTTTTGATGACAATTACGCATTTTAAACTGACCGTGTCTCGAACACGACAACTGAGTGGTATCTTGTTTTCGCATTACCCTATCTGTGTTTTGTGAATGTAAAAAAAAAACATTCTCACTAGGAACATCACTTAAGAGTCCGCCTTCGATTTTCTTGAAATTCAAATATGTGATAAAGCATCGAAGACTATCAGACACATTTTTTCTATCGGCGGGAAAACGGTTTAAGGGGGGAAACCACCGTTCAACGAAAGGCGTGCCAAGAGGTGATTTTGCAGTTTCTCCCAGAAGCAGTCAACCAAGCAGAAACAAAAACCAAAATCCTTTTAATCTAAAGCGATAAAAAATTCACTATAGAAGTATTGAAAAAAAAATCAAATTAAGGGGTCTTCTCACTTTAGACGCTGAAAAAGGCTATTTTCATGAATTATTGGGTTGGTAAGAAAGTCTTGCGACACACAACATGAGTGAAATATAAAAACATTTTATTTTAACAGTAAACAATTATTCAGTATTGTATGCTCCCTCTGTATCTACAACTCGTGCCCAACGCTCTGGTAGACTTTGCACGCCTGCACTCCAGAATTCTTTGGGTCGTGAATTGAAAAAGTCGACCAGTGTATTTTTGAGATCCGCGACATCATCAAATTTTTTATCCTGTAAATAATTTTTTAAAGCTCGAAACAAATGGTAGTCGGTAGGTGCTAGGTCTAGTGAATACGGTGGATGCGCTAGAACTTCCCATCCCAGCTGCGAAATAGATTGTTGTGTCATCTTAGCTACGTGGGGTCGAGCATTGTCGTGGAGAAGCCGAACTTGGAGACATTTACGCCTTTTTTGTTTGATAATTTCAGCCAGCTTTTGCAGTTGTGCAGAGTAAGTATTTGCATTTATCGTGGTGTTGGATGGGAGCAGTTCGTAATATAGCATGCCCTCAGAATCCCACCAACAACAGAGTAAAACTCTTTTCACTTCACGGGGCAGCTTAGGGGTCGGATCTGGTTTTTCTCCTTTCGGTAGCCATTGTCGCTTACGTGTGTAGTTAACATAAAGCACCCAGCTTTCATCTCCAGTGACTATTTCTTGAAGAAAATCCTTTCTGTGTGGACGTTGCAGGAGTGAAAGACAGATGGACATGCGTGTCGCTTTGTTTGATTCGCTGAGATCGTGTGGTATCCAAGAAGAAACAACTTTTCTGTATCCGAGATTTTGTAAATGTTGGAGAATCGTGGGATGGCTACAGCCGAGTTTGTAAGCTAATTCCCGTGACGACGTATTAGGCTTTGCCTTTGTAAGTGCTCGTAGTTCTTCATCGTCAACAGTTGATTTCCTGCCGGACCTAGGTTTGTCTTCAAAAGATGTATCGCCAGAACGGAAACGCTGGTACCAACGGGATATCGTTGAATGATGAACTACGTTGGCCTTGAACACACTACACATATTAGCGGCTGCGGTTCTTGCAGAACGCCTTTGTAAAAATTCGTAATATGCAATCGATCGAAGTGCACTATGATCCATCTTCGCTCGTACTGTCTGCGCGGAACAACTGACTCGCTTATATACCCTACGGCATGGAAGGTTCTAGACTAGTCTTGAATATACTACTCTCGAATGTTGTAGAACTTCGTTAGAAGAAAACATATTTTAATCGAAAGGAAAGCGTCGCAAGACTTTCTTACCAACCCAATATTTTGATAGGCTTATATTATAGATATTGATATAAAAGTTGTTGCACTTAATAAATGCGTTAAAAAAAGTATTCATTTATTTAAGTCACTATTTATAGACGAAACTGGTAGTTAAAGAAATGTACTAAAAAATTGTAGGTCTGCGCTGTTAATGAAATCTCAGAGATGGATCATCAGGAACAAAAAAATCAGACGGTTTTTGATTCAGTGTGTTAATGACTATAGCGCATATCATACGATTTTTGATACATGCAAAAATAACAAAATTGCGGACATTTTGCGAAAAAGCAAAAAAACGTGTTTTTTCATCGGTTTTGGCAAAAAAAATAGAAAATATAACATTTTCTAAAAATCCGTAATATGCACTATAGCTATAGTTTTAAAGAATATGTGGTGAAAATTTCATAAGGATCGGTTAAGTAGTTTCGAAGATTTTATCAACAAGCCGTCGAAAAACGTTGTTTCGAGAAATACGCGTTTAAAGTTTGTTTGGGTTACATAAATACATAAAAACATTTTTTAAATGTATTTCGAAAGTGTATTTATTAAGTGTAACAACTTTTATATCAATGTCTATAATATAAACCTATCAAAAAAAAATTGATGAAAATAGCCTATTTTAAGCGTCTATAGTAAGAAAACCCCTCAACGGATGACACGCCTTTTTTCAGGGCTGGGTTCCCCTCGTAAAACTGTTTTTGCACCGATAAAAAAGAATACGTGTCTAATAGTTTTCAATGCTTTGTGAAATATATGAGTTTCATCAAAATGGTTGTCGTACACTGAAGTGATGGTCCTTGTTAGTATATTTACTGTGGGAGATGGATTTATTGATTCATCATCAATCTTCACTTCGTTCTTAATCGCCTCAACTATTCGGTATTTTGGAAAAATCATTGACAATTATTTTCTATTATTTTTTCAGGGCTCGTTTGTGAACTCCAAGTTCCCGAAAACTCGTCTACCTACATTGAGCACGAGGTCGAACTGTATTAATCAGAGATCTCTCTCACCGGATCCGTTACCAAGTACGTCGAACACCACCTCCATTACGCGGCTTTCCGGGAGATTTCACCATCCGGTAAGCTACACATTCTCAATAAATCACCATATGGTACTATTCGGAAGAGGAGAATAAAAATGTGATTTTAGCTCTAGCTGATTATGAACAATATCGAAAAGCATCGGTGCACATGAAAAAACGAAGATACTTTTGTGGCGGTTGCAATTTATGAAAGAAAGTTGTGATTTTATTTCTTTTAACCTTAATATGCAAAATTCACACAAACATTGGTCAGTATTCATTGATCTTCGTGATCTATGCTGTTGAACAAATACACTAAGTCACTATTGAGTAATTTCTAACGAGGAGCATCACTTGAGTGTTCGCCTTCGATTTTTTTTAACCTCATATATGTGATGAAGCTTTGAAAACTACTACCCGTGCAGAAATTTTGACCGGGATACCCTATGTCCGATCAAATCCCGATCAGGATTTGTCATGGATTCCCCAAAACCGGTATCCCGGTTAGAATCCAACTTGCATCAGTGTCGCCATATGTACGATGACGATGGCATCATTTTGAAAATGTTGGCGTCACGTGTATTTTCTGTATTACTATGGAATTCCTATCTATAGATAGGAATTTCTGTCTATAGATTCCTATGTATGAAATTCCTATCTATAGATAGGAATTACATAGTAATACCGAAAATACACGTGATGCCAAAATTTTCAAAATTATGCCATCGACGTCGTACATATTCCGATACTGATGCAAGTTGGATTCTAATCGGGATACCGGTTTTGGGGAATAAGTCTCTGTTTATACCCACTGACATGTCGGTGGGTATAAACATGTATTTAAGACAAATTAAAATCAAATTCACAATGATTAGATTAAAATTTACACCAACCGTGAGTTCTTACGTATTTCGAGAGAAAACATTTCGTCGAGGCAAAGAAATTTTTGCAAAAAAAGTTGTGAGTTTCAAATATTACATTATAAATATGAAAAAAATCACAAAATGGGTTGTGAGTTTCCTCAAGTTGAAGAAAATAAAAATCGAATTCACGACAGTTATATTAAAATTTACACCACAAGTGTAAACGTATTTTGAGAGAAAACATTGTGTTGAGGCAAAGAAATGTTCGCACAAAAAGTTATGTGCAAAAATTTCTTTGCCTCGAGGCCATGTTTTCTCTCAAAATACGTACGAACTCATTTTTGGCGCAAATTTTAATCTAATCATTTTGAATTTGATTTTAATTTGTCTTAAATACGAAAAAATTCACAACTAATTTTGTGAATTTTTTTGTACTTATAATTTCTTGTCAATACATTTGCATTCACAGATTTTGATGTGAATTTTTTTTAATTCACATCAAAATCTCGCGATGAGCGCGATCTGCCAATTGAATCTTTAGACAAATTTTTTTCTATTGATAGTTTAATGCACCAAAACTTTATAAATGTTATTTATTTTTATAATAAATTTAACATGTCATAATTCCACTTTTGACATTTTATTTCAGCCTGTATTCACCCGTGATCCTTCGCAGATTCCTCAATGATTCCATGGGGAATCTATTTAAAGTCATTAAAGGATCCGGTTCTGGATCCCTAATGGAATCCAGTTTACGGATCTTACATTTAGTCTTCGAATCTGATCCGATATCGGACTAGATCCCAACTGGGAGCCCGGGATACAAGTCAGAATCCAGCTGTATCCCTGCCAAAATTTCTGCACGGTTAGGGACGTATTTTTTTATCATCGGAAAAGCGGTTTTAAGGGGGCAAGCCACCCCTCGAAGAAAGGTCTGTCGAGGATTGACTTTGCAGGGTCACCCACGAGCAGCCCACCGATCTGAATGAAACAAAAACCAAAATTCTTCTAATGTAAAACGATGAAAAATCCATTATAGAACTACTGAAAGAAAATTAAATAAAGAGGTGACACGCCTTTCTTTGAACGGTGATTTCCCCCCTTAAACCCTTTCCGGTCTTTCCACCGATAACAAAAAAAATACGGGTCTAAAAGTTTTCACTGCGTTATCACATGTATGGGTTTTAACAAAATCGAAGGTGGACACTTGAGTGATGTTCCTTGCAAGAATACTTTATGGTTGGCGACAAAGTATTTGCGTATTATCGCGCAAAAAAAATTAAAAAATACTCTTGCAACGAATTATTAATTTTATGCTGTTTTCACTATCGGATTCTATTTAGAATTCGATGGTGGATGAAATTAATCATTGGTTTCAAGACTGCTTTTTTTACTTTATTCTTGTTGATAATACGCGAAAAATTTATCGATAAGGCACTGCCGAACTTCTTATGACTTCTGCGTCTTGCAGTGAGTTTTTCTTTAACCCTACATTATGAATAACCTTACCTCGTGAATAAATTTTTGTACCTTCAAACTAATAACTGGGGTTCGAACGAACCCCTCGCGTTTCTTGATCATAAAACCGGCCCTATGCTGATAAACAGACTTTTCCGTACGTCATTCTCTTTATTTTTTCATAACGAACAGAATGGTGCTCGGGAAATCTAATTTTATGCACATTAGTTCATGAAAAACCCGTTCGAAGGCTAAAGACGGGAAAAAATCAGCAAAAAGCCCATTTTTAAAATAAAAATTTGTAATTTTTTAACCACTCTACCGATCTTAAAATATCAAGCGGCGTTCTGAAGGGGATACAGCAGACTATTGAAAAAAAATTATTGTCACTTTATTCAGTTAAAAAAGTGTATTTATTTGGGATATTGAAAATGACGAAAATCCGAAAATCAAAAATTGTGTTTTAACAGTTTATTTTATTGAAAATTCGTAGAAAAAGGATATTATTTTATGAGTTTTATCATAAATTTGTTAAATTTGTTAAAGTAACGAAATAGTTTAAAAAAAAATGTAATCGATTGCCGCACAATCGATACACAAGATAAGCTTGTGCTGTTCGCACACGGCTCGGCGGCACTTAATGCAGTGCGAATGGCTTTTGCGATCTCCGACACGGAGCGCAAATTATAACGGCGAGCCATTATCTGTACAATTTTTTAAATTATTATTTATCGTTATTTATAAATAATATATTTGTATATTTTCCTCAGATTCCGGAATGATATATACAAAATAATGATTCCAGTATAAAATATAAAATTAACTTACCGTCACGAAAGTAAAACGTTAACTCATGACTGGGGTTCGCACACACCCCACACGTAATTTCAAAGCGCACAGCGTGACAACCAACGACCAAACGAAGCTCTAACCAACCTGACACTACTCTTAGACCTTCGCACTGGTTTATGGTTCAGACCAATAGTCGATAATATCGCTCCTTACTTCAGGAGCGTGGTTCAAAGTACGCGTGGGGTGCGTTTGGACCCCGCTCATGAGTTCTAGGGCAATATCTATCGAAAATGGCATAACTCAAAACGTGACAATCGTTGTGACAGTACCCATACCAATTGGCAAGTATCAGGCTTCCAAGAAGTGTCTGTGGAGAAATAACCAAATGGATCAGCACTAGATTCCAATAAAAAGAATCTTCAAAACAGATATGGAGAAAAATATGTATCATCTTAAAACTTGTCTCGAAAAATAGTTCGTCTCTACCGCGGTGTTGTGCGGGCTTGTGAATCTTCAAGGTACAGCCGCACGTAGATAGAAACAGCTAATACTGGATCCAGTAATACGCGAAATGGATAAATACAAGGAAAGTCTACGTGTAAAAACAGAGAAATGCATATGGAGGATTTTCGTATAGACACAGCGATTCATTATCTCCGATGCAGTCCGTATTTCAATGGGTGGTGAAACGGGTGAGACATTACGAGAAATTCGATGAAGACAGCGCGAATAGACGCTTGGTCCTAGCATGGTCCGGGTCCGTTGCCTTCACCGCCTGGGGTTCCGAAATATCCCGTTTCAGTGTTCATTCGCAAATTGCAATTCGAATCTCCATTTCACTCCCTATACCGTCCTCTCTTCCTCTCTCCTCCTGTCTATGTTTGATCCAATTCGTTCTCTATCACTGCAGATCGCTTCCCATTCGTGTATCCCACATTCGTTACTATAGTCAAATATTCATAGAAAGGTCCACGCCCCCCCCCCTCTCTCTCTCTGTCTCTTTGTCTCCTTTCAACCAGGAATGTCGGATTATTCGGAAGGTAATGCGATACATCCTGATAGCATATATACCCGGTGTAGTCTAGTGGAAATGTCTTCACCCATTGTCCATTCATTGACGGGTGGGTAGAGGTGTCATCATAAATAAAATAATCGTCTATGATACTCTCTACCTCCCACATGCAATAGTATATCACTGTCACTTCTAAAATCGGCTGAATATTTTTTATCAGCTACTGAACGTATCAGCGGTTCGAACTTTTGTATAGGCACTCTTGGACAGCCTGAATTATGGGGAGTATGGTGCTCTCGGCCGAATTGAGAACTTACGTCCGAAAGGGCCGATCTTTTATCGGACATTGTTGGGACACACCTTGTTGGAGATCCCAGTCTATCATTCTAAAAGATTTTGTCGAATCTTGACTTACAGGATTAAACTTTCAGCTGCAATCTTCGTATTTCGAAAATTTGTCTACCTATATAAGAGTTTAGTAAAACGTGGCTGATGGCACGAAAAAATTAACATTTTCTATTGCTATTTCCAAACACTGCAATACAAGTCAAAGTCAACAACATTTGTACGGTCAAATGATTCAGGGACATAATCATGTTATTATTTGAGTTCGGAGAAATCAATCTGATTATTCACCCTCGGAATGCGTTTTGCCAAAGTAGAAATCCATTCGATCAGCTGCTCGTAATTGAAAACAGTAGGTTTGGTGTATTTCCTCAAAATCCTTCGGCCTGTTTTAGAGATAAAAATTACGAATTTATAAATACAATGTACATAAGAATTTCTCATTGAACCCGAGGAATACACTCATTTTTTTCGCTACTTGCATTTGTTATATTCACTGGGTCTATAAGACCGGGCGAACTTGCCAATGATGTAGTTCCCTTAAAATGACGTCTATTCAGATGATTTTTTCAATGAAAGCGCAGTCTGTTAGGAAAGCGCCTGTGAAAAGAAAATCTGTGTTCAGTTCATATTTGGTCTGAGAAGTCTGTTTGAGCAGATAACATTTTTCGCGAAAGAGGAAAAACGCGAGGTTTGCACTTTTAAAAAAATGCATAACTTCTAAAAAGGCAGAGATGAAATGTTGAGAAAAAATCAAAGTTATATAATTTTTTATCGTTATCAACAAAATCTCCAGTGGTGAACTAGGTCGATTTTCGGAGTGTCGTTTTTCGATGTACGGTTTATTCTGACGAATCACGACTGTAGAAATCGAATATTTTCGAATGAATTTTTCATACATTGCATGATTGCATAAAATTTCATACATTGCAAATTTTATTGCATAAAACCATAAGCAATTGCATAATCGGATTTCGAGGAAACGGCATCCGAATTGGGATCCTCGGTATCTTCGTCGTCTTCGTCGGTACCTTGGTCAGTCATATTTCCGACAGCGTCATTTTCTATGTCGGTTTCAACATCCAACATTTCTTGCACAGTTCGCGTGTTACTGCGAGTAAGCATGTCGACTGCTAATAATAAAATCAACAACTACACATTTTCGTTACTTATTTATACATCTATTTATTTATTTATTTTACGACTATGCATGCACTTGACAGCGAGTATACGTATTCTGTAATACATTCATAGCAAAATCACACTCATCAATAAAAAAAATGGTCAATATCGAAAGACTATAATAAAGTCGTTTATATTTATTCAATATAACTTATTTAGAATCGAATTAGTGAAAAAAGACAAGATGTACTTACCTTCTAATTTCGACCGATTCGTACATAATCCCGAGTAGAAATCCTGCTCCGGCTACAAAAAAGACCTGATCAGGCATCCTGATTTTTTAATGCTTTGATCAGGATTTTTTTTAAGCCCTGATCATTTTTGTGACATTTCCCCTGATTTCGGTCTGATCAGGGTAAAAAGTGAAGGCCTGACATGCAGTCCGCAAAGAGAAGTTCGCGGTTGCTTCGGAAACCACCATCGCATCACATGTTTCATTGCGCTGTCAAAAAAATTTTTTTTATTTAAATAGGATCTATTTAAATCAAATGAGTTTTTTACTACGATCCCATTTGTTTTAAATATATTTTCTAGAATATCCAATATTACATTTTATTAATTTCAAAATAAATCGAAATACTTAATTCAGCGTTCTACCACAATGATTTTGTATCATAATCCGTCATTACCTGGCCTTCTGAATGGATTTTTTCAAAGAAAACTTTCTATTAAAAAATTCTATTTAAATTGAATTTTTTTAAATTAGATAAATTTAGTGGATCCAACTGAATTGTTTTTTGAACAGAGGAAACCGAATCACAGATTTATTAGGGATGAATAAAATATTAGGAAAAATAAAAAAATGTACGCATAGACTGGACAATATATCTCGACGTTTTGTCGACGCGCTAATACATATTGTTCGTCTGGTGTTTGATAAGCGCCAAACTGTATATAGGTCCAGTTACTTGATGATTGCTTGAAGCTAGCCAGATCAGGCGAATTGAATCAAGCCGTCAGTCCACTTACTTGACCATCACCTGAAACTAGCTGGATTAGGCAACTGGAGAAAACAGTACATCCAGTTGCCTGACTATCACCTGACACCGACCGGATCAGGCAAATTGAGGCATACCTTAAGTCAGGCCTCCGTACTACAACGTGATCAGACCCGGATCAAATATCAAGCCAGAGTCTAGGAGTCTGGGAGAGTCATGCTTCTATTGCGAGCTTTACAATTCAGCAGCAAATCAATGACTAGGAGTCTGCCGAGCGGCAAATGGTAGGGAAAGGACCAAAGTAAATTTACGTCGCACGGCCGTCTCCCGTGCAGAATTGTGACCGGGCATTCCCGACTTGACGTCTGGTCCAGGCCTGGCTTGCCTCGGCCGATTTACCTAACCGGGCCCTTTTGTGGAACAGACTAGGAATATCACAAAACCTTTGCCTGGGGAGAACATTGACATGTCCTGAATATTAAATCCCAACCTATCATTAAGTAATACTTTTTGCGTCATCAAAGATATTAATAATTGAATGTAATAATATGATTACATTTATTGTAATTGTATACTCCGTTTTATCATCATATTATTTTCTTTAAGAATAATCGACGCCTGACAATGCTATCATAAAGAATGAATTATGATAGTCAACGAAAATTATATGCTGATATGATGGAGGATATAATTACAATAAATGTAATCACATTATCACGGTGAATTATTAATATCTATAATACAACGCTGACGTTAATTTTTTTCTTTTTTCTTGTCCGCTATATATCAGCAAAAGTAATTTTGAGGTTGGTTTTATCGACATTTCCTGGTCATTTACTGCTTGTTCTCCGGCCCGTTCCTGATCAGTTCCCGATCTATTCGATACTACTTTCCTGGTCATTTTCTGCTTGTTCCCAGCCCGTTCCTGATCAGTTCCCAAGAAAGGGAACAGCGGATCGGAACCTAACCTTAGACCTGTTACATTGCGAACCTATTCCAGGGTGGAAGGCCCGACCAGAGCCTGATATTTTCTCGGGAAGTAATGTCAAGGGCAGTGTCGGGCCCTTGAAAATTTGGTCGAGTCTGTGCGACCGAAAGGTGTAGATACCCTTGGTGTTATCAGCATTAGTCTGATATCAAGCTTCTGTGCTATCTTCAACTAATTCTCCGGATCTTCGACGAACTCTACAGATTTGTCTCATTCTAAACATTATATTGCATTTTTCACTCTCAAATGATTCAAGCTCATTGAATGATACTACTTTCGTTTGACCATGAAAAACGATGTACTTTTCATTTCTCAGCATGTCTAATTATCAATAGGATTCGTTGTAAAAAAAAACACTTAGCCACGTGTCCACTCATCCAGGTTCACTGGACTGAGTGAAACTGGTTTTGGCACTTCTGCAATTTCAAAACTGTTCCGTTCTCTGTGAGGTAGAAAAAGCGGAAGATTGAGTATTCGGCTGATGGGCAGGTTCACTGCCACGACTGCTTTTTCGGCGACCCTACTTTAGGGTCGACCGGGTGGTCTCGGTGAATCCTACCATGGCTGGTATTTTATGTCTTCTTGGATCAGTATTCTATACGTCCTCAATCACTCTACCTTGCAGTCCTAGGATGTACCGAAGTTATTATTCCCCTCGCAATTGCGAACAATCGTAAGCAAAGAAGTTCATCTTCATATTTTCCTGCAGCCTGATAAGAAAATTAACATCCTCCAACCGAAACTGTTGAAAAGAAAGTTTGTTAAGGTAAATAATCTAAAGAGAAGAGTTTTAATTGTTTTTCTTTGAAGTCTGTCGAAACAAAGGTCTTCGGCCAGCGTCCGATTGAGCCCGATTCGGATACGTCGGGGACATTGTGGAACGAGAAAATAATAACAATTGGAATTTATTTTCGTACGAGGGATGGGAAAGTCTTCACTCGAATGAAATTCATTGTAGTAGGGTAAAATCGTAATACAGAGCGAGCGGCGTCAGCAGCCCGTGAAATTGTGGCAACTTTTCCATCGACGGGGAAGACAGGTTTTTGCAGACGTTTCTAATTCAGTGGGAGGTTTGACCATTGCGTAGATTGGACACGCGACAAAGGAGACCGGTTTCGGACAGGTCGACATCGGTCAGATCCGAGCCTTCGACCTCTGCGCCTGACAGCCCTTTCGGAGGTACTTACACACTTTTGGCCCGCGCCGCTCGTCCCTCACCATCGTTCTCTTTCTCTCTCTCTCTCTCTCTCTCTCTCTCTCTCTCTCTCTCTCTCTCTCTCTCTCTCTCTCTCTCTCTCTCTCTCTCTCTCTCTCTCTCTCTCTCTTCCCCTCTTTTTCTTGTCTCACTCAATTTCGTCTGTCTATCGTGTCCCCGTCCGTTCATTCGCTCGATTAATTATACAATTAATTAACCCGGGTCTAGCATCACTTGGTAGCCGCGCTTCTCTCGCTCGTTTGTACACTTTTACCAGCCGCTCGCCTCCTTCGGCAACGGCCTTTTTGTCTTCTCGTGTATCTTAAGCTCTCGGATTCTGTTCTCCCGCTTTACTCTCAATTCTTCCCTCTTTTTCTGTCTCGTCGCGCAGTTGCCCGTGACTTATCATGACCACCCCCATCTACCGGGGCCGTAAGACGCTCACGTTACCAACCTACAATGAAAATGACCACCCGAGGTTACGACCAAAACAACCCCTTGGGACAAATGACGGCGCATTTGTATCACAGATACCAAATTATTCGTTTTTCACCCTCGTACTTCGTTTATTTTTCTTCTACCACGAACACAAGGATATAAGCTCTCGTGGATTAATATACCTGGGACATAGTGATCTCTCTCAGTCTTAGGTCATTACATATATATATATCTACATAGAGGGTGTATCTTAACTATTAGTTTTCAATTCGTGAGCATATAAGGTGTCTCTTTCCGATCAAAAAGCTTTTTTTTAAATGTCGTGCGACAAAATTTTGGCCGAGATATTCGCGAGTAAAGTCCGAGGCTGACACGGAACATCACTGAAGTGGTCTTCCCACTTCAAACGCTAGAAAGTTGTTACACTTAATAAATACACTTTCGAAATACATGTTATGTATTTATGTAACTCAAATAAACTTTAAATGCGTTTTTCTCGTAACAATGTTTTTCGACGGCTTGTTGATAAAATCTTCGAAACTACTGAACCGATCCTTATGAAATTTTAACCACATATTCATTAAATTTTATTATTGGATTTTAAAAATTTTGATACTTACTATTTTTTTGCCAAAAACGGTGAAAAACACGTTTTTTTTTGTTATGTTGAAAAATGTCCGCCATTTTCTTATTTTTGCATATATTAAAAATTGTATGATATGCGCTGTAGCCATTAACATACTGAATCTAAAAGCGTTTGATTTTTTTTGTTTCGTATGCTCCATCTCTGAGATTTCAACAGGGCAGACCTACAATCATTGTAGAACATTTTTTTAACGCAATTCTCGTCTATAAATAGTGAAATAAATAAACAAAACAACATTTTTTAAATGTATTTATTAAGTGTAACAACTTTTATATCAATATTTATAATATAAACTTCAACAAAAATGCATGAAAATAGCCTTTTTTAGCGTCTAAAGTGAGAAAACCCCTTAATTGTGCGCCGTCGATTTTGTTGAAACTCAAATATGTCATGAAGTATTGAAAACTATTAGACACGTATTTTTTTCTGCGGAAAAACGGTTTTGAAGTGGGAAACCACTCCTCGAAGAAATGCGTGTTGAGGGGTGGTTTTGCAGTTTCACCCAAAAGCAGTCCGCGGATCTGAATGAAACAAAAACTAAAATTCTTCTAATGTAAAGCGATGAAAAATCTTCTACAGAATCATTTAAAAAAATAAAACGTCCCCCCTTAAAAACGTTTTTCGGCAAATAAATAAAATGTACGTTTAATAGTTTTCAATGCTTTGTCTCATATATGAGTTTCCACAAAATCGGAGGCGGACACTTAAGTGATGTTCCTTGATAGTTTCGGCATGTAAGCGAGAGCGAGGGCGAGTTCGAATTCACGTTCGGGCAATTTTTCTTCTCATTTTTTTTCGCTGCACAATAAACACGAATAATTAATTTGCGAACGGATTATACTGTTCAAGAATTTTTATTTATTGAATGAAAGTATCAGTTTTATATATTTTAACTCATTCTGGGGGTTGTTTTTTCTATCCTTCCTTAGCATTTTTTTACTCAATCGATGTTAATTATTGAAAAAAAGTAGAAGAAAAAAACATTTCGGTGTGTGTTCTGAAACACCTGCGCCATGGCTTACTCAGCGCCGGACTTTAATTTAAATTAGCCGTGAATATCTTGGCTAATTTTTGTTGCACAGCACGTAAAAAAACCGTTTCGTTCGGAGAGAGACATCCTATATGCTCTCGAGCGGAAAACTAGTAGTTAAGATACACCCGGTATATATATTTTGTACTTGCCTTTGTTAATATGAACGACGTGTCAATTTTTTTTTGTAGAAATATAAAAGTATTTAGTATTTTTACATTATGTTTACAAAAATATTTTGTATTTTCACAATATTTTTGCAAAATTATTTTGTATTTTTACAATATTTTTACAAAAATATTTTGTATTTATAAATATATATATATATATATGCTAAATAAAATTGTAAAGGATGCTTTACCATTTCATATAAAAAATACTTTTGTATTTTTACAAAATTTCTGTACACATCGTTCATATAAGGAAAACAAGTACAAAAACCCGTACTTTGAACGCAAGGCAATGGTGTTTGTCCGTTTGTACAATCGTCCGCTTATAACTCGAAAATTACGGAATCGATTTTAACAAATTATTGACAGAAATATAGTTTATGGTCTACAATAGGGCTGAGTGAACGAATAAATAAACAAGATATGAAACTTGAACAAACAAACAATTTAAACAAATGAATCTGGCATCGTTGGGAATTCTCGAACTTTCCAAATTTCCTTTTACCGATGATCATTTTCAACAAATCAATGGAGAATAAATAAACAAACAAATAAAATGTGGAAAATAAAAAAACCATCAAAAATCACAGACGTGCTTCATCCGTAAATTCAACGATGTGAATTATTTTTAGATAATTTTACGTATTTTAGATAATATTACGGATAATAGCTGGATTTTCCGTCACTCAGACCTCAACGCGAGCTAAGCCGAGGGCCCGGCTATTGTTTATATATATATATATATATAATTTGACCCATATGGTGTTAGTGACAGGTTTCCGATTGCGCAAAGCTCCGTTTAAATAGCTCGTACAATAAATACGATAAAACGCTACGAATGATTGAGCGCTCAAGCTGCGATTCGTTTTGAAAATGGCACACAAACATTGGTGTAGACAGCAGCGGACATGGGTCCCTCCATCTCCCCAAAAACATGTAACCAAAATAATTAAATTCAAATAATCGATTAATTTTATGTTTTCCACCCAAGCAGACGTGAAGAAATAATTTAATAAGACTTGAACTATTTTGTTCCTAGCTGTAAGTACTTCCTAATTTCGTAACTTGTTGGTATAAAAAGGAGCTATTTCATTACGTAAATTTAATACATATTCAAATTTCGCAATAAAGTTAACTGGGGGCAAACAAAGTACATTAGATTTGCCGGGTGATGCACAACCAGAAGAATACTGGAAGGTCAACATTTTCTACCAAGTAATAGATAATATTATTGGAAATCTGGAAAGCCGATATGAGAGTTTACCGTCAGCTTGTGCAGTCGACGAATTTAAAAAAAATTGAATATCAATAACGGAGAGGACTTCATGAATAATTTCTTTTAGAATCTTAATAATTGATATGACAGCCTTAGAAGATGAAGCGATGGTAATGGAAAACATATTTAATACTTTCATTTGCAAGTGATGAAGTAAATGCTGGAAAGTTTAGAAAGCATACTAAAAAGGAGTACTGCCCTAACTTATATATTAACTTGTCCAATCAGCAATAGTACTCCCAGTGAGCTCCGCCGACTGTGAGATACGTTTTTTCTGCCATGAGGAGGATAAAAACGTGACTTACAAGGAACATCCCTCAGGTGACACCCTTCGATTTTTTTGAAATTTGGATATATTATAAAGCACCGAAAAGTAAGCGATACATATTTTTTTATCGGTGGAAAAACGGTTTTAAGGGGTAAAACCACCCCTTAATATAGGGGTGGTTCACCGCTTAATTTTTTTTGCGATGTCACTATAGTGTATTGTTCATTGTTTCGGATTAAAAGAATTTTCGATTTTGTTTCATTAAAATTGGTGGACTCCTTGTGTGTGGAACTGGTATATTACCCCTAGAGATGCACTGTAAAAAATAAGCGTGTTGTCGGTGTGATGAAGCAACACAACACGCCTACAACGTGTGTAGGACCTGGTTAACGCGTTGAAACAACATGTTTTACTTATTTTACCGTGTTGAAATAATATGCTCTATACCATTCTTGGTAACAACACGTATTAAATATGTTGCTGTAGAACACGCTCCAATGTAACACACATGAAGCGTGTCGAATCAAGCCATTTTCTTTCAAACAACACACTTATTTTAGGTACACACGACTCGAGCGACACTAAACGTCGTGAAACAACTCACTTGAACGCGGGTACCACAAACAACTCGCGTCCAGTGAGTTGATATGACAATATGGCGGCTTTATAACCTCGCTACGTTATGCACGGACTTGCGAAAGAGTTTTTCAATTGCGAATTGTATTATTTTAAAAGCGAAACACATAAGTTTTTTCTCGTTGTGCACACCTACATGAATGAAGAAAATAATGTGCTCGGTGAGACCACGGTAAGTGCAACACTCAGTTTATTGACGTATATATACGACACTTTACCAAAAACTTATTTTATATACATATAAAATAATTTTTTGGTAAAGTGTCACTGCGAAGGAATTTTTTTATTTCGTGCGGGTCAATATTTTGTTCGTTGTTAAGAAAAGTTTCTGTCCAGAGTGAAGAAAGATGCTTCTTAGGGGCAAATTTAATTCTATGTGTACCAAGTTTTCTGTTGAGTGGGAAGAAAATTTTCTGTTCGGAGTGAAGAAAAGTGCTTGTACGGGGCAAAGGATTTTTGTTTCTGTGCGGACAAATTTTTCTGTCGAGGGCAAAGAAAATTGTCTGTTCAAAGAGAGAGAAATTTCTTGTTCGGGGCAAAGAAAATTCTTTATTCTTTGCGGACGAATTTTTCTGTCCAGTGCAAAGAAAATTGCCTGTTCGGAGTGAAGGAACTTTCTGTTCACATTTCACATTTTACGTGTGTTGGGTGTAGACACACACACACACACGCGCGCGCGCACGCACGCACACACACACACACACACACACACACACACACACACACACACACATATATATAAATATATATATATATATATACATAAAATGTGAAATATCTTCATTACTCTTCTCATTCAATGTAACCATGTATTCCGTTTCTTGATGAAAAACCGCAAGTATAGCCGATAGCACAATGGTTAGCGTACGTATATTAGGTATAGAAGTAACTAGGTTAGGTAACGGAGAAACCTTTTTTTATTTATTTTTAAACGTATGCCTATGTGACGTCTTGTACGTTATTCCCAAGCCTCCACAAGTACACATGAAAAAGTGTGTTGATTTAACCATCAACACATTTTAAACATGTTGAAATTGGCGACAAGCGTTTACACGCCTAAAGTGTATCGAAACAACACGCTTTGAATGCTAAAACACGCTTGAAGCGTATTGACAGAACACGCGTAAAATGTGTCGTTACGACATCAACACATGCGTTGCCGTGTTGAAAACGGCAACAGGATTATGCACGTGAAACGTCTCGAAACAGCGCGTTTGTTTTTACAGTGCGCGCCTACCCATGTAGGGTGATCGGTAGTGGCCAATGATTGGCCGATGCTCGACGCCAAGCTTGCCAACATTGGCACTCGAGCTTGACCCGATCATCGACCAAGCCTTGGATGATAAGAACGGCCCGATATTCGCAATAAATATTGGCCCTAGAATAGCTTATGAGAATCGGCCGAACATCGCGTAGGAGTTCATTCGAGAATCGGCCAACAATAAGCCCTCTCAAGATTGCCATCATTGGCACTCGAGCTTGGCCCGATTATCGACCGAGTCTTGGCGGATAATTGTGACCCAATATAGATCACCAAAATTGGTCCTGCACTGCCAAAAAAAAAAAATTATTATTTTTGTATTGTAATTCGTCATTACCTGGTCTTTCGAAATGATTAGTTCGAAGAAAATATTTCACCCATATGGGGCTCGAACCTTGAACTTCTCTACTCATAGCCAAACACGCTGTCCCTATGCTACCGAGTGCTTGTAACATTTGAATCACAGATATGGCATAAGATACCAAATGGATTCTCATCATTATTTGTATCACATAAACTATATCAATTAGTTAATATCATTGTGATAATTAGAGAGTGTTATCGAATGACATGTTATAGAATTTTCAAACCTGACCTATATATATAATTCCTCTCTCTCCACCTTCTCTACCCCCACAACCCGTTATTATGTGTGTTGCAATAAAGACAGACCATTAGTTCATTAGTTCAAGTTTAATTTGAATAAATAAGTTTATTTAAAATGAATAATTCCAATAATGGCATGCAATAAGAAAAATTTGATTTCACGAAAAATCTAGTTAATTCAAATAAAAAATAAATAAATAGACGCGGTTAGTTAATATTAATAGAATTTTTCTGTCAGTGTAAGATGGTTCATAAAAATCGGCAGAATATCGCGTATGAGCTCGTTCGAGAATCGGCCAACAATGAATGTATTGATTTGGTAGTATATTTGTTAAGAATAATGTCCAATGGACTCGTAAAAAGTATTTATCTCGTGTCTCAATGACTTCAACGCGAAACAATGAATCGTCAATATACGAATTGCGGTTCGATCATGCGTTACTCGGCCGAACATTGGCCTCGTATCGGCAAAAACATGATTGGCGAGTCTATACTTCGCCAAACATCGACCTTGTATCGATAAGCCAATGATTACAGAGCCTATATTTGGCCGAACATTGTCCTCGTATCGGCAAACCAATGATTGGCGAGTCTATACTTCGCGAAACATCGGCCTCATATCGATAAACCAATAATGAACAAGTCTATACTTGGCCGAACATTGGCCTCGTATTGGCAAACCAATGATTGGCCAGTCTATACTTCGCCAAACATCGGCCTCGTATCGACAAGCCAATGATTAGCGAGTCTACGTTTGGCCGAACATTGGCCGCGTATCGACAAACCAATGATTGACGAGCCTATACTTCACCAAACATCGGCCTCGTATCGACAAGCCAATGATTAGCGAGTCTATATTTGGCCGAACATTGGCCTCGTTTCAGCAAACCAATGTTGGCTAGTCAATACTCAGCCGAGCATTGGCGTACAATTGGTTAATCGATCATCGTCCCGCCAACATTGGTCCAAGTATTGGCCGTTACGGTTCGATTGGCGAAACCTACATGGGTATGAAAAAAAGGCTTCGTCGAACAAAAGATGTGCAGCCGCCATTTTGTTTTATATTACTTTGAAAAAAAAAATAGTTTATACAGTCTATGATATGTACAATAAAGGACCTTTTTCAGAATTTTGATTTATTCCATTGTCTCGTCAAAGAAAATTCCCAAAACATACTAATTTTTTTCCCCGCTACAGTGGCCTTACCCCTTAAATATACTATTAAAGTATACCTAAAGTTTGATTATTGTATAATCATTATTTCTTAGTTTAAAAAATCCCTCAATATCGTTTATTTATTTCCTGTCTAAATGTATATCCCCTCAAACGTTCTCATTAAATATTGACAAACACTATCATACAATTAAAGTAATCTCACATCCATTTGGGTTGCATTTATCGCTTGTAAATTCTTCGAATTCGACAGACTCATCAGTTCCTAACAAGGCGTGCATTAAAACCTGATTTCGATAGGATTGTTCCCAGCCAACGAAGTTCCTATTCGACGTCTCGCTTAAGGCCGTCACGTAGTTTGAGCTACTTCATAACGATGGCGTGCTATCACGTCGAGGTAGTGAGGGAGGTAGGAATATTTAGTCGGTTCATTGTACATATCGGGTGAAATCGCATTAGGCCGCGTCAGAAATCCCGGGAGTCCGTGCTCCGAGATATTCTCCATGCCGGTGAAGCTTTGGTCTAGGTAGGTAGAATACGGATCCCTCTTCGTTATTCGGGATGAAAGACGGGAGAAGAGCGAGGGAGAGAGAAGCTTCTGGATAGAACCGTAGAGGGTGGTGCAAAATGATTGGACCCTGTTATAGAAGCCATCGTTGCTCAACGATAACGAATTTATCGGGCTAGATATCCATCGGATCAATTACGTTGCTTCTGATGGTTAGCAGTGTGGCTTTGGGTTAAAAATTTGCCGCTCAGCTTGATCGGGGTAAAAGCATGCCCGTGTACGGATAAGCAGACTACTTTGTGCCGGTGTTACGTCCGATGGACGCTGAAGCGCGGATAAAAGCGCATAGAGAGAGAGAGAGAGACAGAGAGAGAGAGAGAGAGAGAGAGAGAGAGAGAGAGAGAGAGAGAGAGAGAGAGAGAGAGAGAGAGAGAGAGAGAGAGAGAGAGAGTGAGTGAGAGAGAGAGAGGTAGCAGCGTCCGGCAGGCTTCAAAATTATAACGGACAATTTAATCGGTCTTTTGCTGCGTCATTATTGCCTCTCTTCGCCACCCATCCCGCTTCTTACGGTCTATTTCTGCCTGTCTGTCCGCTTCTCTCTTCCTCTCTCTGTCGGCCATAAAAGAAGAATTATCCATTTGATGTAGCGAATAATTGACCATTACGGTAATTGAAAACAACCGTGGGGCCCTTGTGTCCTTTGCCCCGTGAATTACTGAAAAACCCGTAACGATACGTTATGTTTATTCGCGTTTTCGTGACTTTCATGTGAGAAGGCTATGCTACTGAAATATTTTGCTGGCAATAAAAACAACGTGTGGTAATGATAAGGGAGAAGCACCGTATATCGGATAGTTGCTGAATAATGGATAGTGGATTATCTCGAGGTTTCCCGTAGCGGGTGGGGGTCAATATGTCAAATGACCAAATACAGAACGACAAAGATTTCGAAATAACAGAATTATGAACTCGCAAAATAACGAAGGTTAAGGGGCTTTACCAGTGTGAACGCTGAAAGATGGGATGATTCTCGGGAATTTTTTGGAAGACAAGTACTTAATTAAATGTTTCGGAAAATTAATAATATATTTGACTATATTCGACCTATATTACATAATTTTTTCATAGAAAAATATTGAGATCCAAGCGACTTATGCGCTGCCTTCGGAGGCGCCAAAAAAAAAGTTCCTCACTGCTGACATGATTCCGGCCGATTGAGTAGCTGAAGCCGAAAAAGGAAAAAATGTCATTAAACTGGAAGGTATTTCCTGTACAATGACGTAGGATTTTCGAAAAATATCAAAATCTAACCAAATGGCATAGTTATGAAAAAGAGTCTGTTTTATTGACTATAAAATGGTCGTTTTTTTCAATGCCAAATCGTCAATTTTCATCCAATCAAAAATATCCTACGTCATTGTAGAGTAAATATATTCAAGAGTACTCAGTTCAAATTTCAAGTCAATCGGATAATTGCTATTTGAGTTGCAATGTCAGCAAATTTGAAAAATGTCATTTCGAGAAAAACGCGTTTAAAGATTCGCTGCGGCTAGTCGTCCGGTTATCGGACGAATAAGCGTATGTTAGTCGTCCGGATAGCGGCTTAGTTCACGCTGTACAACGCCCCAAACAATCAAACCCAAACGAACAAACCTAAACAAACAATCCCAACCAGGCAAACCCAAACAAAAAACCTCAAGCAAAATCATAAAGATTGAACCCAAATAAACAAACCTATACAATCGAACGCAAACAAACAACCCAACCAAACAAACCCAAACAAATCTATAAAGATTTTATTCGGACGAATAATTTACACGTATTCGTTTAACTGTTTAACAATTTAAAACATTCTATTGGGGCAATTATATATATGTTATTCGCCTGGATATTAGACACGAATCACAATAATATGTAAGTCTACTGGAAATACGGCGTGAACTGAGCCGCTATCCGGACGAATAACATACGCTTATTCGTCCGATATCCGGACGGAGAGAAACTCCGTTAAAGATTTAACTATCGATTTTTGCAAGATAAAATGATATTGATGTAAATGATATAAATGATAATGATATTCTTGAAAGTATAAATTGTCGAAAAAGGCAACAAAAATAATCGATTTTTTAAAAGTGTCACACTGCTATAAATTATTCGAAATTGTATCCTTTGACCGATGGCGAAATCGAATAACTATTACACCAACGGATTATTTATTCGAGAACATATATTCAGATAGTCTGCAGTTTGAGTTGTACAAATACAGATTCGAACAAGTCTGCAACATTCATATCTCCGAAATAGAAAAAGTAAGTATCTAATATTCGTAATACCGTCTATAGCAAGAAGCCATATATCGAGACTACAAACTTCGAATGTGCAGACCTCAGAAACGTAGATAATCGACGGTCCGAAATGGCGAACACGGTATGGCTGCCTGACCCGACTGACCACTAACGCCATCTGCCATCTTCATTCTGAAGCGCAAGTAGTATCCGGACTATCCGGACCGTTCGCCATTTCGGCCCATCGCTATTTTAACTGATCGACTTTTTGGTCCGTCGCTTTAATAAATTCGAAATTGTAAACTGTCGTAATATTTAAAATTCGACTATTTGACGTCTCGAATTGTTTGGTGTATATAGGCGACACCAGGCACCATAGCAGGCACGAGCACAGAGGCGATCGATATTATATCTCTCGTTATTTTGTTAATTCTGATATTTGTTTACGGCATAAATCAACTTCGAGATTTTCGTATTCACAATTTCGATTAACTATTTTACAGACTATCATAAGATTGATCCATCTATATTGGAATGTTCGTCATTACTGAATTCGAAGTTTAGTTCCTTCGGAATATTGATCGTTCGAATTTCCGATCCCCACACCCAATAGCGATATCTGTTTTTTATTTCACACACTAATAATTAGTCGCAAGATGTTGCCACGGCAAAACTTTTGTTTGCCTAGCAACAACAGTGAGCGGATGTTACTTTTCGCCAACGTGATAAATTATTTCTTGTGGCTAAAAGTGTTGTTTTCATTTAGGCCCAAATGATTTATATTTTTGTTATGCACTATTTTTATGCACTATCATAGCATGTATTTCATTTAATAAATATATAAGGTTCGCAAAAATAGCTACATGTAGAAAAATAATTACTATTCATATTCGGCCATGTCAAATCTTGATATCGGATACTTAATCGAGCCTACTATTGGATATCCGCTTGTGCCGAAATGTTCGTGCCTAATCAAATATTAACGCATGAAGACTAATTGTTTGATAATAATTACATAGTTAAGGTGTATGCATAACCTTGGAAGTTCAAAAAATCGATTCTTGATTTATTTTATTTTCTTATTGCGTAGTCTTAACTTAGATTTAATTAAAAGATTTGGTAAAAAATTGACCGCGTCATGACGATTTTAGTGGAGCAGGTCAGAACGTTCCGTTGCGTTAGCTCTAGCGTTGCGCGGCGCATTGTATGCTTTTAAGGGCATTCATTTGACTTTGTCCAACCAGGCTCTTTGACTGTTATACGGTGCAGGAATCGCAAATTGAAGGAACGAAAAATAATTGTCATTGTATCTCAAGCAAGTAGTTCATACACCAAGGTACTTTCTTTTAATTAAATTCTTCAAATAACAATTGGGCCGAAAGAGTGCATTTCGTAGATAGATTTTTTTAATAAAAGATCTTCCATTTTTTTTACTAACTCCAGAATGAAAAAGACATTTTTTATTGCCAATTAAAAAAGAAACATCTTTTATTTCAAAACTTTTTTCTACATAATGAACTTTTTCGTCACAATCGTCATTATGACAATTAAATTGTTTATAACGAAAAAAAAAACGATTCTAGAATAAAATAAATGTCCTATTCGTTTTGCCCGTACCCAAAACCATAAAGAACTACCGAAGATATTGAACAGTCCCAAACATTTATACGAAAATTGTATACGGAAAACGTGGATTTAGTACGTTTTCTTCTTTTGCGTTTATCTGGAAAGTATACTTTGCAATTTGGCGTACGTCATATCTCAAAATCTAATCGTCCGATTTACTTCAAAGTTGGACTGAACATATTTTATAACATATTCAATCGACAGACCGGATGATTTTTTCATATGTTCCGCCATTTGTCAATAATAAACGTTTAAGGTCGTTATTTTTTGTCGAAAATCGACATTATTTCCAAAACAGTGCAATTTATGCAAATTTTAAAATTTCGAAAAAGTATCCGGTTGGTTTGTATCCTCATCATTGTACTTGAAGTATATTTTTACATTTCTTACTTTAGATGAATCTAGTTACGGAAATCATGTACGCGATCGAGCCGTGCGGAGGCTACAGTTCTGAGATTAAATGACAATGATAACCTTGTTATAATTACATAGTCGAAGCAATACATGGTTTGTTTTATTTTATATAAAAAAGTCCCCTAATATCAGATATAAAAAAATGAAGTTTGGGCCCTTAATATGGGATATCCGATTATAGACAACCGTTTTGAAAACCATGATTTCTGTCACTTTTTCCAATACATAATATAATTCAAAATCTTCAAATGTAATGTGTAAAATAATAATTAGCATCTTGTTGCATATGACATGTAGATCATAAAATCCTAAAATTTGAAGGTGTTAGAAATTATTTACATGTTTTTTTTTCAATTTCATACGAAATTATCCGAATTATGGCGCTTCTCCTCTATAGAGATAATATTTCGAAAAAAATATACAGTTTCGCAGTAGGAAACCGGTTGTTCCTACCCAATCAAAGAGTAACTCATACAGACTGATTGTTTGATTATAATTACATAAAACAATAAACGTTTTGTTTTATTTTATATAAAAATAGTCCCTTAATATCAGGTATAACATGAATGGCGTTTGGGCCCTTATATCGGATATCCGATTATAGACAACCCTTTTGAAGACCATGATTTCTGTCACTTTTTTTAATACATAATATAACTCAAAATAATCAAATGTAATGTGTAAAATGATTATTAGCATCTTGTTCCATATGACATGTAGATCATAAAATCCTAAAATTTGAAGGTGTTAGAAATTATTGACATGTATTTTTTTTCAAATTAAAACGAAAGTATCCGACATATGGTGCCTCTCGCCTATACTTGTTCACCAGTTAACTCGTATCCGGTAAACAAAAGTACGAGGGTGTGCGACAAAAAGATGGCGTCCCACAGGCGACAAGGTTTGAGAGACTACAAGCAACGTAGCTAGTGAGAAAGTTGACACTTCCGGTCGAAATGTGTCTCTTCGCTCCAGGTCCATCCGGGCTTCCAGCCACCGCAACTTCGCTTTTTTCGCTCTCTTTTCGCACTTTCTCTTGCGACGTTTTTCAACAACGAGGAGAATAGAAATAACAGATTTGGAGGGGGAAAAAACGCAATGAAGTTTGCAGTTTCGTCGTGTAAGCTATCGATAAAGTCGGGAATTTGGCTGTTTTTTCGGGCTAGTTTCGGACGGAGTAGCGCTCGAGGTTTATGTGGTTTGGGAGATGAACACCCCGCGAGACAGCGATTTCCTCACGGTCTGTGAAACCCTTCTCTCGCTTTGCTCGACGAGACTAAATTACTCACCGGAGGGATTTTCGGGTAAAGCAACATTTCGCGTTGACTTCGTTCCACCAAGACTTGCCTTACAAATTGTTTACTTTTTTTAAAATAAATCATCTGTAGTATCCGACAAACATATATCTTGATTCTTCTCCCTCGTAGGTGGCAAGCATGATATTACCTTCGAAAATCCTTTACGAAACTTTTTGTCCGTAACTTCACCCAAGTTTTTCTGTCGTTTTTTACTTCGTCGTAAGTTTTTGAAAAGTTTCGTGATCATTATTGTACGAATCATAGCTAGTATAGAAAAAAGAATAATGCGGTGCTCGTTACGCTGCGATTAATCGCGATTCGACATCGTTTCTGTCAGTGATTGTAATGCGTATCGCGTGAAGTTTTCCGTGCAGACAATTGTTGGGGAATCACCGGATCCTACCACATCCCTATAGGGATTTGATAGGGGCACTAAACGTACGTCAGTATTGATAATAAAAAACGAAATATCTCGGATCACTATCAAATATTTGGTAGTGACCCGAGATATTTAGATTTGTATTTCCTTTTAATTGGTGACCTTGAATGACCTTTGAAGACTTTGACCCCCTAACGTTTTTCATGCGGCTTGAGGTGCTCCACAAGATGGTTGAAAAAAATAGACCATTCCATTTAAAAAGGTGGAGGTGACCTTCACTGCGCGTCAGCGCCTCCCACGAAATAAAAAAATTGCTCGTATTTGCCTTCACACCGTACAACTTTTGTCTGGAACATTTTTTTGTGACGTCGATAATTACCGAGTTATTTTTTTATTATTTATTATTATTTTAAAATCGATAATTACCGAGACGTCACAAAAAAATGTTCCAGACAAAAGGTGTACGGTGTGAAGGGGGGCATCAAATACGACCATTTTTTTATTTCGTATATTTCGTGTGTGTATATATATATATATATATAGGTTATGTTTGAAAAATCTATAGCACATTATTCGATAAAACTCCCTAATTATCACAATGATATTAACTAATTTATATAGTTTATGTGATACAACAAATAATTATAGGATTGCATTTGGTCTCTTATGCCATATCTGAGACTAAGATGTTACAAGCACTAGGTAGCATAGGGGCAGCGTGCGTAGCCATGAGTAGGTCGGTTCTAGGTTCGATGCCATATAGGTGAATTATTTTCTTAAAAAAAAATCGTTTCAGAAGGCCAGGGAATGACGAATTACGATATAAAATCGTTGCGGTAAAACTCTCAATTAAGTTTTTCATTTCATTTCGGATTTATGCATATAATACTCTTAGATTTACAGTGTACATTGTAGCAAATAAAGATTTATTTGAATTGGCTCTTTATTTATCCAATTTGAATATATTTAATATTTAAGGCCTTAGGCAGCTCTAGAGGCCGAAGAAGTAGGCTTTTTGGGGATTTTTTTCAGAAAAACTACAAAATAAATCGAGATTACAAAAAAAGGGTGTTTGTCATATATATATATATATATATATATAGATTTTTGGCCAAATGGCGCACTTCTAAAATGGAAAGGGAAAAATTTGCCTAAAAAATCGCCAGATAATTGTTAATAATAAATGAACTGTGCAATAAAAAAAAATCCCACCTACATCCATAGACAATGTATTTTTCAAGATATATTCAACATTTCAAGTGAATCGGTTGAAATTTGTCTGAGTTATGTTTCCAGCCAACTTAAAAAATGCAGTTTTGAGATAAACGCATTCGAAGTTTTGAGTCCGCTCGCTGCGGACCAGGCGGCCTTGTACTAAAATTCGAAAACCGAGTACTTAGAGATTTATCCCGACCATAACGTTTCGGCACCTCATTTTTGAGCTCCTAGGGGACCATTGAAAAAAATCCATTTTTCGCAAATTCCAGAGTGGCCTAAACCCTTAAAACGAATAGTTGAAACAAGTAAAAAAATATGCTTGAAACAAATAACATCGCAAGAGGCTGTGAGACAAGGAAAAAACTTATTTGATTAAAATAGATCGTATTTAAATTAAATATTTTCTTTGGCCGATGGGGACACGTTTAGGGATCCATTTGGATCCCTACGACAATTTCCGCGCGGGTCCGGCTTTGCAATTTACCGGACGAAATACAAAAGAAAAAAAACGACTTTCGCGTTGAATTTTTTCGCGTATGGCCAAGTAGATGAGGCTCGCGGGTGTAGTGGGACTATTATCTCTTGCCGTTGTTTTTTTTTTTTTTTTACACCGGCGAGGCGATCGATTATTTGAGCTCAGTGGTGCACGCTCGCTGACCTTTCCGCTGCCCCTTGTTCAAAACTGGCCGCGTGTATATACCCTGAAAAGCTGCACTCTCGGATACGGGGTTCGCGGAGCGATGGAAGTTTGGAATAACGAATATTTAAACGTCCATTAGCCGGCTGGTTGACCATACAGCCTGCCAAAATTGAGAGAGAGGAAATAAAAAGAAAGGGAGAGAGAACGCACGGGAGAAATTGATTGTTGAAAAAACTCCGGTACCTATCCAACCGAAAATAATTGCAATTCCAAATTATTCACAATTGCGAATATTTTCACGACGTGATTCGTCGAGATTACTAGATTACGTCCGGTTATTGAATAACGGAATAGCTCGAAAAACACATCGATGATAAAACAAGTCTCGATTGTAATCAGTCGGGAGCGGAGAACCGTGGAATCAAAAATCACATTTGGAGAGTGAAACAAACAAATAATGGATATTATAGAGACGATGAAGGTTCCCACAAATATGCAACGCAATACGCAACATATGCATTCAGATATCTCGTTGGTAGACTTGTCGGAATATCTGCATAAAGTGGAATGCTGGACCTATAAAGTAAAATCGAATTGAACGACGTTATTGGATTGCGAGAATACAACAAATTCCAATGATATTCAAAATTCGAGGCTCGAACTGCGTGGCTCGGCTCTGACAAATATTTTCTACAATTTTCATTACACGCTGTTGAGTCTAATAAAAATTAAAATACAAACATATGAGGGCTTACACTAAAGTAAACGTTTAAAACTGATTGATTTTTCGCGATTTTTTTTTGGGTGGACGGACAAATAAGAAGATTCAAGACAAGTAAGAAGATTCAATTACAACATTCAAGGATGTCATTAGTCATATCTCCAAGGGGTTGCGTGGGTTTCAAAGCCAAAAAAAAGAATATTTTCTCTATTAAAAAAATATAATATATAAATTATTTTATTCACATAAAAGAAATTTTCATGCACATAAAAGAGCAACATTACAACAATGATAAGAAAAAAATTCATCAAAAAATTTGGGAAATTCAGCCGGTGGGACCTGATTTCCGAAGACCGCCCAAAAAAAAGTCCTCGTGGTGGTCAGGATAACTCATGATAGCTTTATCTGAAATTAAATAACCATTTTTTCTGTTAGTAGATAAGTATAGCTTGTGATTGAGCGAAGGATTTTTTTTAATTGAAATTTTAATTTTTTGCAGAGTTGTATGCAAAATAGTTCAATTTTTGCTACAATTTACACTACGTATAGCTTTGTAAAATTTGTTGTAATCGAAAAAAAACCTTCGTTCAATCACTAGTCCACGCTACTTTGAGGAAGTGTGATAAATTTCAATAAGATCGGTGCATTAGATTTTCAGAAATTGTTTCCACGAACTTCAAAAATAGCGTTTCGAGAAAAATGCGATTACCTGCGTCGCTCCCGGCCCGTCTTTCCTAACGGGGGGAATTCCCAAAGGCTCTCTCTCTCTCTCTCCTAGACTTTTACTCCGATTGACCTAAAACTTTGAGAGAATATGCAAAATTTATTGTACTATTAAATAATAAAATTAGAAAAAAAATGATTTTTTGAAATTTTCAAACCCACGTAACCCCTTCAAGTGAACAAAAACTAATATTATACAAATCGATGACGCTGCAACCATTCTCGCGAGGCATGTTGAATTCTATTCAACTTAAGTAAATTTCTATTAATTTACACGAGCATAGCTAAAGCGATACATAGGGGATTTTGAAAATATGAATTTTTGTGTAATTGGCAAGAATTAATTAACACAATTTGTGACAGAAAAAAAGGACAATCATTTGTTAATAACTAATGTTATAATTAACTCATGAAAAATCTCGTACGTGTTTCTCTTCGGAATGATATTTTAAAGATGTGCTCAAAATTTGGAGTGAAAAGAATGAAAATTGTTGGAGTTATGCTGCGTGCCGTTTTGAAAAATTGTGTTCCGAGAAATACGGTCGACGTTTCGCACTCGGGTCAGCCACTGCCACCGCAGACCTATTCTGGATGGTTCAAAGCATCTCTTAAGCAATGTATGAAATTTTTTTTTTATTCTACAGTGGTGTTACCCCTTAAGGGAGGACACCATTGTGACGGGCCGACAAAAATATCGTTTTTGTCCGATTTTTTTGTCTACTCGATGATTTATTTGGGATTCGCGAAAAGATATGTTATTAAGCATACATTGAACTTATTTCTTGTAAACTTTTATTCAAAAAAAGAACAATAAAAATCGACAACGCGTTGAGGTATAATAGCGCCTGCGTATAAAAAATGTGGCCCAACAGCCGAATTGCTAACTCGACAATGGTCGATCTAAAAATAGAAATAAAAAAGTTTTATAAGTTTCGTTAGTACGTAAGTTTCGTTAGTAGTAAGTTTTATAGTTTTCGTTGTACGTAGCCGTTTTTGGTAAAATAATGCACAAAATGGCGAATGTTCCAAAAACGTGTGATTTCCCGAGTCGAAATTTAGACCCTCCTTTGAATGCTCGAGAACATATTTCCTTTGTAACGCACAGACCGCCGCCCTCCTTTGATTCCCCTTGAACCTATATGGAGAAATTTGCACCGTTGGCGACCCTCCTTTAGCCCTACTGAACCTTCTATTCAACCTCCTGAGCCTCCTTTAGGCCTATGGGCTCGGCTTGCGTGAACCTACACAACCTCGTTTTGGCCTAAAGTCCTATCTGTACCCTACAGAACCTCCTTTGAATCCAAAGCAGAAGGAAAATGAAAGATTGGATCCAAAGGAGGTTCTGTAGGGTCAAGCTATATCTGAAAAATAAATTATATGTGTGAATTAAAAATATAATGTTTGATTATTTATTATAAGATCTATTTATTAATTCAAAACATATACATACATTGTCACAACTATAAATTATTTCGTGTAACTTAAAAAAACGTTATATTAAACGTATACTATGTATGCACTATAGTATAGTACAAATATAGTATACGTTAGTAATCCAGTAAAGTACGCTGGTACTACATTTGATTGTGTGTTTTCAAGTTTATTTCATTATTATAAATAAATGATATATAGTTTATCTGAAAATATTTTTTAATTATAATTATCCCTTCTTTGGAATATCGGTGAACTGCGGATGGGAGAGAAGGGGGGGGGAGCGGAGGGCAACATATTGAAGTAGGCTTAAAGGAGGGTTAGTAGGGTCAGAAGAGGTTTAAAGGAGGGCTAGGAGGCTCTGCGAGCCACCGGAGAAAGGAGTCAAAGGAGAGTTAGTAGGGCGAAAGGAGGTTTAAAAGAGGGTCTGTAGGTTTGCGTAAGCATTAAATCAGGCTCACTAGGGTTTAAAGGAGGTTTAGATGAACCTACTAAACCTCCTTTGAGTGAAAAAGTCCAATTTCTGCCACTTTTGGAGGTTCAGTAGGTTCTGATATACATGTTTTTGAGATTTCCATTTGAACCTCTTGAACCTCCATTGAATGACAAATTGGGATCGAAAGGAGGTTTAAAGGAGGGTCTAAATTTCGACTCGGGTTTGACGAAATTTTTACTTTTATTCAGAGGCTTAGAAAATACTAAAGAAAACAATAGCTACTGCAATAACGGATTTTTTTTTAATTTAAAATCGGACAATTATAGTTAGAGTTATCATTCCGGCCAGGTCGAGAAAAGTCGTTTCAAGAAAAAGCGATTGAAAGTTTTACTGTACGTGTAAACCTACCGTTGTGTACGTACTTGTAAACCTACGTATAAACCTGTACGTGTAAACCTACTACGTTGTGCTACCTGCTCTCACTAGATCGTTTGTACCTTGGTCAATTTTCAATATTTCAACTTGAACACTTTTTCACATTTTCTTTCAAATGTATACTTTGAGAAAATGCCAAAAATTTGGATTTTTTAAATACCCGTCACAGTTTTTTGTCCCGCCTTAATTTTTGTTACAACTCAATAAGTGAAGTACAATTATCATCGTATTTAAAAATCAATTTGGTCCATTTGCGCTCCGTTTTTTCCTGAGCTTACTTTCATTTACAACTTCACCGCAAATGTACTACCGCAATAATTGTCTTTCGCAAACGTCACCAATCAAGACGAAAGTATATCCAAAGATTTTCTCCATCCAAGGCTAAACCCTGCTCAGACATTTCGCTGTTGCATCTATGAATATCGTTCACGATCAGTGTTCAATAAAAATGCTCTATCTACTCGCAACAAGCAGGTTTTCGCGCGGAAAAAAAACATCGTGAAAAGCGAGGTCATCGACACTCGATCGCGCTCATCGTACCTAACTATTTCTTTTCGAAGTACGGAAATTGTGTTTTTTGTTTCATTGCATACAAATTTGCACTTGCTGAGACGTTAAGAAGTGTAAAAAAGGAAACGTAAATTGTGCGGAAAGATTTTAAAAAACGATAAGGCCGTGGCTTCATCACGTACGTCTGTTAAGATCTCGACCATGAAAGTTTTACCGAGTTCTCGCTTGAATTCCCAACGACCGTATAAGTAAAACAGCTAATAAAGAGAAACAAAAAAATCCCTCACAATACTCGGCAAATATGTAAGAAGAGTTTGCGAGATCTCAAGTGCGTCGTATATTTGGCGCGATGTTTATTAGACACGTGCGAGAATGCCTTAATCACGGATGCGCGAGAACATAGCGATGCGTTCAAAAGACCCCCGTTTATAGGATTGCCGTGGTGGATAGCTGCCTTCCAACCGACACTAATCTTCGACTGTTCTTCTTTATAGCTTTTTCGCATATTAGTCGTCAAAACGAAGCATTTACGTAGTTAACATTTTCGTGATTTTGGAATACAAGAATAACTAATCACGTTATTATCTGATTCTAAAAATACCCGACCGGTAAGATTATTTCTAGTTGAACCAATTTATTCGTACTCTAGGCTCATTGTACTCCACAAAGAGTGCACAACGGATATTCTAACTCAAAAGTTTTTGTCACAACAAATCAAGAAAATCTGCATTTACTTATGGGTAAGTTGACATAGCAGACGTCGGTGTAAGATGATACATTGTCATCACACCCCGCTGGGTATAAAACCGGATAGAAAATGCGATTTTTTGGCGTATCGTTGTAGGATGCCTGGCTATTATAAACGAACCTCGACACTTGAAAGCTAGTCACGAGAATACACGAGCAAGACCATTAAAGCTGTAAAGAAGAATAGAATGGGTTGGCTTTTAGCATCAAAACATTTTAACCCGCCGCAGGCAACACTTCTTCGTCACTATAATAATGTTCCAGTAAACATTGATTGCTATAAACTAACCTTCAACCCACAAATGAATATATCTGAGCATAATTCGCTCGACGTATGTAAAATGAGATACATATGTCATCTTAAACTAAAGGTTTAGCATCAAAACATTTTAACGTAGAGCAGGCAACATTTCATCGTCACTATAATAACGTTTCAGTAAATATTGATTGCTATAAACTAACCTTTAACCCACAAATGTATATATCTAAGCATAATTCGCTCGCCGTATGTAAAATGACATGCATATGTCATCTTAAACTAAAGGTTTAGCATCAAAACATTTTAACGTGGAGCAGGCAACACTTCATCGTCACTATAATAACGTTCCAGTAAATATTGATTGCTATAAACTAATATTTAACCCACAAACTAATATATATGAGCATAATTCGATTGACCTGTGTAAAATGACATACATATGTCATCTTAAACTAAAGTATGTCATCTTACACACGGTGACCTTCATATGGTTTCTTATTTTTCTATTTTTTATTTAAGTAGCTAGTGTCCTGAAACTGATTTTATTTCTCTGTAATAATAAACCTTTATGGATATGCGCTTGGCTCTGAATTCATACGGCGTCATTTATTTGAATCCTTATCGTAGAGAAAAAGTATGTCATCTTGAGCACGATTCCCTTATATCGCTACTCCCATGAGGTACGTTCGTCTTGCAGTTACTCAGACGATCGGAGCTATTTTTTTTTTTCAGAATCGCGATGAGACTATTTTTTCCCAATAGCCCACCATTTCTTTCCTTCTGATGCGCCCACTCGTACGAATAGTTGATATACTTATTCAGCTTTCCGAATCATGTTGAGAAGCTCCTCATCTAGCTTTCGCGCATATACCGAGAGAAATAGTTTGTTTGCATGACATGAAGTTTCGTTTAAATATCAGCTGACTAGACTTCTATCTGGTATTCGATCGAGTGATACATTGAATTAAACGAAATATTTTAATATATTATAATGCATTCGGATACTTATAATAAATACCGTTCGTTTGTCACTGATCATTTTTAAGGCCATGGTCAACGTTCCGATCACATCGCAATTCTCGACCCTTATTTTGGCTAAACGGTACAACCGATTGAGATGAACCTTATTGTGTACATGCGATATTGTTGCAGAATGAGCCTAAGGGTCGACATTTTGCCAAATTTTGAAAAAAATATTTTACAGGATGTAGTTACCAAGGATGTGAATTACCAACTGATGCACCCAATTCATGCATGTTTCTAAACCGTTAGACTCCCGACAGTGACAAAAAAACACATTTTATAGGTTTATAGGTTTAGTTTATAGTTAGTTTAGGTTAGTTTATAGTTTTTTTACATGAATCTGGCAAATCTTACCAGCGAAGCTCAAATTATCGGGAATCCTGAAAATCCAGTGCATCCGTTTTCCCACTGACGGCGATCCCGCACGGTGAACGTGAACACATATAAACGCACCACCCACGGACTTACAGTAACCATCACCTATTGGGCCTCTATTCTTCGAGCGTTCTGAAAGTCGTCAATATAACAGCCTATAAATTTGTCAATTTTGATACGATCACCTTGAAATTTTGAGGGAACATTTATAAGATGATATACTTTGGAAATACATTCGTTTCGATAAAAATGATTTTTCGACGTTTACAACTACACATAACCCTTTGAATTTATACTCATTCTGTCCAAATTTTATCCAAATAATCATTTGACAGACATACGAGTCCTTTACTAAAACATTTGTTTAACTTGAATATTTCGTTTCTTCGCAGTTGCCACTGAATGAAACTTTTATGTAAGGTGCAGTATATGCTACAAATATAACCAAATTTCCAAGTGTGATAAATATTTTGGTAGCTCACTAAATATAAATAAATAACAAGTAACAGTGATAGGTAAAAATCAACTAAATAATTTATTGCCTCGAACAAAAATACGTCAAGTGCATGGCATTTAGTCTAACTTCATATCTCGTGGTCTACCCTCACGATAAAAAAAAATCGATAACGAACCAATGCTATTTTGACCCAAGTATCATTGACTTAACATTGGAAAATGTAGTGAAATTAGATTATAATTTAACGAATATTATTTAGTGACCGAAAATCGCTGTACGCAAATATTCAGATGACTGCCCAAAAGCAAACTCCTCAAAAAGCACCTTCAGTGGGTATTTTTCTGTCTTTCAAAAATAGTTTGCGGAGGTTGCACCGCTAGGAAATCTTTGATGAGCGAGAGATTACCCGCCGACCACCTAGGTGTTGATTTCGTATGGAAAAGCTCGTACGGACATATTTCTACGTGGCAAGAAGCCAGGGTCGCGGAGGATCGTAATCGTGAGCTGCGTGCAAACGGGATTGCGAGAGTTTACCCCTTTGCTTCTTCGATCATATCTTTCTCGCTCCCCCTCGATCTCTCGTCACCCTTTGCGTGTTTCCACGCCACGTGCAACCCTTTTGCTTGCAAATTTCGTTCCCTCTCTTTCTCTCCTTGCCGGGATACTCAGTTATGTAGCTTTATATCGCGGTATGTGCGATATGTGTACAGTAATGTAGTACATCACGTTCCTCAACTCTCTCTCTCTCTCTTTCTCTCTCTCTCCCCCCCTCTCTCTCTTGCGCGCGCTTTTCGCGAAGGAAACGTGAGAGAAAATGCGTTCATGTGCACTCACACACACTCGCCAATACACACACACACACACACACACACACACACACACACACACACGCGCGCGCACGCACGCACGCACGCACGCACGCACGCACGCACGCACGCACGCACACGCACACACACACACAAACACACGCGCGCACGCACGCACGCATGCACACACACACACGCGCACACACACACACACACACACACACACACACACACACACACACACACACACACACACACACACACACACACACACACATATATATATATATAGGTGGACGGAAAAGGCGGAATAGTTGTCGGTTCGTTCGCGTAACGTGAGTTCCATCAGTCATTTAGGGAGCCAGCTAGAAGATTAACGACCGAGTAGATGCAACCGAGTGAGCAGGACCTGGCGTTTATACGAGTCAGCAAAATATATACTGACCGAGAGGAAGAAAGAAAAAAAGGAAGGGACAAAGAGAGGTGCCAAAGGAAATCTCACTGCGTCTGAATGGTCGCGCAAACCTCGCGTTATCATATGCACGCGTTACAGTTGCATGTTAAGAGTAACCATTGAGCGAGAGAAGAACAGTGGACGGTATTGGGTCTTTTTTCGCTATTGTTATATTTAGATTTTTCCGCCACTTTCGTACACTGACTTCGATTTCGATTCGCTGTTTTCTAACAGATGGGTTTACCGGAAGTGCATGCGTGCACGTTTAAGATGGTAACTCATCTATAAAGAAGTAATATAAGTAAGCTTGAAATTCAGTATATGTCATTTCGCCGAAGTGTCATGGCAGGTACATATAGGCAGCTGGTATCAATCCGAATCTCCCTTATCAGCGCGAGCAAGCAATCTCTGGCTCGGTCGAGAATGCAATAGAACTTCCGCCTTCTTCCCTCTCACTTCCTCTATCGTTTCCTGTGGTCCCACTGCCATTGTCTATCAAAGCGAGAGTGCATTAGCCAATCACCGCGTTGAATTATTTCGATAACAAAATGTTTTTTTTTTTTTCAATCATAGCTTTCACACCCAATACGAAGCGGAAAATTGCCGACTTATGAATTGGGGGGTTCATCCAACCGAAATTTGCATCATTACGTATACATACACGAAGATGAAGAATCAATGATTGAAGAAGAAACATAATAATCATTTTTCCTATCGCTGCTGATGCATACCTGCGAAGGTGCCTCGAAGTAAGAGGGGATCCTCCCCAACGGAATCGTTCGCGTGCATCGTTCTACGACGATTGAGGTGTCTCCGACGGTGGCTCAATTCTCTCGATACCTCTCTTGTGATTTGCTCGATCGTTTCCAATCGCCCTGGAGCTCCACACTCTCCTATCTCGCATTCCCGTCGGTCTGTTTCTGTATGTACACGTGTACGGGGGTGGGCTGATGCGTTGCTTTTTTTCGTTACATTTTCTTTTTTGCCTCTACTTTGCCAGGCACTCTGCGTGACGTTTGATATCGCGTGTCGCCGTGCGTGTACGCGCGACGATAGGAACATAATAAAGGGAAATTGTGGTGTAAGTAAACTGTCCGTTACACTACATAGTCAGGCGCATTTCGTCTTCGGGAATGAAATCGATCGGCTACTTCTTATTTCGAATTCCTTTTCTCAAGGAGAGAGAAAGAGAGTGGAACACGTGATTCCTCGATTTCGTGATTTACGTAAGCGAGATAGAAAGTAGAGACATAAAAATGACATATAAAAAAGGGGCAAAAACGATACATTTCCTTCTGCAGTGACGAATAATACAACTGGCTGGGCGCTGATAATGCTATTCCTATGTAATCCGGCGGTGGGGGGATCTCACTGAATTGAACGAGGGAGGAACACGAGCGTGCTCGAGGGAGCGAGAAACAAAGAAGTTGTGAGGGGAAATAGTGTGGGATAAGGAGCGAAAGAAACTAAAATGTTAGACGTAGAACGAAAAAGGATCTAGGGAAAGGGAAACGCTCGAGGGTTAAGGGAGGGCCTGCTTACGCCAGGTACGTGAGTAATGGCGTTCGTGATAATGGATCGTTGATTCTTGGTGGATGAGTTAAATTGAAACAGCAAACGGGCGTGGTACCGAGTGCTCTGTGGCCTTCGTTGAGAGACAGCAAGATCGAAAGCGAGACAGAGAGAGAAGGAAGAAGGTAGAAGAAAGATAGAGCGAGAGCAAGCCAAAGGGGAAAAGACTACGAGGAACCCGAGTCGAAATTTAGACCCTCCTTTGAATGGTCGAGAACCTATTTCCTTTGTAACGCACAGACCGCCGCCCTCCTTTGACTCCCCTTGAACCTATATGGAGAAATTTGCACCGTTGGCGACCCTCCTTTAGCCCTACTGAACCTTCTATTCAACCTCCTGAGCCTCCTTTAGGCCTATGGGCTCGACTTGCGTGAACCTACACAACCTCGTTTTGGCCTAAAGTTCTATCTGTACCCTACAGAACCTCCTTTGAATCCAAAGCAGAAGGAAAATGAAAGATTGGATCCAAAGGAGGTTCTGTAGGGTCAAGCTATATCTGAAAAATAAATTATATGTGTGAATTAAAAATATGATGTTTGATTATTTATTATAAAATTGATTTATTAATTCGAAACATATACATACATTGTCACAACTATACATTATTTCGTGCAACTTAAAAAAACGTTATATTAAACGTATACTATATATGCACTATAGTATAGTACAAATATAGTATACGTTAGTATACTATATACTAACGTATATAGTACGCTAACTACGCGTACTAAGTACTACGCGTAATAAGTACTATTTCATTATTATAAATAAATGATATATAGTTTATCTGAAAATATTTTTTAATTATAATTATCCCTTCTTTGGAATATCGGTGAACTGCGGATGGGAGAGAAGGGGGGGAGCGGAGGGCAGCATATTGAAGTAGGCTTAAAGGAGGGTTAGTAGGGTCAGAAGAGGTTTAAAGGAGGGCTAGGAGGCTCTGCGAGCCACCGGTGAAAGGAGTCAAAGGAGAGTTAGTAGGGCGAAAGGAGGTTTAAAAGAGGGTCTGTAGGTTTGCGTAAGCATTAAATCAGGCTCACTAGGGTTTAAAGGAGGTTCAGATGAACCTACTAAACCTCCTTTGAGTGAAACAGTCCAATTTCTGCCACTTTTGGAGGTTCAGTAGGTTCTGATATACATGTTTTTGAGATTTCCATTTGAACCTCTTGAACCTCCATTGAATGACAAATTGGGATCGAAAGGAGGTTTAAAGGAGGGTCTAAATTTCGACTCGGGAATTTGTGTACTCAAAGTTGTGTGTGTGTGTGTGTGTATGTGTGTGCGCGTGTGCGTGTGCGAGTGCGCGTGCGCGTGTGTGTGCGCGTGTGCGTGTGGGTGTGTGTGTGTGTGTGTGTGTGTGTGTGTGTGTGTGTGTGTGTGTGTGTGTGTGTGTGTGTGTGTGTGTGTGTGTGTGTGTGTGTGTGTGTGTGTACATATGAGGGAAGTATATTTTGAATCCGCTGCATCTATGTAACGTTGGCACATCTTGCTATTTTAAAGACAGCCCTTAACGTTTTGTTTTTCAATCGAATCGTCGATTTTGGGGTCCGGTCTGTCCTCGAAATTACTCTTATCTAGACATGCTTTAATGGATGTAAAGACGATTTTGAAGGCATTGGGATTAATATAATACTGGATGTGGTGATAATAGGTGAGTATGAGGGGGGTCAACGAAGCCGAATGTCTTCAAAATCAATTCTCCCTATCTATACGGTGTCTCAAAATGACCTTACATTTTAATTTATTAATAAAACGTGTCATTTATTTGAAAAGTGCGAATATTTTCATTTTAATATAAGGTTATGTGTGGAACACAATATCCGATGGCCTCCTCGTCTCTGTTTGCAAACGTTCACTCTTTTGACGACATTTTCAATAGCATTTTGGCATAATTCCGGAATAATTTCATTAATGGTGCGTCCAATTGCTTCCTTGAGCTCCAGAATGATCTGTTCATCATTGGCAGACACTTCAAATGTGTGGCGTCAAATGTTGGTGGCCAGTTCACATCGCCACGGCGCGAGATAACACAACCATGAAGCTACATCTGCAATAATTGCATTGTTTCGCACGCAGTGTGGCAGGATGCGCCATCTTATTGAAGGAATATGTCTTTCATGTCCATGCAATTTATGCCATTTATCGGATATTCTGTTCCACACATAACCTCCATGTTTGGACCTTATATTAAATTTAAAATATTTGTACTTGTCAAATAAATAACACGTTTTATTAATAAATTTAAATGTCAGGTAATTTTGAGACACCCTTTACATGTACTGTAATCCCCCGAAAAAACTCCAAGAGAACTATCCGAGAAACAATGCAGTGCGCTTCTGAGCCGGGATTCGAACCCGGGCCTTTTCGATTGCCGGTCGACTGCTCTGACCACTGAGCGACGCTAGCTCGCTAACCTCACTTTCCTCGGATACTCTCGATATTCGTAACGCAACGTTACAATATATATATATATATATATATATATATATATATATATACGAAGGCATACATGTACAATTGTTCATTATTTCTTCAAATTAACGATATTTATATGATTAAAAAAATGATGTTTCTATCCAATCTGTCAATCAGAAGATATATATATCTTGAAGAAATACTGAACAATTGTACATGTACGCCTTTTTATACAGCAACCCTCATGTTTCTTGTGTATCGTGAGGCTGCAATGCCCAAGTAGAAAACAGAAATTAGAAGCGGTGGTTGATTGAACGAGTTACACCCAGTTCGTGGTCCGAAAGAAAAACAGGAATTTTCGTGATTTCTGGAAAAACGCTTGCAGGGTTTCAATTTTTTTTATATTATAGCGTATGCTTTCAAATATCTTTTACAATTTTTGTATGGAAAAATATTTATAAATGCGGTACATACAATGTTATTTGCAGACGGCTGTTTGGAAAGCCTCTTTCGCTGTGACCACTGCTGCTCGGAAACGAATCATCCGAAATGAAAAAATCAAACGCGTTTAGTTTTTGCACTTAAATATGTAGTGATTGGACAGAGGATTTAAGAAAATATTGATTTTTGAAAAAATTCGGGCAGTCCAAAGTGAAAGTATCGATTTTTGGTGAAAAAAGCACTCTATTTTAGTTGATAAACAAAAAACCATGCATCGAAAAGAATTGTTCCTTCAGACACTGCTTTTTGATATGCAAACGAAGCTTGTAAAAGTTGAAGTCGATCGGTGCAGTGGTTTTTCAGATACCGTTGTAACCGATTATGAAAGACATTTTGAGAAAAACGCGTTTGAAGTTACCTTTAAACGCCCTTAATCTGAACAGATAGACTTGAATTTTTTCCAAACATTTCTGAAATGTTATCTTTTGAGATTTCGTCGAACACTAAATTTTTATTTTTAGAACTTTCAATTAGATATAAGCCCTTAATTAGAATGTCCCCGAAAAGTCGTAAAAAATGCTGCACCAAATGACGCTGTGAAACGATTATAACAGCTGTAAATATAGTCTCGGGGTACACTTGTAGGTGTCATCACAAATCATTGCATGAGCGTCAGGGCCGTTACTTTTCTCCCTTCCATCAAAGTCGTACGTCATTCGCACGTCGAAACGGAACTCTGCGTTATAACCACAAATTGGTCGCGATAATCCCTAGCCGGGAGACAGTTTTTTTCTCATCGGGCTCCCCTTGTTTGCCAACGAATATTGAATTTTCATTTTTATTCACCGTCGAGATACATCCGTCGAGAGAGCACCCTCTGTATAAACGGATCGTCGTGCTACATATATGAGGCTTTCCAGGCTGAGTGGCTCGACCCAATTTCACGACGGAAAAATTGCGTTTATGTTTTATCATATCTTAATTGAAATACTAAATACCTGTAAATTCGTTGTGACGAAATAAGTTGTGACGAAATAAGTTGTGACGAAAATATATCTTTAAAAAAGTGAATGTTAACATTCAAGTGACTTTAGAAAACCTTGCTAATGTAATATATGAAGTCATGACCTTGCTAATGTAATATATGAAGTCATGACTTCATATATTACATTAGCAAGGTTTTCTAAAGTCACTTGAATGTTAACATTCACTTTTTTAAAGATATATTTTCGTCACAACTGTTGAGTTAAGGCGGAATATACATTTACAACCATAAAAAAATCTATCTCTGTTTTTTTCTTTAACCCTTCGAGTGCATACCTCCGCCGCCAACTTATAGTGCATCTTGGGTCAATATGACCCAAGGCGTTTTTCAAATCGTTGTATTCCGGTAAATATGCATGTTTTTTTTTTTTTTTCGGAGAGACGTTTTATGTCGTAAATTATCCATATTTTATAGCCGTAAATTTTTTTTTTCGAAAACGAAAATTAAATGCCCAAATATTCGTTCATAGTGGGGCATACGTTGAAAAATACGCCCATGCAGAAATTTTGACCGGGATACCCTATGTCCGATCAAATCCCGATCAGGATTTGTCATGGATTCCCCAAAACCGGTATCCCGGTTAGAATCCAACTTGCATCAGTATCGGCATATGTACGACGACGATGGCATCATTTTGAAAATTTTGGCGTCACGTGTATTTTCTGTATTACTATGGAATTCCTATCTATAGATAGGAATTTCTGTCTATAGATTCCTATCTATAAAATTCCTATCTATGGATAGAAATTACATAGTAATACCGAAAATACACGTGATGCCAAAATTTTCAAAATTATGCCATCGTCGTCGTACATATTCCGATACTGATGCAAGTTGGATTCTAATCGGGATACCGGTTTTGGGGAATAAGTCTCTGTTTATACCCACCGACATGTCGGTGGGTATAAACATGTATTTAAGACAAATTAAAATCAAATTCACAATGATTAGATTAAAATTTACACCAACCGTGAGTTCTTACGTATTTCGAGAAAAAACATTTCGTCGAGGTAAAGAAATTTTTGCAAAAAACGTTGTGAGTTTCAAATATTACATTATAAATATGAAAAAAATCACAAAATGAGTTGTAAATTTCCTCAAGTTGAAGATAATAAAAATCGAATTCACGACAGTTATATTAAAATTTACACCACAAGTGTAAACGTATTTTGAGAGAAAACATTGTGTTGAGGCAAAGAAATGTTCGCACAAAACGTTATGTGCAAAAATTTCTTTGCCTCGAGGCAATGTTTTTCCTCAAAATACGTACGAACTCACTTTTGGCGCAAATTTTAATCTAATCATTTTGAATTTGATTTTAATTTGTCTTAAATACGAAAAAATTCACAAATAATTTTGTGAATTTTTTTGTATTTATAATTTCTTGTCAATACATTTGCATTCACAGATTTTGATGTGAATTTTTTTTAATTCACATCAAAATCTCGCGATGAGCGCGATCTGACATTTGAATCTTTGGACAAATTTTTTTTTACTGATAGTTTAATGCACCAAAACTTTATAAATGTTATTTATTTTTATAATAAATTTACCATGTCATAATTCCATTTTTGACATTTTATTTCAGCCTGTATTCACCCGTGATCCTTCCCAGATTCCTCAATGATTCCATGGGGAATCTATTTAGAGTCATTAAAGGATCCGGTTCTGGATCCCTAATGGAATCCAGTTTACGGATCTTACATTTAGTCTTCGAATCTGGTCCGATATCGGACTAGATCCCGACTGGGAGCCCGGGATACAAGTCAGAATCCAGCTGTATCCCTGCCAAAATTTCTGCACGCATTGATGAAATATTTTGAATGCCATGTAAAGATCACTGACGGTGGCAAAATTACGTGAATTTTTTTCTACTTCAAAAAAAGCATCAAGCCCTCACTATCACGTGAACGTACTGAGGAACAAAGTCATTATTGAATTATATTAAACGAAAATGACAAAAAAGAGAATTGCGTGTTTTTTGTCTGATAAACAAATAGATTGAACAAATACGAGAGATATTCAAGATGTTGGAGTTAAATACACCTGTCAATCCTGCCTGGAATGTCCCACGTGTAGATCTACGTGCTTATTAAGGCATTACCCACACTTGTAGCGCAAAAAAGGCCTTTTTCATGAATTTTTGTAAAGAAAACTACAAAACTTTTTTAATCGATCAATATACCATCTTAAAGAACACATCTTGAAGAACTTTCAGTAATTTTTTTAATGAAAAATATTACATTGTTTAGTGGCAAATGGCCGTCAATGAAATAATGTTTTTATATACACGGTTTGCGGTGACCAACATTGCGGCGAAGTGGATCATCTGAAAAAAAAATGCGGATGGATTTAGTCAAATATAAGTATAAACTAGTCTTTAATCGAAGGATTTTAAAAAATATTAATTTTTCACAAAATGGCGGAGAGTCAAAGTTAATGGTTCGATTTTAACGAAAAGAACGGCCTTTTTTGGCTATAAAACGGCCATTTTTTCGAAAAAAAAAAAATCGAACGATTAAAGACTACATTTTTATGTATTAAATAAGCCTGCAAAATTTCAAGAAGATCGGTTCATTAGTGTTCGAGTAATCTTGGTCACCGATTTCAGAAATGCCATTCTGAGAAAAACGCGTTTAAAGTTTCAATTTCCGGTCGTTTACACAACGGATTCTTCTCTTTCAACGCTCATATCTCAGTCAATTTTGTTCGGATCGACTTGAAATTTTCAGGACATATTCTCAGATACTTATACTTCAAAAAAATGCAATAAAAAAATCGATTTTTTCAAAATCGCAAGTGGCGGTAACCCCTTAATACGAATAAGTGCGTGGGTACAGGTGACTTCGCGCAGTTCATCATTTTCGATCAATGCGCCGGGAGCCTTGATGACGAAAGAACATAGATACTGCCGCCCACTACGAATGTGCATCCATAGTTAGGAGTCGAAAGGGCGGGTTGTTTTTTTTTTAATGGATATCAGATTGGACAACGGTGTGAGTTACGTCTTCTTGATTGATCGGCATTGACAAGTACGTTATCGCGGTATGTGTACGTATTATTCTGCGCGTGTACATTGCCTCTTTCTCCCTCCCTTACCTCCCTGTGTGCCCTTTGCACATCGATGAACAGTGCAGCTTTCGATGCGTACACCCGCACGACCCTCGGCTTAATTAAGCTAGTGGTTCGTCCCCTCTTCTACTCCTTCCGTCTCTTGGCATATCGATGACCTTAATTGCAACGACAAGTCATCCGTGCTTCTACCTCACTCGAGCCATCCATTTTTACTTTGTTCCTCTCTCCCTCTCTCTCTCCCTCTCTCTCTCCCTCTTTCTCTCTCCATTTCTATTTCTTTTCTCGATTACTCATTCGCTGCGCATCTAAAAATTATTATTCCACGATGAATTTTTCTAAAATTAATTATCAAAATGATTCTCAATACATTTCACATTTTTGTTGACACCTCATTTTTCAATACGTTTAATTTTTTGTATTAAAGCGTTTTATAATGAGTGTTTTATGATTTTATTAAAGTGATTTACGTTTTTATTAAAGTGTTTTATGATGAGAAATATTCAAGAAACGATTGGCCTCCATTCTTAATGGACCAACTTTTTTATAAAAAAAAATACAGAAAATACTCCAAAAAAAAGAATAAACTCCAAAAAAATAAAGGCATGCAACTTTTTTTCAATTTTTGAAGCGTTTTTTGAAGCGCTTTATCTATGTAAAAAATGGTCGTATCGAGATGAAGAAAAAAGCATTTTGTAGCTGCAAGTTTCTAGTTTCGAGATCTTTTGGCGCACATTTTTTATGAGCTATGGTTATCGAGCAATCATAAGAAATAGGGGAAAAAAGATTTCTAATTTTTTTTCAAGGGTCTACAGGCTCGGGCATTTTTTTCAGTTAAATCAATGTACAGATCAGTGAGCTTATTTATTCACCTTCATTGTGATTTTTTGTCTCTCTGCGTCCATTTTTTGTTGAGATATCCGACTTTGAATGAAAAAAAGATCCCTTTGTCTTTGACCATCGATATCTCCGCAGCCAATGGCTGCACGGAGAATAAACAGCTTTGAAAACATGAATAAAGTTCCCACAAGACCCTTTCATTAATTTTTGAGAATTTTTTTCACCTTTAAGGCGGGATATACATTTAAACAGGAAAAAATAAGTAATATTGAGGGATTTTTAAAGTGAGAAATAATTATTCTACAATTATCAAACTTTAGGTATACTTTAATAGTATATTTGAGTATTCAAAACAATTTTTTAAAATTAATTCATCATCAATATGACAGAGCTGTGGCAGAGTGTTACAGCAAGGTCGCCGCGGGAATTGTGGATCGGCGTGCAGTCTAACTTCCCGTAGATTTTGATTTGCAAGAAAGTTCAAACATTTTTTCAGTTGAAACATGTATAGTTTCTATGTGATGGTAATTAAAGTAAAGAAAATGCAAATTTAAGAAAATGGCACGTATTTACAAAAGAAAATCAACATTTCACGCAACATTCCTGTAAAATGTGGATCAAAAAAGTAGTTTTTTTTTTTTCAATTTTTCACAAGCAATTCTCCTCACGTAGAAGGTACCAATATTATCAATATTTCTACCAAGTTTCAACTCAATCCGCTTAATAGTTTTTGAGTAATCCTGCACGCCAATTGCGATAATGCAGTTTTGAGAAAAACGCAGTTGAAGTTCACGTCCGCTCCGAATCCGAGCGGTGAGGCAAAGCGTTGACAGGTTGTAACGTTTGAAGTTTTCGAATTTTCCTTTGAAACTTTAGGAAAATATTCTACATATATAGTTCTATCGTTCAAAGAAAAAAAAAGTGATCGATTTTTTCATCGTTGCAAATGTATATGCCGCTTTAACATTAATTTTAAAAAGGTGAAAAAATAACATTTCATGGCTTTTCAGTAAATCTACCACTACTTTACAAATATTGATGGAAATGCTAATGTTGCCAGGTTTTTTCTTACCTTAATGTACCCCCAATAGCCCTATACATTTTCAAATTGATCCATCGAACCGTCTTTCTGGATCGATTGATCAAAGTTTTACAAAACAATTAAAGGAACAAGTGTCATGTACCTAAACAATACGCTTGTTTACCTACAAGAAACTTAAGGCGTTGCCCCCACTTGTAGCGCAAAAAAGGCCTTTTTCATGAATTTTTTTAACGAAAACTACAAAACTTTTTTAATCGATCAATATACCATCTTAAAGAACACATCTTGAAGAACTTTCAGTAATTTTTTATTGAAAAATATTACATTGTTTAGTGGCAAATGGCCGTCAATGAAATAATGTTTTTATATACACGGTTTGCGGTGACCAACATAGCGGCGAAGTGGATCATCTGAAGAAAAAAAATGCGGATGGATTTAGTCAAATATAAGTATAAACTAGTCTTTAATCGAAGGATTTTAAAAAATATTCATTTTTTTAAATACTATAAAACGGCCATTTTTTTCGAAAAAAAAATCGAACGATTAAAGTCTACATTTTTATGTATTAAATAAGCCTGCAAAATTTCAAGAAGATCGGTTCATTAGTGTTCGAGTAATCTTGGTCACCGACTTCAGAAATGCCATTTTAAGAAAAACGCGTTTAAAGTTTCAATTTCCGGTCGTTTACACAACGGATTCTTCTCTTTCAACGCTCATATCTCAGTCAATTTTGTTCGGATCGACCCAAAATTTTCAGGACATATTCTCAAATACTTATACTTCAAAAAAATGCAATAAAAAAAATCGATTTTTTCAAAATCGCAAGTGGGGCTAACCCCTCAATGCCTCAAAATGCATTTTTTCATCTCTATACGACCATTTTTCACACAGATACAGCGCTTCAAAAAACTCTAAAAAATTGAACAAATTTTCCGTTCCTTAAATTTATGGGAGTAGTATATATATTTCTTACGTATTACCCTTCCCAATTGAATCCTTTCCTATCGCTCCCCACCCGCACTTCACTAATCTAACTTCTGCTGTTTCCACTGCTGTCTTGAGCTACACTTTATCGCATTTGTCGTGGGTATGAGGAAACTGTGGAAAACCCGTATCGATACAGGCGGCCCTATAGGCATTCATCTGATTCCCCGCTTCACGTAGTTTTTACTCAAGTACCTACACCAAAGTCTCAAAAGTATTGGCCTTTCGCTCACTGGTGGATGCGCCAGCCGGTGCATGGCTAAGCGATCACCCCTTCAAGTATTGGCCTTCCACAATGCTACTGAACTCGACGGAGTGCTCGAGCTGAACTCGTACCGGGTCCACCAGTGCCGGTCCGTTTTAAATATTTTTTTCTGATGATGGTATTGAAATACCGCGGTAGGGATTTTACACACAATCACTACAGGGTAAGCTGGTATAGGAGTACCTAAGCTTCAAAGCGGTGAAAAAAAACAAACAAATATATTTTGCGAATCAGTTATTGTTTTAATTGAAAGAATATCTAGTATTTTATTTAAATTATGAGCGACGAATCACTATATCTTAATTTTTTTTAAGGTAACAAACAATCTTAATTTTTTTTAAGGTAACAAACTAAAAACTACGTCACGGGATTTGCGAACTGCGATACATACGGGCGTTTAAGAGTACGCACGGGGGTCGATAAGAGTACGCAAGCATCAACCAACACATAAATCGCAATTGAAGTTGCCCACATTTGTATGAACGGTGCAATTCTCATGCCGCCAAGCTTTACACTTTACTACACTCGATCCATTCCTCACGTATTGGTTCTTCGAATATTTTTTTTTGTATACCTTGTATACTTGTAAAAAAATTGTTGTAGAAAATGTTCTAGACGCTCAACGAGAGATGGCGACACTATACGTCGCATCGTAACTTTTACGTCGTTGGCACGCTTGCGCTCCCTTCGTGGTTGATGCGCGCTTTTTCATCATTAGCACGCATCGTATCGTTCTACCTTCTTTGTAAAATACGTTTGTTTTCTTAATCTCAAGAATGAATGTGTAATCAGTAAAGTCGACACTGGACTGCACTGC